>JAJJWW010019103.1:0-89882 GCA_023531295.1 Papaver armeniacum | reverse complement strand
ACACGCATCGGATTACCTTAGATCCGACGCTCGCTCCAACCTTCACATCAACTCTTGATGCTCCCGCTCAACACCACACCACCTATATATTCTCCCATCGACCAAACCAAACGCACCTTATTCTCTTTCTCTTCTCCTTCACCCGACAGAACCAGACACCACCCCTTACCTCTTTTCTCTCCCGACCATGGCAGCTTGCGAGCCGAGTCGCCACCACCATCTCCTTCCCTGACACCAACAGTAGCAGCACAGCCACCACAGCCATCTTCGCCGCCCCTAGTTCTAGTTATATCTCACCTAGCTTCTCTCTTAACCCTAGAGGCTATGTTGGAGATAAATGGAATTAGGGTTTTCACCTACAGCTCTTGCATGGCTACCAGAGCCGAATTAGCAGAAGAGACAAGTTAAGGTGCTCATTAATTATAAGTCTGAGCGATTGTGAGGTATAAAATCACTTGTTCTTCATGAGAGAGAACTCAATCCATTTTAGGGTTTGAATTCTGTAATTTAATTTCAATTTATTTTATTTTCTGCATGATGTTCTAAGTCTTTTAACTAGGGTATAGATGAAACCCCCTGGTTTAATGTGAGGTCAATTAATTTCTCAAAGTGTCTTATTGTTTGTATTGTTAAGATTGTAGTTAGCTTTTACTCAAACAAGCCTGTGATCAATGGTACTGTAAGAAGACCATTGATACTAGGGGTGAGTAGAGAGAATCAGTTGATCAAATATCTACTTGAGGCCTTCAAGGGAAGGCATAAGACACGGTGAGAACTTGCATTGCCTTAGCATAGGATTAGGAGGTGAATTCTATCACCTTAGTACCTTCAACCACCCGATTACAATTCATAATTGCTGCCTTAGCTTAGAGTCACAATCCTCAGTCGTATCGACACCAAAACCCCATATTGTGTTACACACTCCTAGAAATCAGTTTAGTAAAGCACTAGATCAACTATACAACACCCCATTTCCCTGAGGATCGACATGTGCTTGCCACGCCTCCAACAGGCGCTGTGCACTTGCAGTTATACACGTAGGAAAACACTTTTAAGCTCCTACCACTCCCTGTGTCCACCAAAGTTCTATTTATTGCCCATTCTTCCACTGTTTTTGTTAATTTTCCCTCTTCTTTGCTTGCACTTATCGTAATCACTAATGGAGATGTGTGATTTAAATTCTCTCCTGATATCTCCGTTGCGGTGACCATAATCTTCTGTTTTTCCCATTCTTTCAAGGTTGATGCTTTCTCTGCTGTTATAATCTTCTTTCCTTCAAAATCTCTTTTGTGTATTCTCCCTCTGATACTTTCATGAAATTCATTAAACATTGCTTTTGTAATCATATTTCATTCCAATTCTCCATTACTCTCTTTGATTCTAACTTTCTCTAATTTATCCATCATACTCTTGATTTTAACAATTTTAGTGACAATGTCCAATCTCTTATCTTCAATCGCTACCTGTTTCTAGCGCCAATATGTAGTTGCAGGAAATCCTACACTACACCCCTCACAATAATCCACACAACTAAGACATTTGAAAATGAATAACAATGATTTTATTGATTAATTCCTTGAATGTTTACAAGATAAAATAGAAAAGAGCTAAAGAAATTACAATCACCACAAACTTTCTCTCTCCTAATGACTTGTCTAACACTCTGAAAAAGATCTCTCTCACAACGAGCTTATTCGACTCCTTATATAGGGTAGTACACAATGGATGACAGCTAATCTGTCCTTTATTTTCGGGAATGACTTGCGAAATATCGCAAGTGTACAAGTATACAATCTCGCGACACTCCTAAACTTCGCTAGATCTTCACATCTTTCTCGTGTTTCGGCTGTCGTCATTCATTGCGTCATTTATATTACTCTTCTGCGACGCCTTCGCAATGATGTCGTTTACTAATCTCGCAAGGTATTGATGTCGTGATATTCTGATCCTACAAACATTTTGACAATTAAGTATTGATAAAAATATCGAGAGAAATCTCAAAATGACAGTTTTACCCTTTTCGCTCGACTTTCTGTAAAAATAACCATTTCGCCCTTGGTCCAAAACTTGACGAATATGACTTTTCACGTTAAATTATAAAATGGCGTTTTCCCCATGTAGTGTAAAATTATCATTTCACCACTGGTCTAAAAAGTACCCAAAATGATTGTTTTACCCTTTTTCAAAATCCACCATCAACCATATGTTATTTAGAGTTAGAAGCTATCATGATTTAATATAAATTAAAAATAAAATAACAACAAGTGGAGCATATCAGTCCTCTAAAGCCATCACCATAATCTTTATTAATACTCCATGTTATATAGGGGAGTATTAGTTTTTTATTGTCCTTATATACGCGTAGTTCTTAAACTTAGATGACTTTTTCATAAATGTCCTTATTTATGATAGTAGTACTACACTAGTTAAGACGGATTATCGAGATGTTGCTAAAGGATGTAGATATATTGTTTCTACTGACGTGAATATTGAGTTATTGCCTGAACTTTATGTAAAAGCTAAAGGTGATTACCCATTGATGAAGCTAACGGAGATGAATTTGAGGAGGAATTGTATGCACAAACCTTGATCGGCTGGGATCCAACTAGAATCATGTTTATCTTTGATAGACTTAATTGGCTAGTTGCGTGAGATCGGCATCACCTTATAGTTTCTCTTTGAGATCTATATTGTTTGATTGCGAATATAGAGTTTGATTATTTCGGTAGTCAAAGTTTAGATTGATCTAACCAGACGAAGGACTTTATTAGATTAAACAGAAGAGCCCTTGTCAATGAATCATAATATCTTATTACCAAGATTGAATAGAGTGGTTACCAAACAGATTTATCCTTTACTGTTTGGAATATGACCTAAAGGATTGGTGATTCACGTACGTGACTCTAGAAGTCGATTGCGGAGGGATAATGAGGAAACTAAGTAGCTAGGGGTAGTCTACTTGGTCTCAACTATACGAAGTTGGTATTATATTTTTGTACAACGACTTAATTTTGAGAGTATTCAAAACTGGACTAGGTCCCGGGGCTTTTCTGCATTTGCGGTTTCCTCGTTAACAAAATCTTGATGTGTCATTTACTTTATTTTCGCATTATAATTGTTATTATAATTAAGTAAATTACAAACGTACGTTAATCCTTGTCACTTGATATTGATCCTATAGAGTTTCGGTTAACACCGTACCTATTATCACGTGATCACTTTGTTGTCGTATTGTCTCGATTTCGTATCCATAGACTATCACAGAAAGTGAATACCGTAGTTGTCGTATTGTCTCGACTTTGTCCATAAACGATCACACTTGGTATCGGACTTATAGGTTGATATTTAAAAGATTGTGGTGTATTTGGGTACCTTCATTTTTTTCAAGCTAGAACAACAACAAGTTCTCTGCAACTCTCTATCTCTCTTAGAGTCTCTTCGTCTGCAACTCTCTGCGGTTGAGAAACTCTAATATCATCTCTTTCGGCTTCCCTCCCTAGATCAACCCTACCTCCCATCTGCAACTGAAGCAGTCTTTGAATCACCATCATCTTGGTTTAGGCAAGGACTATTCATTATTAGTCTCCCTTTCTCACAGTCGAACAAGTCATATTACCTGACTAACCCTCGTATATTTTTCGACATATATAGTAGGTCACGTGTTTTCATTTTTGTTTTATTACATATAAGTTTCAGATCTGTAAAATCTTATTTCCAGTTTCTTTCCTCCCCTTTATCTTCGAAATTTCTGAGAACTAAAAATTGCATGCTTTTTTGCTTTTTCTCCAACTTTGGTATAAATTCAAAAAAAATCTTTTTATTTACGTATTTTATTAAAATGGATAAGAGTCAAACTAATGTTATTTATCCAACACCTTCTCATCCTGAAAAATCTTTGATTTTTATAATCTACCAACAAGTCTCGAAATGGTCTGAACCGTACATCATTAATGTTTCTCAAGTTTGGGATTGTGAGAATTGTGAATTGTTAATCCCTGAATATGATCTTCGATGTGGGTTCATCTTTCTCGTTCACGCATTAGTTAATGAGTACTTTTTATTGATTGATTGTGCACCTACGGAGCTTGAATCAAAAAAAAATGATTATATACGCAAAATTTTGTAGCACAATCTTGACTCTCATTCTGGTGAGAGATTACGGTTGAGAGGCTCCATGAACATTATGTTTGCCGGAATATTCTTGGTTCTTCTTTAAAAAAATATTTTTTTGTAGAAGTCCTGAACAGTCTCTTAAGTTTGAGCATAACAATCATGTTATGTTCAAAAATTTTGACGGCACCAAGTTAATGACAAGTGTCCGTTGATTTTCTCTGGCCATTGGGAGTATGGTAAAACTCTTCTGAGTAAAGCTCCCAATTTGAAGGTGTACCCCCTTTTCAGTAACTAGTCGTTTTCAAAAGCTCGATGGAGGTAGAAGCTTCATTAGACTTTGATTTGATAAATCTGGTAAGAGGAACACTACTGCTAGTCTCGTCCACAATCTGAAATCGAAAATATGCGTTAGCTAAAGCTCATAATATTAAAAAAAAAATATGATGATAAAAAAAATTTAGTTACCTTAACAAGCTTTGCAGCAGGTATAGCCTTAGCAACATGTAGAGGTATATGAGCAAGTGACTCAAGATCCGCAAGCCAATTGAGGAAAAACTCCAGAGTATAAGTTGCATATGATTCCATTGAGCTCTCTCACGTACAATGATCACCCTAGAATTTGTATCATGGGTACCGGTTGGTGTAAGAGCCAGCTCGGCAGATTTGATGGAGGAAAAGGCTCTGCATCTTTTTTCCAGGTCGAGAAGAAGCTGTAGGATTAACAACTTTTCTAAAATCTAAAAAAGTGAACTAAATAATGAATTAAACGTGATGATGAAAGTCGTAAAAGCATGAATAAATTGAAAAAATTTATTAGCGTTTACTCAGTCAAAGTCTAAACTAGACCCTGTGAGGTCGACTAATGAACAGTCGTCTGACCTTTTAAATAAGTGTTAGGAGGAGTTGAAAGCTTCTAGTGCTAAGTGCAAATATTATGAGGCTAGATGTAGACATTTTGAGGCTGACAACAATTTTATACTAGATCGAGTTTCATACTTGGAGATTTAACTTAAAATTACTTGTGATCAACTTGCTTTGTCGGAAGAATTTCCATTTGCTTCGCATGATATTCATGAGTGTTTGAATCGAAATGCCTCTTTCACACGAAATATTAGAGTATCTCCTTGCTGATTACTTAAGCCTCTATTATGGCTTCTCCATCTAATGGTGGTTCCAACCCTGAAAGTCATGACGAACATGATAGAACTTTTGTTTATCTTTATTTCCTTGTGAATTACGGTGCATCTATTAGTTAACCAAAAAAATTTAAAATCAATCTGTATTGATGCGCGCAATAAAGTGACGAGAATAAAAATAAGATGTTCTTCAACTTATCCGTGCGCACTGTGACGTAATTCATATCTCGTCAACACATAATCACATAAATCAAATCTAATGGTTGTTGATTACATATTTATAAGAGAACTATCAAGTGGTGCGATGGTTCTCAAGGTGTAATAACATAAGTTATCATTTAATGTACCTATGTGTAATTCTAGGGACTAAGGACCACCGTTCTAAAAACAAACCCTTTCTTTTTTCCAAAATAGCTCCGACGAAAACCTAGAACTGTGAACGTCGTTCTGCTCAGATCGGATCCATTGGAGCAGATCTGAGCAGATCAATCAACACCCAACCTTGTTCTCCTTTACCCCTTTCATCTATGTGTTTTTCAGTTGATTCTAATCGTTCTTTTGGATTTCCGGTGAGCTTTCCGCTGCTTTTTCAAGGGCTGGATGGTAGAACATCGACTGTTTTGGGCTTGTATGTTTCTTATCATAATAAGTATAAGAGATTTAGACACACAAAACTCTTGATAGTTGATCTCCGTCAAAGACACGTCACCTGTTTCAGCGCCGGCGACCTTTAGAAAATTGGTTTTTTTATCTGGTTTAGTTCTTTTCTTTGTTATATTATGCCTAGTGTTAGTTTTAATGTTGTACTAAGATGTTTAACAAATCTTTTTTCTCTTAGAATTGGATTTGTTCTCTACACTAGTTTGCTACTTTCTTTTATGGGTCTTGTTTATTGTTTAGTATTAGATTAAGGAGAAACAACCCAAATCATGGAAATCGTGACAGCAAAAATAAGCTCTTCAAGATCACTATCAAGTTCTACAACCTCTACAAATGATACCACATCTCCAATGCCGAGACAGCCAAGTTCTTTCCGATCCAGACTCGTAAAGACCGATTCAGATTACCGTTGTTACTCAAGACACTTTGGATATTGTTGTTACTATAGACACTATGGTTACTATTTGGATACTGTTACTTGGGTCATTGGTACCCTGATTGCATTAGGCAATCTAAATCTAAAAAACTCCAGTTCATGTTATATACATGTTCTGATGAACTTTTGGTCGGATTTGAACCAATCATTGCCTTGTGCTTTGATACACACTGGTTTTGTTTTCAAAATTAGGTTGGCCCTAATTGCTTGGCGAGAGAGAAGGTCTTCTAAAAATGTTTTTAGAGCTGATATGATAGATTTCATTGGCAAGCATTGGTGGAGATATTATAGTTTGTATGACTTTTCTGTAATCTTGAAAAATTCACATAAAGTTTCCAATTTCCTAATAAAGTAGCTGGAAAACTTAATTTGGTGAGTCTGACAACGGCCCACATGGCCACATTAGTCTGAAAAGCTTTTGTTGAAAGAATCTGAAAGTTCAGAGAAAGAAGAAAAAGGTTCTACTGTAAATTAAAAGAAATCCACTGAATTTTTCTTTCCGAATTTACATATTTTCTCTTCTCCGATTTGATTTTAGAAGGATATCTTCCTTGCTCAGGTTTACACGGTTGGAATTCTGTGAAAGGCCTTACTTTTTTCTTCATTGTGTCACAAATTTTAAGCACAAAACTGAAAGAAGAAGAAAAAAGGCCAAAAAAATATGCTTCTTTTGATTATTAAGTTTAATTATTATACAAACCAAAGTTACTGCCTTCTCAAACTATTACAGTACAAAACCTAATTGATTGATATAAATTTCTTCAATAATAAATAAAAATGTGCTGTTTTACAGCCTCTGTATAATAAACTCAAAGGATCCCATCATCAAAAAAAGAAAAAACTTAATGAACATAAATTACAATGATTTTCATACAATTAAATACAGAGCTATACAAAGAAGAACAAAAGAAATGAATGAAGATCTGATGCAATTACTACTTGAATTGATTTGAGCACCATTAGGAGAAGATAATGGTGAATTACTATCATCAGGAGATAAAGAAATATCAGGTGGTGGAGCTCTATCTTCTTGAGAACCAGATTTACCAGATCTCATCATAGGTTCTTTACCAAAAATTTCTCTAGGTAATAAAACCCTAGAAACAGCAAAAATCGAAACAGGGTTTTGATCAAAAACAGTTTGTGTAATTGTTGCTTGAACGATACCTGTATCAATTGCAACTGATCCATTAACTCTTGTTATATTCAATGTAAATCTACCAGCACCCATTGTTTCAGTAGCTAATGTTGGTTGAACAGGATTTACTATGGATTCCAAAGAACCCAATGGATAATAAGAATGCAAGACATGAAATTTCAAAAACACAACTTTTTGATCAGCTGTTAATGATTGCAATCTATCGGTAACTGGAAGATCTGCATAAGCCTCATCTGTAGCAACAAAAATAGTAATTCCGGCACCACCTTCATCAGCTTCAAATTCTTGAGCAACACCGGATGCAGTTAACATTGATGCAGCAACATTGAAATTTTTGGCATCGAATAAAACCCTAGGTATGTTTAACCCTGATGGTGGTCTATTTTCTGAAGCCATTAAATCATATCCATATGGGATTAACAGCGAATTAACTGTAAAAATACTTACATTATAAGGAAGGGTTTTTATCATTGAAATTAAGGTAACATTTAATGGTGAATAAGAAACAGGTGAACGAACATAAACAGTTCCATCTTTAGGATTTCTAGTAATATTAACATCACCAAGATTATTGCTTGCCCGACCTGTTGTTTGATAAAGTGTTGTAATGAGTTTACCGGCTGCCGGAATCTGCCGAAGTTCTGGCCAAGATAGGTATTGAAGTAAAACATGGTACCTCAAAACATCAGCGAGATTATTTGAATGGTGTGCTAGATCGGAAGAACGGAGGAAATTGTTAGGAACAACTAGAAGAGTGAGTGATGATCGTTGGGTTAGATCTTGAGCAACAGAAGTGTTTAACAGAAGATTGTTGAAATCGGAGAGATCAGGAAAATTTGAGAGAAGTGAAGTAATGTTTAACGCTAAGATTTGAGGTGGTGAAGATTGAAAGAAGAGGAAAGATGTGAGGAAGAAGATTATAAGGGTAAAATTGGAAAATAAATATGTAGCCATTTTTATTTTGTTATACTATTTTCTTCTTTGTTGCAGAAGTTGTAAGTGATGGAGAGTGTAGGGAAGTGATAGAGTGGAGAGAGAGAGTGTGTGGATTGGATGTCAAGGGTGATGATGATGTTGTTGATCTTGGGTTTTTTTTTTTTTTATGTTTGCCCCTCTACAAAACGATATTCTGGGTTGCCCCCTATTTGCAATAGCACTGAGGTTACCCTCCTGTTACTACTTTCCGTTTCACGCCGTTAAGTAATGTACGCCCGTATCTCTCCATTCATTAAAAAAAAGGGCTGTGCAACAGTTCCTACGGACTAAATTTCAAGTTTGTTCATTTTGTTTCCACTATGAAACGGTTGGCCAAACCAATAAATTCGATAGTATGTTCATTCCTAACCAATAAAATCCGGAATCGTGCGTCTTATTTAGAATCGTGCAGATCAACCAAATTCGTGGGAGGATCTTCTTCAACTGCCCGCGGATCTTCCACAACTGGCAAGTACTATTTCTATCTCCCAAAAATTACTTTACTACTTCTTTTTTCACTTTATCCTATTTTATTCATCTTATACTATTTTATCTCACCTAAATATAATATTTTATATTTTAATTGTATCCTATAAAATATTTTATATTAAAAATAAATATTAATGAGACCCTTGAAAACCAATTCTATTCGTTTTGGTCGCAATTCCCATAGTGGAAAACGTTGTTTGTTCAGCCACGTGGCTCAAAAAAAAAAAAAAAATTATTGCCATAGGAACTGCCCTTATCCTTCGTATACCTGGCTAGTTTAGGGCCTGGGTGAATTATTTAGGGCCTATCACTACGTGACAAAATAAGACACTTTGAACTAAAATGAAAAACCCCTTGACCAATTATTTTTCTTTACCTCTGATTAATCGGTGTTAATTCAGATGATTAATAGATGTTTAAGGGAACTTGTGGAACTTCATCAACAAAAGGTATGTGGAGACTTGAACTCATCTATCACTCAAAATTCTATCTACTCTATCTCTTATTTGAGACAAAAAGTCGTATTGCTATATAGACTTCAATTATACACATTTGGTATTTCAAGCCGAGTTTATCTAGCTTATCTATTTCTCGAAATGTGTGTTGGTAGGCTTTCGCTTTAACCAAGTTCATCTTTTATTCTTGACGAAAGTAAAAAGAGGATCATGAGAAAATCGCCTTGTCACATCTTACATGATTTTTGTGAGACAGTCATTTGATGTAGACTCGGAATGTTTCGTATTGATCATTCGATCACTTGAAAATTGCTTTGAAGCTAATAGTTTGTGTGAGACAACTATTGTCGTCTTCCAAGAATGTTTCAATGATTAAAACAAGGGTTTAGAACATATAACCATGTTTGGATATAAACATAGCGTGTATTCACATTTGTGTAAAATCCAAAACCGGGAACCATGGTATGCGTACACGTACGCGTACTGGTTGGTTGTTGGAAATCCGGGAACTAAGTATGCGTACCCATACGTGCTGGAGTTTGGAAGTGTGAAGTGGTATGCGTGCACGTACGCGTACTGGCGTAACCAAACCCAGTCCGGCTACTTAGGTATGCGTACACGTTTGCATACTTAAGTAGGTTATGTTCTAAAATCGGTTTGTTCATGAAGTAATACATTTATATAATAAGGAATGCATCTTTTGCAAACCGTGGCTATAATGTTCATGAAATGATTCGAGTGAATCAAAATCGATTTTGCTTCAATTGTGTCTTGTATACTTCTATGAGAATATAAACAATTGAACAACTCTCTAACTAGTTTCATTTGAGTCATTTGAACTAGTTATGAAAAAGATGAATTAGGTTGATATGAAAGTGCTCATATGGCTAACCATTTGTTAACTATTGTTGAACCAACTAAGTGTACACGTTTAGGTACGGTTACCTTTATCTAAATGACAGTACATTTCATTTGTGTATAACAAGCTAAGTTCGATCTAACGGTTGAAAGATATTAGCTTGTATCTAACCAGGTTTTCATCTAACGGTGAATATTGAATGCTTTGTTACCAAGGTAGCATTGATTGCAAACCCTGATTTGGAGACTATATAAAGGAGAACTCTAGCAACTGGGAAACCTAATCCCCACACCTTCTGTGTGATACTAGTTGCGACTAGAGTCGATTCTCCTTTAACCTTAGGTTTTTCACGAAACCTGTAGGTTAACGAATTAAATACTTCATTGGGATTGTGAAGCCAGATCCAACTATTTCTATGTAGTTGCGTGTTCCGGTCTTGCTGTTTTCTATCGGGATTGAGTACTATCTTCTTTAAGATTTGATCGAGATTTATTCTACTATAGGCAAGATTGAAAAGTAGTCACAAACATCTTCGTCTCATCGTTTGTGATTCCACAATATCTTATTTCGTTAATCGATTAAGATTATTGTGAAGTGATTGATATTTCTAGGTTGTTCTTCGGGAATATAAGTCCGGTATATCAATTGGTTCCTGTTCACCTTGATTTATCAAAAGATGGAACAAAACTCGTAGGTATATCTATGGGAGACAGATTTATCTATTTAATAGACTTTTCTGTGTGAGACAGATTTGTTTATCAATTCTTCGACTTTGGGTCGTAGCAACTCTTAGTTGTGGGTGAGATCAGCTAAGGGAATCAAGTGCGCAGAATCCGGCGTGGTTCAAGAGGCGTAAGGAATGCAACTGTACCTTGATCAATGTGGGATTGATTAGGGCTCAACTACGTTCCAGACCGAAGTTAGCTTGGTAGTAGGCTAGTGTCTGTAGCGGCTTAATACAGTGTGGTGTTCAAATCTCGACTAGGTCCCGGGGTTTTTATGCATTTGCGGTTTTCTCGTTAACAAAATTCCTGGTGTCTGTGTTATTTTTTTTCCGCATTATATTTTGTTATATAATAGAAATATCACAGGTTGTGCGTAAGTTCCAATCAATTAGGAATCCAACCTTTGGTTGTTGATTATATTGATTGACACTTGAACATTGATCTTTGGTACTGTTCAAGTTGTTTCACATAATAATCAGGCTCACAGATTTCTATCTGTTTGATTTGCTGATTACATTGTGAAACAGAGATACGAACTCTTGGATATACTTTTCTTGAGATTGAGTCTGACTGTCTAGTTGATTCTCTCGAAAGTATATTGGAGTTTGTCCATACAGATTGCTAAGCGAAATATTGGGTGTGTTTGTTAGACCCCCACTTTTTCATAACACATACAAAATAAATCGGTTAACGTGGTCACGGACATAGACCGATTGTCATAGGAATCGATAAATATGGATATGAACGTCGAGCGGTTATGGTTAAACATAGTAACTCAAGATTGTTTGTGATTTTCAATCTTGAGTGGATAAATCAATCACAATTATAATTAAGAGTAATTAATGGGTTGCAATCGACGATGTTTACTTTGATTTTTTTCAAAAAAAAATGGATGATGAAACTTTCTTTAAATCGATCGATGTTGTTAGGATCGATTGTTAAATTTGAGTTTAAATTTTAATTTGTGAGGGAAATGATTTGAATAGGTTTTGGTTTTGAAAGAGTTTCAAATTTAGAAGGATAAGGCTAAGAATTGAATTTTAATAGTGTAGGTAACTTAGTATTTTTACCTAGTATGGAACTCCTTAGGCTGAGTGAAGAAATTGAGGTATGCCCCAAATAATTCACCTTGGCCCCAAACTAGCCAGTTTTGTATACAATTATGATTATTTAGATTTAGTTATCTCCCACAACCATTATCTTCAACTTATTTTTCATTCTAAACTTAAAAGGTTTTCACCTACTTAATTTAACTTTCTGCCTGGATCTTGATTTTGTTAGATCTGGGCAGAGTATAAGATTTGTTCATGTATATATCATAATAAGTAAAAGTGGATGGCATATCATTGCTATTCATATTTCCAATACACTATTCTGGTGGTTGATTATAGCTTAAAAGGCGTATTTTGGTGGTGATGCGCTATCATCGAACACATTATCAAGGACGATATATTTCAGCGGTGTATTGATTAGTTCTTCTGGAGACACGATTAACAGAGATCGAAATAGATCGGAATAATTCCAATATATCACTTTTTCTTTATTGAAGTATTTAAGTTTTACGCTGAACATCAGCTACAATGGTTTAAAACAATTGATGATCAAACAAAATGGCTAAATCACCATTAAACTAACATTTAATTTCTTGTCGGATTATGTATATTAAGTCAATTTTTCATTACTCACATATAGACATTGTACTATTCATCTTAGTCTGTTCGTTGATGGAATCGATGTTATTGTTAGCAATTTCATATTTATGAAAATTTAAGGTATTTTCCTCTTCCATTAAAAAAAAAACTCCAATACATATAATAAATTCTAAGGTATTTTAAACAACTCTTTTTTCTTTTATTACTCCCGCCGTTTCAAAAAGACCATCCTCTATTCCATTTTGGTATGTTTCAAAATTATGTCGAGCTTTTGTTTATAGTGATATTTTTCCAATAAACTCTCTAATATACCCTTAAGTTTTATATATTCATAAATTGTTTTTCAATGGGACCCAATCTAAAATATTAATGAAATCTGTATAATGAAGGAAACAAATATATCCTTCTTTTCTTTTCGAAGACAATGTATATGGTCCCAAATTAAATTCCTTATAAAGGTTATATACTCCATAAATATACAATCTTTTTATCTTATAATCTTTTAATATCTTTTTTTTTTCTCTCCAAACACCATTTTTATCTCTATAATCTTTTCATCTCTCTTTTTTCCAAACACCATGGACTACGGAAAGCTAGCTTACCTACTTTGCCGCACAATGTTCACAATATTTTTAGAATATTTTCTCTTTTACTTTGGTGATATTGTTTCCATGAATCGGATATGTTTAATTTTCTTTTTTTTATTTCTTATTTACAATCCCATATCAATTGTTGGTAGTTTTTATTACTAACATTTTTATTGAATAAATTAGGCAAGTACTTGAGGGTAGGCATGTAAACTACTACGGTCTTCTTAATATCTTGACAAAGTCAAAGCGGACTATCTTTTTGAAACGGAGGAAGTATATCATATTAAAAAAATGGATACAAGTTAGACGAATATAAGCACTGGTAATGTTAGGGCGAGGTGACTGGGAGGAGACAAATGTCGGAGATATAAGGGTATTTGAAACGGATTTTACTGTTTTTAAATGTTGTTACCGACGCCTTCCTTTGCCACATAATCAGGTACAAGATAAGCTTTTCAAATTTAGTGGTCCAGATCAAAAGTTGATTCATTTATCAACATAATTCGATGGTCGGATTTTAAATTAAAGGGGCCATTGATCATCTATTCATCTCCATGTTTCCTTTAAGCTTGAACCATCTCTCATGTGATTCATTCTTCTTCCGTAGAACGTATAAATGATTTGAAACCTACAGCTACCAAGTTAGAAGTAAACAACCCCGTTCTTGTCTTGAATTCAACATTGCTATGCAGAAATCTATACCACATAAGGTGAGAGCAAACCTATTTAAGCGTCTATTGTATGCATTAAACATTGTATGATTCGAAACAAATAACAAAGAGAGTAAGAGAGAGAGTGTCCGGTTTTCGCGCGGCGACAATGGAGTTTGGATCATCATCTAATCGGATCAGAGAAAGGGCTAGAGGGTCAGATCAGAGATTAGGTAAGAGCTTTCAAGGTTTGAAGAATAGAGATGGAGCACCAAAAAGATGGACCGAGGTGGTTCGTGGTAGTAGTTACATGTGTGGAGATTCGCCTAAGGTAGATCTGGAAGATGGAGGTGATTGGCAGATAGTTTCAAAGAAAATATCAAGAAACAAGGTTTCATCTGTGAAACAAGTCTCGATAGATTGCAAATATAAAACCTTTACTGTTACAAGGAAAAATAATGGTTGTTGCTTGATGAAAAAGCCAGAAATACCAAGGATGTTATACAAATAATGGTGAGCAGAGAGGCGATTGTCTGGATGAAGAATATTATGAGGAAGGAATCAAAAAAGAATTTATACGGGCAATGGTATTGGACCTTTCACAGGAATGATGAACATATTTTGATCTCAAGAAATGAGAACAAATATGGTGAATTTTTTAGGGCTTATTTTTCATCTAACGAGATAAAACAATCGATGTGCTTTCCAGCTGAATCTAATGAATATATATGGTTTCATTTTATAACAGCATTCTCAGATATTGTTTCTACAAAATCAACAAGGCTTCATGAAGTATCAACAGGGGTTACTGAAGTTTCTCAGAAAATTCATCAAGATACTATAACTCCCAGTGAGTCAGTTTTAGTGGAGCTTTCTTCTAGTAATTGGGATAATGCTCTCATAGTAGAAATCTCAGATACGTCTAATTCTTGGATCAAGTGGATCAGGAGATTGCTTATAGATTTGACTTCAAGAACAACTTTGATCTTTATCCTTTTGAAGACAACAAAACTTTTTTCTTTGTGGCTGCAGATTTCGAAGATAGCTTGGTAAGAAGGGGATTTTGGGTCGTAAATGGTACTTCAATTAGAATTTTTCCATGGTGGGATTCAGTTAATGCTATGACTCAATCTGAAGATTCTATTGAAAATTCATGGATAGAAGTTAAAGGGGTTCCGTTCAATATTTGGGGGGATAAATTGATCAGATCATTAGGAAGCAAATTTGGAGGATTATTGGAGGTCTATTCTTCTATATTATGTTGGGAAGATGTCTTTGGAAAGTAAAATGCTATCAATTTCAAGCCTATGAAGCTCATCAATGGTGAACCAGAACTTCTTTTCTGTAAAGTTTGTGTTCCTAAAGTCAACTTTGACTCGGCTATCATTCCGGTTAATCAGCCAACAGATAAGTCAGTAAACATTGTTGTTGTTAGAGCACTGCTCGGTCGAACTCGCAAGCATTTCTATCTGAAGCTTGTTTGCCAATGTTGGTGATCAAAACTATAAGTCTTGATTTCTAGTCTACTTATAGTGATGACTCAGACTAGGATAGATTGTGTAGTTGAGCATTAGACTTCACGGCGTTCATCAATTGAAGACGAAAAACTACAGAGGAGAGCTTGTGGAATTTCATCAACAAAAGGTATGTGGAGACTAAAACTCATCTATCACTTGGAAATTCTATTTCTACTATATCTCCTATATTGAGACAAAAGTCGTATTACTATATAGTATTCGATTATGCACATTTGAGATTTCGAGTTGAGTTTAACTCGCTTACATATTTCTTGAATATGTGTTGGTAAGCTTTCGCTTCAACCAAGTTCATCTTATATTCTTGACGAAAGTCAAAAGATGATTATGTGAAAATCCCCGAGTAACATCTTACATGGTTTGTGTAATACAATCATTTGGTGTAGACTTGGAATGTTTCGTTATGATTATTTCAATAACTTGAAAATTGCTTTGATGCTAATACTGTGTGAAAACGGCTATTGTCATCCTCTAAAAAAGTTTCAATGATTAAAATAGAGTTTAGAAATATTGGATTAGAAACATAGTATGCATTCTGGCATGTATGTGATCCATGATTGGAAATAGAGTATGCATACCCGTATGCGTACTGAAGTTGTGAAATTCCGTGTACCAAGTACACATACTTGTACGCATACTTGCATAAGGTATAGGTCCGGGAATTTCTGGTGGGTTTTGGAAGTGTACTTAGGTATGCGTACACGTTCGCATACTGGCAAACCCAAACTCAGACCGATTACTTAGGTATGCGTACACGTATGCAAACTTAAGCGGTTAAAGTTCTAAAATCGATTTGCTCATGAACTAATACATTTATATATTAAGGAATGCATTCTTTGCAAACCGTGGCTACAATGTTCATGAATTGATTCGAGTGAATCAAACCGATTTTGCTTCAATTGTGTTCTTGTATACTTCTATGAGAATATAGCAATTGAAAAACTCTTTAACTAGTTTTATTTGAGTCATTTGAACTAGTTATGGTTAAGATGAATAAGGTTGATATGAGAGTGTTCATATAGCTAACCTCGGTTAACTACCATTGAGCCAAATGGTGTACACGTTTAAGTACGATTACATAAACCTAAATGAAGGTACATTTCATTTGTGTATAACAAGCTAAGTTTGATCTAACGGTTGAAAGATATTAGCTTGAATCTAATCAGGTTTTCATCTAACGGTGAATATTGAATGCTTTTTTACCAAGGTAACTTAGATTGCAAACCCTGATTTGAAAACTATATAAAGGAGAACTTTAGCAATTGGGAAACCTAATCCCCACACCTCATGTGTGATACTAGTTGTATAAGCTAGAGTTGATTCTCCTTTAACCTTAGGTTTTTCACGAATCCCTGTAGGTTAACGACTTAAAGATTTCATTGGGATTGTGAAGCCAGACCCAACTATTTTATCTGTAGTTGCGTGTTCTGATTTTGTTGTTTCTATCGTATTGAGTACTATCTTCTCTAAGATTTGCTCGAGATTTATTCTCCGATAGGCAAGATAAAAAGTAGTCACAAACATATTCGTCTAATCGTTTGTGATTCCACAATATCTTGTTTCGCTACCATACGATTAAGATTATTGTGAGGTGATTGATATTTCTAAGCCGTTCTTCGGGAATATAAGTCTGGTATATCAATTGGTTCCTGTTCACCTTGATTTATCCAAAGACGGAACAAAACTCGTAGGTATTTTTGTGGGAGACAGATTTATCTATTCCAATAGACTTTTCTGTGTGAGACATATTTGTTTATCAAGTCTTCGACTTTGGGTCGTAGGAACTCTTGGTTGTGTGTGAGATCAGCTAAGGGAATCAAGTGCGTAGTATCCTGCTGGGATCTGAGACGTAAGGAGCGTAACTGTACCTTGAATCAGTGTGAGATTGATTAGGGTTCGACTACTGTCTAGGCCGAAGTTCATTGGTAGTAGGCTAGTGTCTGTAGCGGCTTAATACGGTGTGGTTTTCAAAGCTGGACTAGGTCCCGGGGTTTTTCTGCATTTGCGGTTTTCCTCGTTAACAAAATTCTGGTGTTTGTGTTATTTCTTTTCTGCATTATATTTTTTTATATAATTGAAATATCACAGGTTGTGCGTTGAATCGATCAATTGGTAAATCCAACCTTTGGTTGTTGATTGAAATTGATCCTTTAACATTGGTCTTTGGTACCGTTCAAGTTATTTCTCTTATATTTAATCGGGATCGCAAATTCCTATTAGCTGATTGCAGATTGAATTGAGAGATAGAGATATAAACTCTTTGATATACTTTTCTCTAGATTGAGTCTGACTGTCTAGTTGATTCTCTTGAAAGTATATTGGATTTTGTTTATTCAGATTGCCAAATGAATTATTGGGTGTGGTTGTTTTAACCCTGGTTTTTCAATTGGTATGAGAGCAGGCAAACACGTTAAAGACCTTATAAGTCTGTGTTTGTAGCGATCTGAATATGGACAGAAGTGTTATCTCCATATACGTACCACCAGTCTTCGATGGCTCAAATTACTTATGGTGGGAAATTGATATGCGTGCATTTCTTCAAGCGCGTGATTTTCAATCATGGGTTTATGTTGTTAATGGCTATAATCCTCCGGTTATTGCAGAAGGCGATGCAACTTTTCCTAAGGATATTGGTGCATATGAACCTGCCGAGATTCTCGCTGCAAAGCGAAATTCTGACGGGTTAAATGCTATCATCCATGCAATTACCCTAGATCTTCCGCACCATGTGACTACGTGCACTCGGTCTAAAGATGCTTGAGATATCTTAGAAACCGTATTTGAAGGAAATACCAGTGAAAAGGAAGCTAGGATGCAAAACCTAAATTCTGATTGGGAAAACCTTCGTATGGAAAATGAAGATTCATTTGATGAGTTTGATCACAAAGTGTCTGAAATTGTTATGCATCTTTTTCATTGGGTAAGACTATTCCTGAAAAGGACATTGTGATGAAAATTCTCAGATCGCTGCCATCTAGATATAATTCTAAGAAGCATGCCATCTTGGAAGGTAATAACCTTGCAACTCTTTCCAGAAATAATCTGGTTGGGAAGTTAAAGATCTTTGATCATGAGCATACATCCAAATCTGGAAAGGATGTTACTTTCAAAGCACAAAAGAACACTAAATTACTAGATAAAAGTAAAAGTATTTGCATCTATGAAGATGATCTTTCCGAGGCTGATTCATCAGATGAAGATCTTGACAAGTCAGTCTCCTTGATCACAAGGCAGTTTAGGGATCTTCTTTTTAAGAGAAGTAAACGATTTTCCAAAGATAAGCCTACGTCATCAGTTAAACCTCATAATCGTGTTCCTCCTTAAAACAGGGATATTGATGAAATTGATGACGAGGATATGCCTCAGTGCTTTAAGTGTAAAGGTTTTGGTCATTTTGCTAATGAGTGTCCAAATCGTAAAAAAAAATACACTGGGAACAAAGGTCTAGCTGCAACTCTTGATGAAATGTCTGAAAACTATGATTCTAATGAAGACGAAAAGTCAAGTGTTGCACTTCTTTCTGAAAATACAGATTTTGATAATTGTAGCAATACATACATCAATCTTGATATTCTTTCAGAAGAAATCTCAACCGGTCTGGAAGAAAAAATGGATCTACCTGTTTCTACTGGAAACTCTTTTTCTGATTTTTCAGGTTCCACTATGTGTCTAGCCGTGTACACATCTCGGGCGTCTGAATCATCTTCCAGGTTGACATGCTCTTATTGTTCTCTCAAAGGTTATGAACTTTCAAAGTGTTTCAAGTACAAACACAAAATGAGATATGTCAACAAACTTCAAAGAAGAGCGAATCGATTAGCAAACAAGCTCAAACTTGTTCAAAAATCATCAGAGGTATGTAAACGCATCTCTTCTTCAAAGAAGTTAGTTTCCAAAGAAAAGACTAGACCATTAGAGAGAAATTCATGGTCTAAACACTATGAGAAACATGGCTCTCTGAATTCCTTTCGAAAAGGATATGGTGGACAAATTATTGTTCACCCCAGCACAACCTAATTGTGTTTGTTAGTGCATCTTGTCTCATGTGCATGATCAAAAGAGACAAGATTATGCACACCTCAGGCTTTAGAAAAATAAATTTGTTTTAGATTGTTTTGATTTTCTTTTTTCTTATTTTTGCTCTGCTGAGTATTGTAAGTCTGGAATTCGTGCCTCTTTTCGTATCTAATTGATATTGGAAATGACTTCCCTGTTTAATCGATAAAAAAGACGGTTATTCTCGACAATTCTACCCTCTTTAGGGTTGTGAGTTGTGCGTGCGTGACCTTATGAGTTTAAAAGTTCTGTAACCCTACATTCCTTTTTCCTTCACTTGAAACTCTTTTTATCATAAGACTGCTTGTTCAGATTATCTTGTGATTTCCTCTCACAATTCCATTTGTATGGATACTCCAAGCATTATGTCTTCTGATGGAAAAGATGTTAATATGATTGTTAATCCATCAATCATGAAGGAAAAAGATAAATCTCCGTTACCTCCAACTTTGAAAAGAAAAAGAAGGAATATGAGGAAGCCAAGAGTTGTTCCTTCAAGTTCTCAGAAGTTTTCTGGTGTTCTTGAAGGATTGAAGGAAACAGGGAAGGAGATTCAGGAAATAAAGGGTATTGCTTTGAGAACTCTTGAAATTCAAAAGGCCCTAGTTCGGCATCAGTTCAAAAGGTTTGTTGGAATTGACTCCTTTCTTCATGAACCTTATGTTCTCATGGCTGTTGACAACAAGGAGTTCGGGGACGATAAAGAATTTTCCAGAGGTCTCAATGTCTAGGAAACTTCTTATGACAATTTATTCTTGTGTTTTAAGAAGGATAACTAGGGTTTGGAATAGCCATTATTGTGAGTACACATAGCTATTGCCAACATTTTCATCTTGCAATGTTTTTAGATTTATTTATTTAAATTCTAAAGTTGATTTGGAAGATGATTTTTGCAGTATTAATCTTTATGGTTTTATATATTGCAAATTGTTATGGGATATGTTATTTACGTCCGTGAACCTTGACTGTCCCATACTTGTTCAAAATTTATCTCTATTATATGTCGGTATGAAAGTATTGATAAAAGATAGAATGAACTTTTGACTACAAAAGTTAAGCCTTTTATGTCATTATGCAAATATTGATGGAAGAAAGGATGAACTTTTGTTTACAAAGATTAAGTCTACTATATGTCATTGTGCAAATAGTGATGAAAAATAGAATGAATCTTTGTTTATTCCGCAATATTGGTCTTTCCCTGATCCACATCTTATGTTGAGCATGACCAATTGAATTGATTATTTTCCTTGTGGTTAATTCAATTGAGATCTTTGGATACAAATTCATATTCTTATGTGATTTGTTAATGTCCAAAGAAATCCTTCTTTTCTTGCAAAAGTAAGGTCGCTCTGTAAGATAATTTCTTATATGATAATTATCTTTATTGGGCCCATGTGAGAATCTGGCTATATTTAGGATATTGTTAAATATCTAATCCATGGTTTATATAAGGAGTTAGTATCCTATTTATGCTCTTCCTTGATGGACGGTCGAGATCTAAAGTCCAATACTAAAATCCTAGGAACTTGGTCCTCTCTCTACCTATAAAAGAGAAACAATACCCATCACTATTGTGTCTAAGAAATTACCACTCATTATGCCCAAGGTCAAGAGAGAGAAACTATGATCTCCACAAGGTATTATCGGTGCTCCAAATGATCGTTGTACGATGGATTAGCGCTGCCAGGTATTTTCCATAAACCTTAATTCGTATTCCGTAGACACTAATCTTTGCATATTTGATTATGTGATTATCATGAAGTTCAACGATCCAAAATCAAGTACCTATAAATTTAAATCTTATAGTTGGCATCTAGAGCTTGTGTTTAGAACTCATGATCTTCCGTTAATCGTATGCAACTTACAATGATACATCGTATTCACGTCAATGAAAATGATTCTTAATATGTATCATGTAAACACATCGGCTTTATCATATAGGCATAAAACCAAATTGATACGGTGATAAACTTAGATTTCTGCTGCCACAAAATTTTTTGTTTCTTCTGTTAGTTTGGAATTTGGAATTTGGAATCGGAAGTAAATGACATAATGGAGTTAATTTGGAATGTTAACCGATTGATGGAAAGTTTTAATAACTCCCTCTGTTTGGAAATCAAAACGGCCAACATTAAAATGGGCATAACCGGGTCTTAAAGTGGGCCACTAATGTAAATAGGAAATAAAAAAATTAAAGTCCATGTCTCAAATTTGTTATGGAGTATAATATTGAATTGAATATGTTTGGAAATCAAAACGGCCAACATTAAAATGGGCATAACCGGGTCTTAAAGTGGGCCACTAATGTAAAGTAGGTCAAATGAGTCTAACAGATCCAACTCATTCCTACCAAGAGCCGAACCGGAACTAACTCACTCTGAACCCGTTTTATATCCTGTGCAAACCGGTCCAGTCCGTAAATATTTCATGCAATCTCCGTTCCGGTTTTATATATGAGTGTACAGAATTAAAGTCCATGTCTCAAATTTGAAGTAAGCTTTTTTCATTTCAACTAATGGGTCATCCGTTTTCCATAAGTTGACTTCTGGCATATAGTTTAGACCAATCCTTTTCCCACCTGCAACTTAAAATGAGCGTGTTTGTTGTTTCTTAAGGCCATGCTTGGCTTGTATTCATCATCATGCTAATTGTTGTGCGTTTTTTATTTTTTGGGGACTAACTTTCATGAAACTCATCGGTGAAGTAAACTTTTGACTCTCGCTGTTTACCATTATTTTTGAGTTTGATATAAACTTAGTATGTTTAAATATGATCATTATAGAATCAAAAAAAAAAAAAAAATTTATAAATTGATCAGTCTATAATAAAAACTAATTTCTATAATGTTGTTAAGAACTTATAAAGTGGTTTTTATCTAAAGAAATGTGATCCAACTAATATGCTTCCGCTTTATCGAAAATTAACGCACAATCTGGAACAATTTCTTGCTGCAAATTCGTTACGAAATTTTATGATTGAACCATTTTATGTTAATAAAATTTTTATGTGCGTTGGTGCTCTTTAAGATTGTGCATTTAAAGTATAATTTCTCTCTCAATGTTGATCTTTTAATTATGTAAGATTACTGTGCTTAAGATTATCATGTCAGGACTCTTTAGCTATCACCACAGTGATACTAGAGTATTGTTTTTATCTTAGAAATAATCATAATGTTATTGTAAGCACGAATTCGTCAAACCGTAAAGGCGAGGTTTAGCGACTATCGAATTATTATGATAATGGCATTATTGTTAAGATTGTTTGGCGATTTCCACAGTGATTTCAAACAATTTCTTCGGCCATAATCATTATATTGTCAAGTGCTTACTATATTGTTTTACTTAAATGTATTAGAACAACAATTACCCACAGGTGATTTGTGTTCACATGTTTAAGAAAACTATTGAAGGATTTGATCTTTATTTGATCATACATTATGAATCTGAATCACTTTATGTTTTAATGAGTGTCTAATGTCATTTCTCTTCATTTTCTAACTTGAATGTCAATTTTGACCGCATTTACTAGACATAAAAATAGAGACCACAGTTAAGTAATTGCACAAAATTTTATATATTTTCTAATGAGATGCATAAAAGAAAATCTACTTAAATTAGCTCATTATCGAGTTGAGTAACCCATTATGGATTTTTCGTATTTCATGAAAATTGTTATATATTATATCGTTTTATATATCCAAAATTTATTGCACCCTCTAAAGAAATTGAGGATTTATTTTTATTTTTTGGTACATTTCTCCATATTTGTGAAAATATATGAAGTTCATTGCCTATTCTAGCACCCTTCACTTTAATCCACACTATACCCCTTATTCATTAAGATTTTTCAAACTTGCATCAAATTAAACTAGTGATGCATCAAAGAATTTTTTTTCAATGAAATTTCATTATTGAAACATACTTATAGATTTGCTTAATGCTTGTTTGGGTTAATAAAGGTTCGCGATGTTTGGATATTTTTCAATTAAGGGTCGTTGATGTTTTCACAATTTATATGTATGACACGCTTTTGAATAAATGTTTGTGATTAGTGTTTTTGGGTTACTCATAAATGTTTATAATCGACTAAATCTATGATCAAATCAAGTATGTCCATATCATAGAGTGGGATTGTGCGATATCACAAGAAAAGTTAGTGTGATATTTTTGCAATTGTACATGTTTGCTGGATAGTTTAGTTATCACCACAGTGATGCTAAACTCTTATCTTGTAGGTGTGGTATGTTTTGAGTCCTCTTAGTTTGATTTAACGATTAGAACAATGTTGCTCACAAGTAGTTTTGGTTCACATGTTTAAACAAGCATTAAGGTTATCTAAATGTTTCATATACATGTGAAATAATAGCCACCCACAGGTGACTACAATTCACATTATATTAGGTTGAACATATTTAGAATTATTCGAGTTTGTTAATACATTTTAGGACATGAGTTGCCCACAGGCAATTCTAGTTGTAGTATTTAACACACGTAATGTTGAATTATGAGAATGTAAAATATCCACATATGTTTTTCATGTCTCACATTGTTCCTTGATAAGGTTTTACCCACAGGAGAATCTTATTGAAGGTACGAAACTATTGTAAGCTTAATTGTCATTTATCTCTATTATAAATTTCAGCTTTTGTTCTTATTAATTGTTGATTATGATTATTTTGTAGACTTTTTAATGGTCCATTTTTTGGAAGATAAAATTGTTTATCAACTGATGATTTTTTGCGTTAATGTGTACATCTATCAATTGCATTATGAATCTCAATCCGTGGATGTTTTCTCGAACATTCATTATTGAAATTGAGAGGCAATTATAGAGAAAGTAAAAACATAAAGTATGATAAAGGTGGTGAATATTGTGAAAGGTATGGCAAAACAAGATAATATCCTATATCTTTTACGTAGTATCTCCAAAAGTTTGGATTTGTTGCTCAATACACAAGGCCAACTTATCCTTGGCATAATGGTGTATAAAAAAAGGCAAAATCATACTTTTATGAAAATGGTTAGAAGCATGATGAGTTATGCATAATGACCACATATCAGTGAATGTATGTTCTTTCAAAGCAACCGTAATTTAAATAGATTTCCGAGTAAAGCAGTTTCAAAGACACACTTTGGACTAGAATGGATGGAAACCTAGTTTAAATCACCTTTAAGTTATGGTTGTTCAGTTGGAGGTGAGGGCTTACATTCCCAAAAATGAAAATTGGATTTGAAAACTATTTACTGTTTCATGAAATATAGTTTGATTGGTCATTTGGACCCAAAGAAGATGAAGTTTACAGACGTGAAGAGCGATTTATCATCTCGGTGGGGTTTAAAGAAAGTTGTAGTTTATTTTTGTACCGTTGCCAAGAAGCTTTTTAACCATGATATAAACAATGAAGTTGTGAAGGTCCGGGTAAAGGGATGAGGGTCCATGGATGCTTGAGTCTGTGGATGATAAGGGTATCTGAAAAAGAGAGGGTACCAAGTACACCACCAACTTTTTTATTCGGCAACCTTTATGGATAAAACCTAAGACACATTACAAGTAGACCAACTTAATGATCCTTGACAATATGTATATGGAGTTCATATCTCAATCTCTTCTCAATCAAAAATTTTAGACACAAGAGTCTGTGAACCTGATTGTTAAGCAAAGTACTTGGACGATCTCAAAAATAAATATCCAATATCAATCTAGTCGTATCCAAATAATTAAATCGGAATTCTATCAAGTATGAAAATTGTTATCCATCTTTCAAGATACGAATTCTACAAGAAAGAGTCTCTTAATCGATCACAATTAATATGGACTTATCTATTAGAATTGATTACGTACTATTTCTGTTATTCCTATTATAAAGATAAACAATATAATGAGGAAAAGGGAAACATACAAGACACGAGAAGTTTTGTTAACGAGGAAACCGCAACGGTTGAAAAACTCATGGACATCGTCTAGATTTGAACACCGAACTGTATTAAGATGCTACATACACTATCCTACTATTAGACTTCAGACTAGAATGTAGTTGATGCCGAATTCACCCTCCAAGCAAATCAGCTGCAGTCGTGTTCCTTACATCTATTTAACCTCGTAATTGATTCCCTTAGCTAACGTCCTTTACAGCCTAAGAGTTGTTTTAGCCTAAGTGAAGACTTTTGATACCGATCTGCCTCTAACAGATAAGCCTATTTGATTTCCCTTTAGATCGAATATGTCAAGGCTTGGAAATCTGTTTGCAACAGACAAAGCTGGCAAACCTCACAAATCTGGAAAATGTACACTCAGTTAGCTAAGAAGCCAGGATTCTTAACCACCTCTCAAGAACAATCTTAAAACTACTGAGGAAACTAAGTAGCTAGGGGTAGTCTACTTGGTCTCAACTATACGAAGTTGGTATTAGATTTTTATGGCGGCTTAATTATGAGAGTATTCAAAACTGGACTAGGTGAAACCATAACCGAATCGTGTAAAAAGACTATGTTCAACATGGTTAGCCGAAACTAGCCGGTTTGAGCTTAAAAGCTTGATCTTCATTTTCATGAACACATAAGACATTAACTATGAGTCACAAACATGTGATCAAATAATTCTAGTATTTATAGAGAACTAATCAAATACTAATTATCTCATAGAAATAATTTAAACACACTTGAAAGTATAATCGACATGATTAGTAGATGTACAAGGTACAAATACATAGCAGTTCGTGTGTCGGTTCAGTCATAATAGCATACCGGTTTGGAAAACCAAAACCAAAGTTCCGGAGTTCACAGAACTTTTTAAGTTTGCGTATAGGTTTGGAAACCTTAAGACTGTCGTCGGTTCCGGAGTTCACAGAACTAAATCGGTTCGCATACCGGTTTGGAAACGCTACTGAGTTCAGGAATACATAACAGTTTTAGTTCGCGTACCGGTTTGGAAACAAACCGGGTTTCGTAACCACAGTTCAAAAACGTATTTGCATACGAGTATGAATACCTATCCGGTTCACGAGTCACACAAATTTTCATATGATATACATAAGAATATGATTACCACTAATCTGTAAATCGATATATAGCTAATCCGCTATGTTTACAAGTACATGTATTACGGGTTCAGACGTATGACAATTTTCCCAGTAAAACTGATATCATTTTCTTGTATCCGAATGTAGTTCTATATTTCTCTCTAAATCGATTCGAAACATTCCTAAATAACATCAATGACACATATCATTGTTCTAGGTTATTTCCGAAGGATAAACTTGAATCATGATTTTGATTCCGAACAATAAATTGTCCTTAAACGAAATTCATCAAGTGTGAACAAATGTTAATTAAGCTAAGTCATTATATTTCGAGAAATTATCAAGATAAACTTGACTCGAAATTCTTTTTTATGCATACTAGTCTAATTAATTATGCGACATCGTCTCAAATGATAAAAAGTGAATATAACTTGAGATACATGTGGTTTCGTCTTCACTTACCTTTTGTTGATGAAGTTCTCCAAAAGCTTCGGTTGATCTTCGCCTTAAAACGGTAAAATGCAATGATGACAGTCGTGATCCTCTGTTTCTCAACTACATTTTTATCCTAATCCGAGACTTAACTAATTGTAGACTAGAAATCAAGATTTAGTTTTGACAACTAAATTTGAAAACAAGCTTGAGATAGCAACACTTGTGAGTTCGACCGAGCAATGCTCTAACAGTACATACACAATCGGTTCGACAAAAGAATTAAGTTATCTTAGTCGGTTTGTCGGACTATAAGGAAAATTGCTTCGGGCAATTGTTTCCTTGATAACATACTAAAGCTAGATTACTTTTTTAATTTCGGTTTTAGTATTGGTTATCTAAAATGGAATGTGAAACCTTCATGCTTCACTCTTATAGGTTGTAAAAGTCTTATAGATTTGTAAGATCCTTTCGGTTTGTCTTTTGTTTGCTCGTACCTTTGTCATTTTTATGACAGAAAGGGGGAGAAATATATGGAGTAAACAATTGATTTTTAATCACTAGGAAATAACATATGTGCTTAAACGTTATATCTAACGAAAGAGTAAAGCTTATACTAAGGGGGGGAAACATATCATCATGTTGTGTAGTATTTCATACTACAAAAGGGGAATTACAAAGATGTTCGGATTGAATATTTACCTAGCTTGCCTTTAGGGGGGAGTAAAAGCTTTTGTTATTTAAATGTCAACAACGACATTTATTTTTGAATATATGCAGGTTATTGTGCTGTTGAAACTTAGAATCAAGCGTATGAAGAATGAGTTATTTTGTAATTCGTTTAGCTCCATATATAATAGAGTTTTGTCACTAAAATTGACAAAGGGGGAGACTATTAAAACAAAGCTCGGTTGAACCCACCAAGCGTTGGTATGTCAAGTTTGGTTGTCATATTTTAGTATCAAAACTCATATTGAGTCGCTTGATTAAATATGAGAGTCAACTTCGTTTAGGTTAGACTAGAAAGTCTAGGAATGTTGAGACGTACAAGTGTTACTCCAAAGACCCGAAGAATGTGAAGAAGTAACGACTACAACGAGAACATCATCCTTCCACTTGAGGTTAGTAATATTGACTTGATCTTGTTTCCATTCCTTATGTATCTTTCAAGTCGGATTATATTGAAATCATAACATGAGAAGATGTGTATAAATAATACTCTAGTTGTTAGACTTGGTCATAACATTATGATCAAAGTGTCAAGGAATATATTGAATTACGAAGTATAAACGCTTATTTTTTGGAACTTCGTAAACACGATATCAACATAATCTTTGTATATAGTTGCTTGATTATGTGTAAGATATAGGTATGATTTCACCCTAGGAAACAAAGTTTTATAACATTTGTTTAAAGTAAGTACATATATGAACTTGTTTCATAATCGAAAGGAAATCATGATTGGTTTGGTTCTTTATTGAATATCTTTTGAATGACCAATATAAGATGACAAGGTAGAACCTATCTTAACTTGTTAAGATTTGAGGTATAACCGGTCATAGCCTATATGATGTAGCATGTTGTAATCAGTCACAAGCTACTTTGTGAAGCATGGTGTAACCAGTCACAAGCTATATTGGGAAGTTAGTTGTAATCGGTCACAAGCTACCTTTTGGAAGCATGGTGTAACCGATCACAAGCTAATTTTGGAAGTTAGTTATAATCGGTCACAAGTTTCTTTGGGAACCAAGGTGTAACCGATCATAAGCTAACTCAGGAAATAAGGTGTAACCGATCACAAGCTACCTCTGGGAAGCAAGGTGTAACCGGTCACAACCTGGTTTGGGAAACATGGTATAACCGATCACAACTTACATTGTGAGTTTGGTACAACCGATCCCAATGAGCAAAACCGAGTTTCCAATATTCACATATCTCTTTATGTTTTGTATGAAGCTTGGAATTAGGGTTTGCTGAGAAACTTCTAGATGTCGACATTATTTGAACATGTACATAACTTTTATGATTAATTGTTCAAAGATATTCCTTGATACTTAAGGTGATCCCAGGCCCGAAAAATTGAAAAACATTTAATTTATGATTTCATAATATATGTTTTAAATCAATTTTTCCATATTATGTTAAATACCAGCAATTAAAGCATATCCTCTAAAAAATATTATTAGTTAATGTGCTAGACTAATAATAAAAGATTTCTAAGAGAGTTTTCAGAAATATGGTTTGGTAATTAATTGGAAATAGGAAAACCTAAATTAGGTACTTTAATGTGAATATCTTGAGAATATTTTTGGTTTTGGAATTTCCTTGTTGTCCAAACAACCTTGGTGTATAAATACTTGAGTTTGCATTTCTTGCAAATTATCCTAAGAGCCAGGAAAACTTCATTTTTGTTGTTTCTGGTGGAGCCGTCTATCTGGAGAGGAAAGTACCCTTATTAGGTGAAATCTCTTACGACCGCTCGTTTAAAAATTTATGTGGGATCAATAAGCTCTACTAGTACCGTTGGTGGGAACTATATAATTGCATTACTATTGTATTTAGCGAGTATTGATTTAATTGACTAGCGGTTGTTGAAACTTTGATTGCACCGAGTTTGTTTATTCTTGAGAACCTTCTCTTATGATATAAGGCTCACTCAAACTTGATCAAAGTATTGACGGGATCTTTTGAACCATTTTCGGATCTAAAGACATCTTGTGATAATCCATTGTTAACATACTTTGTTCTATGTGTGATTGATCACAAGAGGATTCAAGTGGTGTTGTGTAGGTTATTATTGAAGACAAACAAAGATCTGAAGACGACGAAGTTTTCCTTGTTAGTTTTTGTATCTTGTGATAAATAATCCAAATGGTGTTCATTAATGTTCTAACCGTAGTATGAGATTTATTGAAATCGAAAATATAAATTCATTAATGATGGCATAATAAGTGGGAGTACGTGGATATATCTGTTCAAGAAGTCATGATAATGATCCCTTTATTTAAGATTTCTACAGATATGTGAATCTTCTCATTATCGGAATATTAGATAATGAAAGACCACAAATTACTGATCCAATACTCCATAATATAATTACTGCCAATAAAGAATTTTTTTTTGATAACAACATCAACCAGCATTAACAAGGTCTCAAAAGAGATTGAAAGAAATTTATTCATGTTGTTTCAGTGATTTGCTTACAAGAATTTATTTCATTTTGATATAGAATGACAAAGACTTGATTTCCGGTTCACAAATATTGTGTGTAATAATTTTAATTAATGGATTGATGATATGTGAGCGAAAATCAATGGTTGAAAGTGATAAGCACGTAAGTGCTGTATTTTATACCCATGTTTATATTAGCTAGGCTTCGATATTTTGGCTAATATCACTATTTTAGTGCTTTTGTAGAAAGTACAAGCGAATTCGATTGTCGGAAGGATAAATGGGTAAATAAGAACTATTATGGCGTTTGCGACTCAAAGCAACAATGTTGCAGCTCACATCCCTGCTGAGCATACTGGTGGGATACCTTGTGTTCCTAAAAATGGTTAGCACCACCTCAAATATGTCACGTCCAGAGACTGATACAAAGAAACAAAGATGTCTTTGTTTATTCATGCATGTGAGACAACAAGACAAAAGATGAGTGGGACGTGGCCAAGTCTACACCACGGTTTCACTTTAGTGGGATATTCCAAGGCATTAGACACATCTCAATTTTGATGGAACTACAAGAATTTTTATTCTTTCTTTTCGAGCAGCTACTTCATTCTCCATTCAACTTTCATCGTAATTCAGTGGAATATGAATCTACACTCTATAGAGAAATACAAATGGGTTTTGCTCGGAAAGGAGTCACAAAGCAGCAAGATCAATGGGGTTCTGGCAGTAATGGCAACGAGAAGCGTTGTTGCAGGTGTTGATTCGAGTTTTTACTACCAGGGAGAAAGAAAGTCATGGCTTGTGCAATCGAGATGGAGAGACACGGCAACAACAGTGATTCAATATGGGTTGCTGGTTGTTCTCGACGGTTGAATTATGACTGGACTGAACTTTGGTGGGTGCTAGTACCGGTCAGTGAAGAAATATTACTCCAACTCGGCTTGGTATACTGCATGCAGCGACAGAAGGTTGACAGGGAGAGGTCGGCTACAGACTAAAGTTGAATTTGAGAACGAAGTGAGGTTGTGCTGGCTGTTTTGATTGCTATGGCCAGTTTTCGATGGAGTTGGGGTTTTGTCGTGGACCTAGAATGGCTTTATTGGTGATGAACTGCTTGCTGTGATGAGGAGAAGAGCTGGTGATGCGAAGATAACTAGTGGTACTGTACTACATACTGTGAGAGGGTGAAGGCTTGATGGTCGACTATCTCGGTCTGTATTAAAGTGAGATCAAGACATCACCGGGAAACGTTGAAGACTAATACTTGCCACGGTTCTAATCGGTTGAGCTGGTGCTTTGGACGGATTTGAGAAGGTCAGGTATCGAAGTTGTTGCTGTGGCCGAGTTGGTACTTGGCCTGAATTTAGAAGGAGCTGGATGATCGGGCTGTGTTCGACTGAGATTGACATGAGAATGGACTGGCAGCAAACGAAGTTTAGGGAGTAGAAAGTTGTTGCTGTGGATGTATGGATGGGATCCGTTGATGGTTATGGCCGAGAACTGAAGGGGGCAGAAATTGGAGTTGGCTGTGAGTCGAGAGTGGAGGCATACATTGGAGATGAATAAGGGAGTAAAACACGCGCGACAGAACAACGTTAGAAGGATTTTGATGCTGTTGGATAATGGAGTGTGACTGACATGAAATTGCAGCAACCAAATAGACTTCGTATGTCAGCTGGATTGAGTTTATGTGTTGGCGGGAGGCAATTATGGTCGAAATGATCTACAGAGAAGTCGTTGGATTTTGGTTCGAGAAGATGTGGGTCGTGTTTGGATCGAACTGTGTATGCCATGAACTGTACGGTGGTGACTACTAGGTTGGGTCCGTGGTTAGAAATTTGTGTTATGGAAACGACAGAATATGGACTTGGATTCAAGTGAAGCTGGGCCTTGGCAGAGCAAGTAATGGAGCGGAACGGACTGGACCTTGGCAAATGTTGCTAGGTCTTATGTTAGACTCGAAGCAGCACCTATATGAAGGAAAACGAACTGAAAGTGAAAGGGGGAGGCTACAGAGCCGAAAAAGAGAAGCAGAAAAAGAGGCATATGGCCAGAGAGGTTGAGAAGACAAAACAAGGGAAGAAGAAGAAGAAGATTGATTGATTGCCAATGACGATAACGGTTTAATTTATTTTTCTCTTTTAATTCATTTTAATGGGTTTTAAGAAATCCATATTCATGTCTTGCTAGACTTTTATGTAACTAGGGTTTATGGTGGAAACTACTTGGGATATTAGGCTATTTTATTTGAATAATTGAGCAAAGACTTTTATGATTTGAATAAATCGATTCTTGATATTGTTTATTGATTAATCGAAATATGAGTTGTTGCTTCACCGGTTTTGTAAACCTTTGTGCGTAATTGTTAGGATAACAAATTTATTTGTATACTTATTTGATATTCCATGCTTGGGTTAAATCCTTTGATGGGGTATCCTTAGAATAGCCGGGTATTATTTGTGAACCTAAATTTAGTTTCGTATAATTTTTTCACTAATGCAATTTGATGGTGCATGCTTGGGTTTAGTCTTTTGATGTGCCATGCTTAGGGTGTCCCTGTGATAATTACGACTCTATACATATAATAGGTGATGTCGATAGAACGAAGAATAAATAAATATTCAAGAGTTGTGTTTCATTTCAGTACCTGAATAGATATTGTGGTGGATACCATAAAACCCTAGTTACCGTCTTTCTTTGCGAATCCATTTTCTTAGTTTAATTTTATTATTTCGTTTTACATTTCTCATTATAAAAATCCCAAAAAATCATTTCTTGTTAGTTTTATTAGAGATATTGATTATAGTATTTCCACCGCTCCCTGTGGGTTCGACCCGTACTTGCCTATGTCTACTAGTTAGACACCGTGCGATTGCGGTTATCACATATAGGGTATTCCCATATCCTATCAATTTTTGGCGACGCTGCCGGGGAGCGGCTGCGGAATATTGTAATTAGTATTTTTGATTTGTAAATAGTTTGGTTTTTATTTATTTTATTATTTTTGTATAGTCTTTTTTATTTTATTTTTAGTTCCATTTGACTTGTTTTCTTTTTTTTTTAGAATTTTGTTTCAGGTACCTTTTTAAGGATGATGACTCTTTCTCAGGAGACGTCACCTAAGATGACACTGGCAGAATATAAGCGTAGAAATTATAATTATCAGGCAACCTCACCTGAGATGACGCTTGGTGAATATATGCATAGGCAACAGTATGGAGTTTTTGATCCACATATGGTATGTGAATAATCACATAATATGATATATGAGAAGTATTACAAACACACACCACCTAGTTTGGAACAAAGATTGAGAATTCTGGAATGCCAAAGATTATATGCTGATGATGATCAATCTTGTAGTGACTCTTTGTCCCAGACAGAACATATAGATGACCCTGTGGATGATTGTGTGGATGATTCGACTAATTCCATAGATGAATCTATCTCACAAGATCATTCACCCGACTTACAGGTTGTTTCTAGACCCCTAGACTTCCTAAAGTTACCTAATTTAGGATTAGAATTGTGTGCTTCTAAGGTTTTGTTGGATTACTTTGCATCTAAATACCCAGAGGATTTGCCTATTCCAAAAATCGTGCATGAACTAATTGATTCTCCAGCCTCAATAGAATCCCCATATTTTGTTCTTTATGCACTTCCATGTGTAGTAAAAACTAGGTTTGGGGGTTATCATTTATTTTGATAGTTTCAGTGTATCCACGTTGTCATGACATAAGTGTGAAACTGTCATTTGTTAATATTGTATTTTGGGTTGATCCCCAAATTTTCAGGTTATTAGTTTATGGGGATCCTTTATGTATATTCCAGTAGGTATTTGTATTTTCTTATTTTATTTTTATTTGCTTATTTTCGCATATTATGAATTTCCCATCTTAATTTTTACGTTGGATGACTCAATTACATTGAGGACAATGTAATGTTTAAGTGTGGGGGAGTGGTTAACTTTTTACTTTTCTTTTTCAGGATTTTTCTTGCAATATTATGATCAGCTGTTGAGCGGGTCTAAAATATATATATTATGACCAACTGTTGAGCGGGTCTATTGTAGGGTTCTTATGACCAGCTGTTGAGCGGGTCTAAAAAATATGATCAGCTGTTGAGCGGGTCTATTCTTTTGTTTTCCTATCAATTTATGACCAGCTGTTGAGCGGGTCTAAAAAAAAAATGATGACCAGCCGTTGAGCGGGTCAATTCTTTGTTTTTCTCGAGGACTAGCAAAATATAAGTGTGGGGGTGTTGATAAGCACGTAATTGCTATAATTTATATCCATGTTTATATTAGCTAGGCTTCGATATTTTGGCTAATATCACTATTTTAGTGCTTTTGTAGAAAGTACAAGCGAATTCGATTGTCGGAAGGATAAATGGGTAAATAAGAACTATTATAGCGTTTGCGACTCAAAGCAACAATGTTGCAGCTCACAGCCCTGCTGAGAATACTGGTGGGATACCTTGTGTTCCTAAAAATGGTTAGCACCACCTCAAATATGTCACGGCCAGAGACTGATACAAGGAAACAAAGATGTCTTTGTTTATTCATGCATGTGAGACAACAAGACAAAAGATGAGTGGGACGTGGCCAAGTCTACACCACGGTTTCACTTTAGTGGGATATTCCAAGGCATTAGACACATCTCAATTTTTATGGAACTATAAGAATTTTTATTCTTTCTTTTCGAGCAGCTACTTCATTCTCCATTCAACTTTCATCGTAATTCAGTGGAATATGAATCTACACTCTATAGAGAAATACAAATGGGTTTTGCTCGGAAAGGAGTCACAAAGCAGCAAGATCAATGGGGTTCTGGCAGTAATGGCAACGAGAAGCATTGTTGCAGGTGTTGATTCGAGTTTTTACTACCAGGGAGAAAGAAAGTCATGGCTTGTGCAATCGAGATGGAGAGACACGGCAACAGCAGTGATTCAATATGGGTTGTTGGTTGTTCTCGACGGTTGAATTAGGACTGGTCTGAACTTTGGTGGGTGCTAGTACCGGTCAGTGAAGGAATATTACTCCGACTCGGTTTGGTATACTACAGGCATCGACAGAAGGTTGACAGGGAGAGGCCGGCTACAGACTAAAGTTGAATTTGAGAATGAAGTGAGGTTGTGCTAGCTGTTTTGATTGCTATGGCCAGTTTTCGATGGAGTTGGGGTTTTGCTGTGGACCTCGAATGGCTTTATTGGTGATGAAATGCTTGCTGTGATGAGGAGAAGAGCTGGTGATGCGAAGATATCTAGTGGTACTGTACTACATATTGTGAGAGGGTGAAGGCTTGATGGTAAACTATCTCCGGTCTGTATTAAAGTGAGATCAAGACATCAACGGGAAATGTTGAAGACTAATAATTGCCACGGTTGTAATCGGTTGAGCTGGTGCTTTGGACGGATTTGAGAAGGTCAGGTATCGAAGTTGTTGTTGTGTCCGAGTTGGTACTTGGCTTGAATTTAGAAGGAGCTGGATGATCGGGCTTTGTTCGACTGAGACGGACAGGAGAATGGACTGGCAGCAAACGAAGTTCAGGGAGTAGAAATTTGTTGTTGTGGATGTATGGATGGGATCCGTTGATGGTTATGGCCGAGAACTGAAGGGGACAGAAATTGAAGTTGGATGTGAGTCGAGAGTGGAGGCATACATTGGAGCTGAATAAGGGAGTAAAACACGCGCGACAGAACATCGTTAGAAGGATTTTGATGCTGTTGGATAATGGAGTGTGACTGACATGAAATTGCAGCAACCAAGTAGACTTCGTATGTCAGCTGGATTGAGTTTATGTGTTGGCGGGAGGCAATTGTGGTCGAAATGATCTACAAAGAAGTCGTTTGGCTTTTGGTTCGAGAAGATGTGGGTCGTGTTTGGATCGAACTGTGTGTGCCATGAACTGTACGGTGGTGACTACCAGGTTGGGTCCGTGGTTATAAATTGGTGTTATGGAAACGACAGAAGATGGACTTGGATTCAAGTGAAGCTGGGCCTTGGCAGAGCGAGTAATGGAGCGGAACGGACTGGACCTTGGAAAATGTTGCTAGGTCTTATGTTAGACTCGAAGCAGCACCTATATGAAGGAAAAAGAACTGAAAGTGAAAGGGGGAGGCTACAGAGCCGAAAAAGAGAAGCAGAAAAAGAGGCCTACGGCCAGGGAGGTTGAGAAGACAAAACAAGGGAAGAAAAAAGAAGAAGATTGATTGATTGCCAACGGCGATAACGGTTTAATTTATTTTTCTCTTTTAATTCATTTTAATGGGTTTTAAGAAATCCATATTCATGTCTTGCTAGACTTTTATGTAACTAGGGTTTATGGTGGAAACTACTTGGGATAATAGGCTATTTGATTTGAATAATTGAGCAAAGACTATTATGATTTGAATAGATCGATTCTTGATATTGTTTATTGATTAATCGAAATATGAGTTGTTGCTTCACCGGTTTTGTAAACCTTTGTGCATAATTGTTAGGATAACAAATTTATTTGTCTACTTATTTGATATTCCATGCTTGGGTTAAATCCTTTGATGGGGTATCCTTAGAATAGCCGGGTATTATTTGTGAACCTAAATTTAGTTTCATATAATTTTTTCACTAATGTAATTTGATGGTGCATGCTTGGGTTTAGTCTTTTGATGTGCCATGCTTAGGGTGTCCCGGTGATAATTGCGACTCTATACATATAATAGGTGATGTCGATAGAATGAAGAATAAATAAATATTCAAGAGTTGTGTTTCATTTCAGTACCTGAATAGATATTGTGGTGGATACCATAAAACCCTGGTTACCGTCTTTCTCTGCGAATCCATTTTCTTAGTTTAATTTTATTATTTCGTTTTACATTTCTCATTATAAAAATCCCAAAAAATCATTTCTTGTTAGTTTTATTAGAGATATTGATTATAGTATTTCCACCGCTCCATGTGGGTTCTACCCGTACTTGCCTCTGTCTACTAGTTAGACACCGTGCGATTGCGGTTATCACATATAGGGTATTCTCATATCCTATCAGAAAGTCAAGTTTCGGATATTGTTTAATTGCTCGAAAGACACAAGTCAGTTGTATGAAAGTGGGTCTTTTTGACCTAACACAACTGTAATAGCAATGTTAAACAGTATAAAGAAAAACTTATTGCCAAAGATTTTACTCTGAAATGATGCATTGATTATAAATAAGTTTTTCTCTCGTGTCAAAGAAAGACTTATTCAGAATTATCATATTATTATTAGTAGCTCCGTATGAATTAAGAGTTGTATTACTCAAATGTGAAAATAGCCTTTACTAATGATAAATTTTAAGAAACTTTACGTGTGCCAATAAGAAGGCTTTGCCTTATAAAGACGGGAACACGTAGTCTACAAGCTTAAGAAATCAAAGTATGAAATTAAGCAAGCCTCTTGAATATTGCATATCTAAAATTCAACAAAACCATTAATGTTATTTGGTTTTGATGAAATTACTATAGATCCATGCATATGCCTCAAGATCCGTGGGAGAAGTTCATACTCTTGGTACTTTATGTTAAGACTTACTACCTACGAGTAGTGATCTTGACTTTATGCATATCTCTTATGATTCGAAATAAAGGATTTCAATGAAGCTTACCATGTGATACTCACATATCATATGGATTACTAAATCCCTCATGTAAAGCGTATATCGTATATTCGAAGAATTTTGAGATAATAACATATTTAACAAATTTTGTTTCATATTGAATAGAAGATATAAATTTAATCTTCATTACGTCTTAATTATAATATGGAACATATAACAAGTTGTTGGTATGTTATATAAATGCCTAATGATTTTAAAAGAACAAAATACGGGAAAGTTATCAAGAATCTTGAGATACTAATCTTGAATTATGTCTTACAATTATTTATCCTATCCAATTAGAGTTGATTGGATTTTCAAACTTCAATTTTGGTGGATGTACGGATTCTATAAAGGAATAATCCATTAATACTAGTTCTACAATTGAGTTTGAATATTTTTGACTGCGAAACTCAGAGATTTAAGGTTTGTCTCCGCATTGCTGAAATTTATCGTCTTAGCTTCGCATCATTAAAGCACGATATGATACAATAGGAACAAAACACATGAACCTTGAGTATCCATACATGAATTATGAAATTCAGAAACAATAGTTGTTCATTTAACGCTTAAGTACAATTATGTCCGCATTTGCACTTGATGAAAAATTACCTTTTTCAGACCTCTTAAGAAAAGATTAAAATCTTAGGTCTGTGGGAGTAATTGATTACTGAATCAGCTAATTTATGTGCTAGTTTTTTTGAACACTTATTGAGCTCTTAATAACGTACTTCTGAATTTATTTCTGTATCCATATTTAGTATACACTTATGTGAATGGATGAATGTTAACAGAAATCGTCTTTCCTAAAGACATCATTGGACCATTATGAAACTCCTATTTAAGGCCTAGTTGAGAAAGTTATTTTTTTTGTGGTACATGGAAGGGAACATGTTGATAACAAGACAATGTGCAACCGCTATGACTCGCATGAATACCTTATTTGATCAAGGTATTACGTTAACCACTAAAGTTGTTATTTAGCAATTACGCGCGCCTTATGTTTCATATAATTAACCATTAATAGATTATCACATGGACCAGTGGGAGAATGTAAGATAATTTCTTATATGATAATTATCTTTATTGGGCCCATGTGAGAATTTGGTTATATTTAGGATATTGTTAAATATCTAATCCATGGTTTATATAAGGAGTTAGTATCCTATTTATGCTCTTCCTTGATGGACGGTCGAGATCTAAATTCCAATACTAAAATCCTAGGAACTTGATCCTCTCTCTACCTATAAAAGAGAAACAATACCCATCACTATTGTGTCTAAGAAATTACCACTCATTATGCCTAAGGTCAAGAGAGAGAAACTATGATCTCCACAAGGTATTATCGGTGCTCCAAATGATCGTTGTACGATGGATTAGCGCTACCAGGTATTTTCCATAAACCTTAATTCGTATTCCGTAGACACTAATCTTTGCATATTTGATTATGTGATTATCATGAAGTTCAACGATCCAAAATCAAGTACCTATAAATTTAAATCTTATACGCTCTTGTTGTTCTTTCGGGAATGACATTATATGTGGGAGAGTTCTTAATTGAACTTGTGCTTAATTGCCAAATCTTTGTGGGGAGTGCGGCTGTGAAATATTATAGGGGTTATCTTGTATCTTTATAAACTCCTTGATGAATGCATTTAGCTTCGGCTATATGATGGCATCTAAACAAGTTGATATGTTGTTCTCTTTTGGTCATGAAGTATCTCTATGGAAATTTCATGAGGATCCCACTAATTTTCGTACCTTTGCCAATTTGTATTGACAAAAGGGGGAGAATTAATGTGTAGTTCACACTACAAATACATATGGTTTACGGATCATTATGTAAGGGGGAGTGGTTTTCATTGTGAGATGAAGTATTGACTAAGGGGGAGTGATACATATCACCATAGTATTATCGTTAAATTTGTGATACAATTGAACTTTGATGTTGTATAATGATACTATGACAATGTATAACAATAATTGAGAGCAACTGTGTTCTCATTGTTATTGCTACGGATCTTCAACAACTATGATGCTGAGTTGAACACATTTGGAATCACTGGAGTACTTGAAAGTGACGAAGATTTCTAGTAATGTTGAAGAACCAAGGAGATCAAGCATTTGGATGAGAAGCTACAAAGTTTATTTATTTTGTAATCCATATGTATTGATAGTTTTGTCACTAAAATTGACAAAAGAGGGAGATTATTAGAGCACTGCTCGGTCGAACTCGCAAGTGTTTCTATCTCAAGCTTGTTTGTCAATGTTAGTGATCAAAACTATAAGTCTTGATTTCTAGTCTACTTATGGATGTCTCGGACTAGGATAAATTGTGTAGTTGAGCATTAGAGTTCACGGCGTTCATCATTGGAGACGAAGAACTACTAAGGAGAGCTTGTGGAACTTCATCGACAAAAAGGTATGAGGAGACTGAAACTCATCTATTACTTGGAAAGTCTATTTCTACTCTATCTCCTATATTGAGACATAAGTCGTGTTACAATATAATTTTCTATTATACACATTTGAGATTTCGAGCTGAGTTTAACTCGCTTACATATTTCTCGGAATATGTGTTGGCAAGCTTTCATTTCGACCAAGTTCATCTTATATTCTTGATGAAAGTCAAAAGATGATCATGTGAAAATTTCCGAGTAACATCTTACATGGTTTGTGTGATACAATCATTTGGTGTAGACTTGGAATGTTTCGTTATGATTATTTCAATAACTTGAAAATTGCTTTGATGCTAATAGTGTGTGAAAACGGCTATTGTCATCCTCTAAGAAAGTTTCATCGATTGAAATAAGAGTTTAGAACACTTAACCATTATTGGATTGTGACATGTTGTGTACTCTTGCACATATGTTTTCCATGTCCGGGAACCATACTATGCATACCTGTATGCATACATGTTGGTTTGAGAAGTCCGGGAACCTAAGTATGCGCACCCGTATGCGTACTGGCGTAAGGTTCATGTCCAAGATTTTCTTCTGGGATTGGAGGTATGCGTACCCGTTCTCGTACTGGCGAAACCCAAACTCAGTCCGGGTATCTCAAGTATGCGTACACGTTTGCATACTTGAAGGTTAAAGTTCTAAAATCGGTTTTGTACATGAACTAATACATTTATATAATAAGGAATGCATTCTTTGTAAATCGTGGCTATAATGTTCATGAATTGATTCGAATGAATCAAACCGATTTTGCTTCAATTGTGCTCTTGTATACTTCTATGAGAATATAGCAATTGAACAACTCTTTAACTAGTTTCATTTGAGTCATTTGAACTAGTTATGGTTAAGAGTATTCATATGGCTAACCTTGGTTAACTATTGTTGAGCCAACATAGTGTACACGTTTAGGTACGACTACATAAACCTAAATGAAGGTACATTTCATTTGTGTGTAACAAGAAAAGTTCGATCTAACGGTTGAAAGATATTAGATTGGATCTAATCAGGTTTTCATCTAACGGTGAATATTGAATGCTTTGCTACCAAGGTAACTTAGATTGCAAACCCTGATTTGAAAACTATATAAAGGAGAACTCTAGCAACTGGGAAACCTAATCCCCACACCTCCTGTGTGATACTAGTTACATAAGCTACAGTTGATTCTCCTTTAACCTTAGGTTTTTCACGAATCCCTGTAGGTTAACGACTTAAAGACTTCATTGGGATTGTGAAGCCAGGCCCAACTATTTTCTCTGTAGTTGTGTGATCCGATCTTGCATCTTCTATCGTGTTTGAGTACTATATTCTTTAATATTGGCTCGAGATTTATTCTCCGATAGGCAAGATAAAAAGTAGTCACAAAAATCTTCATCTCATCGTTTGTGATTCCACAATATCTTATTTCGCTACCATACGATTAAGATTATTGTGAGGTGATTGATATTTCTAGGTTGTTCTTCGGGAATATAAGTCCGGTATATCAATTGGGTTCTTGTTCACCTTGATTTATCAAAAGACGGAACAAAACTCGTAGGTATTTCTGTGGGAGACAGATTTATCTATTCTAATATACTTTTCTGTGTGAGACATATTTGTTTATCAAGTCTTCGAATTTGGGTCGTAGCGACTCTTAGTTGTGGGTGAGATCATCTAAGGGAATCAAGTGCGTAGTATCCTGCTGGGATTAGAGACATAAGGAGCGCAACTGTACCTTGGATCAGTGTGAGATTCATTGGGGTTCAACTACAGTCCAGACCGAAGTTAGTTTGTAGTAGACTAGTGTCTGTAGCGGCTTAATACAATGTGTGTTCAATCTGGACTAGGTCCCGAGGTTTTTCTGCATTTGCGGTTTCCTCATTAACAAAACTTCTGGTGTCTGTGTTATTTCTTTTCCGCATTATATTTTGTTATATAATAGAAATATCACAGGTTGTGCGTTGAATCGATCAATTGGTAAATCCAACCTTTGGTTGTTGATTGAAATTGATTGATCCTTGAACATTGGTCTTTGGTACCGTTCAAGTTACTTCTCTTATATTCAATCGGGTTCGCAAATTTCTATTTGCTTATTGCAGATTGAATTGAGAAAGAATGATACAAAACTCTTTGATATATTTTTCTATAGATTGAGTCTGATCGTCTAGTTGATTCTCTTGAAAGTATATTGGAGTTTTTATATTCATATTTTTAAACGAATTGTTTGGTGTGGTTGTTGTACCCCCGCTTTTTCAATATAGTCTTCAAATCAGGGTTTGCAATCAATGCTACCTTGGTAACAAAGCATTTAATATTCACCGTTAGATGAAAACTTAATTAGACTCAAGCTAATATCTTTCAACCGTTATATAGAACTTAGCTTGTTACACACAAATGAAAAGTGACTTCATTTAGATATGAGTAACCGAACCTAAACGTGTACACTTTGTTGGTCCAACAATAGTTAACCGAAGTTACTTTGTTGGTCCAAAAACGTGTAACTAGTTGTGATTAAGATGAATAACGTGTACACTGTTTTGGTCATTTGAACTTGTCCGAACACTTTCATATCAACCTTGTTCATCTTAATAACAACTAGTTCAAATGACTCAAATGAAACTAGTTCTAGAGTTGTTCAATTGTTTATATTCTCATAGAAGTATACAAGACACAATTGAAGCAAAATCAATTTTGATTCGCTCGAATCAATTCATGAACATTATAGACACGGTTTGCAAAAGATTGCATTCCTTAATTTATAAATGTATTAGTTCATGAACAAACTGATTTTAGAACATAACCTACTCAAGTATGCAAACGTGTACGCATACCTAAGTAGTCGGACTTGGTTTGGGTTCGCCCGTATGCAAACGTGTACGCATACTATTGTACACCACCAAACTCAGTTGAATTCCCAGACTTGACCTTACGCCGGTACGCATACGGGTATGCATACTAAGTTCCCGGACTTCAATTAACCAACCAGTACGCATACGGGTGTGCATACGATGGTTCCCGGACTTGGAATAACTTGCAATAGTTAGCTTACAAGTACGCATACTGTTCTATATCCAATTAATGGTTAATTGTTCTAAACTCCTATTTCAATCATTGAAACATTCTTAGAAGACGGGAATAACTGTCTCACACAAACTATTAGCTTCAACGCAATGTTCAAGTGATCGAATGATCAATACGAAACATTCCGAGTCTACACCAAATGACTGTCTCACACAAATCATATAAGATGTTACCATGCGATTTTCACATGATCATCTTTTGACTTTCGTCAAGAATATAAGATAAACTTGGTTAAAGCAAAAGCTTACCAACACATATTTCGAGAAATATGTAAGCGAGTGAAACTCAGCTTGAAATATCAAATGTGTATAATTGAAGTATATATAGTTGTACGACTTTTGTCTCAAATAGGAGATATAGTAGATATACTTTTGAGTGATAGATGAGTTCAAGTCTCCACACACTTTTTGTTGATGAAGTTCCACAAGCTCCCCTTAGTATTTCTTCATCTTCAATCGATGAACGTCGTGAAGTCTAAAGCTCAACTACACTTTTTATCCTAATCCGAGACTTAGCTATAAGTAGACTAGAAATCAAGAATTATAGTTTTGGAAACTAAACTTGACAAACAAGCTTGGGATAGCTACGCTTGCGAGTTCGACCGAGCAATGCTCTAACAGTACCTACGGTTTTCGCAATTCGTTTTTCTGGATTTTTAGTGAGTTTAGAAGCAGTAGCATACATCACCACTTGTTTTTATAATATTTATTATTTGGTATTTGGTCATATCACATATGTTTCATTCAACTATGGATCTTCCATCAAATGAAGTCTGACTCTAATTGTAATCATCTTAGTTGTAAGTATACTGATGTTGGTCTAGGGTGATAGTTTCTGTTAGGGATTGTAGGTGTGTATTTATTTTGCCAAAAGATATTTTATTAATGTTACTAGAATTTGATGTATGGAAAATTTATTCTTGTACTTCGACATCAATATCACTATGTTATTCTTGTTTGGAAAGAATATTTATTGCCTCTTTTGAAGTCTTGGGTGGTTTAGATGAGCTTGTAGAAGACAAGTTTAATGCTCCTAGTTTTTCAATAAGTGCATCTACAAAATTATAATATGAATTGGATAATCATAAGACATTAAGATCTATTGATGGATGTGGCTCAAGTAGAAGACCACTAGATGGTGATTGACTAAGTATAAAGCCCGCTAGGTTGTATGTCTTCTTTTTTGTCCTTATCTAACATACTTTCAATTCTGTTTTTTTTTTTTCTTCCTAATGAATGTAAATATAAATTGGTGTGATTATTTTGTTGCATTAACTACCAGTATCTTTCTGAGTTACCATCGAATACGTTTCACAATGTTCTAATTTGTATGGAGCTGCTATAGCACCTTTAACATTTCGAATTACTTCCACATGATAGATTGACTGAATAGACTATCCATATTTAGTCGTATAAGATTTAAATTGAGTCTCTAACATATTAAGTGGGTTCTTATAACCATATAAATTGTAAGTTTGGATAAAATCTTCAAACCAAGTAACGATTGGATTTGGATTTTTACGACAAGTCAAGTATAAATGATAAGTTTTGTGTACTCCCTCCGTTCCACTTTAGATGATGTTTTTGGAGTTTTCACGCAGATTAAGAAATGGAGAGAGATATGAAAATTTTCCATCTATGCCCTTAAGAAAAGTATTTAAACATTAATTGCTATTAGGGCACTTAAAAATATACTTATAATTCCAACACAAAATGTTAGGGTGTTATTGGAAGTTTTTTGGAAAAATATGAAAACCTTCAAGTATTATGGAACAAATGTTAAAGATGTTCTTGGTGCATTACTCTCACCATATGATATTTTAAGCCTGGTTTTCCTAAAAGATGTAAATTGTATTCCTACATCCCCGTCTTCGTATTCAATGTGGAGATTTTGGTTTTCGAAAGGTTTCGTTGGAACCTTCACTTGTAAAGTCCATTTTTCAGGATGGGTGACCTGATCTCACTTACTGTTTTGGGAATAATTGTATGAGCCTTATCACTATTGGCATGAAAAAGGGTAGTCTGACCCTTTGTATCATAAACCTGAGCGTTGGGACATAAGGTATTCATAACCTTATAATATATTCTATATACAACTGCGAAGTTTTGTGATCCAGCGATCATATCAAACCCTTGAGTTCTGACATTTAAAGTTAGAGTTTTTGAGTCTTGGATCAGATATCGATACCAAAAACTTTGGGAAACAATAAAAAAAGATTGAACCTTTACATGTAGTGGATTCAATAATTCCTAATAACGAATTAGTGAATAATCCCTGACACATAAGAGTACAAAATTATTTAATCATGTCTTTGTCAATGGTTTTATGACTATTTGGATTAAGCCTTTATAAAGATAATTAAATCTTTTTTGTTTATGGTCTTGTATCACTCTAGGAGAAAAAAGTTCGAAAATATCATTTAAATTAATTATAGATATGGTTTTTGCCACAGTCGTATATTGGAAATACCGTTTCTTATATACTTAATTAACCGGGACTTTAGCCAATTTTGTAACTTTTATTCAATGTCATGCATGATGACTTCTTCTGAATTAAGAGTAATAATATTTTCTATACTATTTTTCTTTGAAATGATCCGACAAAGCTAGCCATATTTAGGATTTATAAAGGTTTAAACGGTCAACAAGAATCAATGCTCTTCCTATTTAACAAGTTCTTATGACTTAAGAGGTTCACGAGCTCAATGCGACTAATATTAAACACTCTATCTCCCACTTGAAATAATTTAAATCAAGATTGTCTAATACCCTGAGGATACGGAAACAACCTTCATGTAGAATTTTTTTGTCAATTGTCTTCTGTCATTACCCCATAACTCTTTATTGCTCCAACTTGTAAAACTAAATAAGTTAAGCAGGAGTTAAGATCAAAAAAATTAAAACAATTATATAATTTGTAATTGTTCTTATCACTTGAACATCAGCTTCGCATCTTTTTTGGATTGATCCAACATATAAGGTCCTTTTTCTGTTGTTTGGTTGAAAAACTGCACAACCCATCATAATCATGGTGTCTAGGGTTCCTAGTTTGTTCTCAACATATTCAATCACTGCTCGTCCAGGAGTTGATTCGTTGTTATTGAGTACCACTTAATGAACAATATATATATTTTCTACAATTTATTCATCTTCCTCTATTGTGTACTTTGGACCATGAACTCTAACTGGGGATGATGATCCCACCATATTTCAGAAAATTATTAAAATCATTGAAGAGAGTTTTTTGAGATACATTGTATGAAGGCATGAGTTTGAGGGATGATATTTATAGGATTTCGAATTTATGATCTTTTGACTTCTCGGTTCATCCTTAGCTCCTACACGCTATACCAATTAATAACCTATTGGGACTTTCCATCCTGACCATCAAATTATCAATTTTTTTCATGTTCCTTTTGAAATCACTCTAACTAGATTCCGAAATCATGTTCCTTTACAATCATGCTAACTAGACCTTAGTTGGAAATTCGACGGATTAAACTTTGTGCAGTAAAGGGAAAACTAATACATTTGGGTTTTTTTAAGGGGTGTTCGAACAATTCTACTATTTCAACCCAGGTTCAAATATTTTCAAATACTTAACTTAATTTAAGAGGGATGGAACCTAAAACCTACAAATCCCATTCAAATCCCCTAACCACTAAGCCAGATCCTTTTTTACGATAATAATGCGTATATTTTATAGATACTTTATTTTAAACGCAAAAAATCATGCTATATCAATGTAGTTTACCTCGCGTATCGGGGTGTCTCAGATTGACCCGAGACTGCGATATCTTACTGAGATATTCGTTCAAATGTCAGAATATTTATTCTCCGCAATATAATAAATATAGTTATTATGCAAGGAAAAACTGTTAGAGCACTGCTCGGTCGAACTCGCAAGCGTTACTATCTCAATCTTGATTGTCAAGTTTAGTTGCCAAAACTATAAGCCTTGATTTCTAGTCTACTTATAACTAAGTCTCGGATTAAAATAGAAAGTGTAGTTGAGAATTAGACTTCACGATGTTCATTGATTGAAGACGAAGAACTACTAAGGGGAGCTTGTGGAACTTCATCAACAAAAGGTATGTGGTGACTTGAACTCATCTATCACTGAAAAGTTTATCTACTCTATCTCCTATTTGAGAGAAAAGTCGTATAGCTATATAGACTTCGATTATACACATTTGATATTTCGATCTGAGTTTAACTCATTTACATATTTATCGAAATATGTGTTGGTAAGCTTTCGCTTTAACCAAGTTCATCTTATATTCATCGCCTGGTAACATCTTACATGATTTGTGTGAGACAGTCATTTGATGTAGACTCGGAATGTTAAGTATTGATCATTCGATCACTTGAAAATTGCTTTGAAGCTAATAGTTTGTGTGAGAAAGGTCTTCCCAGTATGTTTTAATGATTGATATGGGAGTTTAGAACACTTAACCATAATTTGATTATGAGCACAGTATGCGTACTCGCATACGTGTTGATCCAAGTCCGGAAACCATGGTATGCATACCCGTATTCGTACTGATTAGTTTAGTAGAGGTCCGGGAACTATGTACGCATACCGGTACGTGTACTGGCGTGAGGTTCAAGTTCCGGGACTTTACTGAGTTTGGTGGTATGCGTATCGTTCGCGTACTGGCGAAACCCAAACTTAGTCCGACCACTTAGGTATGCGTACATGTTTGCATACTTGAGTAGGTTATGTTCTAAAATCGGTTTGTTCATGAACTAATACATTTATATAATAAGGATTGCAATCTTTTGCAAACCGTGGCTATAATGTTCATGAATTGATTTGAGTGAATCAAAATCGATTTTGCTTCAACTGTGTCTTGTATACTTCTATAAGAATATAAACAATTGAACAACTTTAGAACTAGTTTCATTTGAGTCATTTGAACTAGTTATGGTTAAGATGAATATGGTTGATATGAAAGTGCTCATATGGATAACTTCGGTTAACTATTGTTGAGCCAACAAAGGTGTACACGTTTAGGTACGGTTACCCATATCTAAATGAAGTCACTTTTCATTTGTGTGTAACAAGCTAAGTTCGATCTAACGGTTGAAAGATATTAGCTTGAGTCTAATCAGGGTTTCATCTAATGGTGAATATTGAATACTTTGTTACCAAGGTAACATTGATTACAAACTCTGATTTGAAGACTATATAAAGGTGAACTCTAGCAACTGGGAAACCTAATCCTCACACTTCCTTTGTGATACTAGTTGCGACTAGATTCGATTTTCCTTTACATTAGGTTTTTTTTTCTAAAACCCTGTAGGTTAACGACTTAAAGACTTCATTGGGATTGTCAAGCCAGACCCAACTATTTTCTCTGTAGTTGCGTGTTCTGATCTTGCAGTTTTCTATCGTGATTGAGTACTATCTTCTCTAAGATTGTCTCGAGATTTAATATCCGATAGGAAAGATAAAAAGTAGTCACAAACATCTTCATCTCATCGTTTGTGATTCCAAAATATCTTGTTTCGCTACCATACGATTAAGATTATTGTGAGGTGATTGATATTACTAGGCTGTTCTTCGTGAATATAAGTCCGGTATATCAATTGGTTCATGTTCACCTTGATTTATCAAAAGACGGAACAAAATTCATAGGTATATCTGTGGGAGACAGATTTATCTATACAATAAACTTTTCTGTATGAGACAGATTGGTTCATCAAGTCTTCGACTTTGAGTCGTAGCAACTCTTAGTTGTGGGTGAGTTCAGCTAAGGGAATCAAGTGCGTAGAGTCCTGCTGGGATTCAGAGGCGTAAGGAACGCGATTATACCTTGATCAGTGTGATATTGGTTAGGGCTCAACTACATTCCAGTCCGAAGTTAACTTGGAGTAGGCTAGTGTTTGTAGCGGCTTAATACAGTGTGGTGTTTAAATCTGGTCTAGGTCCCGCGTTTTTTCTGCATTTGCGGTTTCCTCGTTAACAAAAATTCTGGTGTCTGTGTTATTTCTTTTCTGCATTATATTTGTTTATATAATTTAAATATCACAGGTTGTGTAAGTTCAATCAATTGTGAATCCAACATTTGGTTGTTGATTAAATTGATTGACACTTAGATATTGGTTTTTGATTACCATCCAAGTTGTTTCTTATAATAATCAGGCTCACAGATTTCTACCTGTTTGATCAGCTGATTACATTAAGAGATATAACTCTTTGATATACTTTTCATAAGATTGAGTCTGTCTGTCTAGTTGATTCTCTTGAAAGTATATTGGAGTTAGTCCATACAGATTGCTAAGCGAAATATTGGATGTGGTTGTTAGACCCCCATTTTTTCAAAAACAATCTTTGTACATCTTTCTTACATCATACACGTAGGTATATAGAAAGAAAAAGAATTTAAAGTTACTCAAACCCAACTTCCATCATCTCCGTCTCTTTTTCAAATTACCAACAAGTTGCTCAATCTATTTTAGGAAGAAAAAGAATACACAATTACTTACAGTCTCAATAGCTCATGGCTTGGTCTTCTTTGTCTTATTTTAGTTTTTTTCCTCTATGTTTTTTGGAAACTCATGGCGGTGACCGTCTGAAATCAGTGTTGGTTCGAAGGATTCAAGGCTTAATTTTTATGTGTACAAGCAGATTGATAGAAAATGGTGAAATCAATGTTATGGGTGTGTATTTTTATTTTAGTTGATATAGAACCAAAAGCCTATATGAGATTTTTGGGGTCTCAGAAACACTCAAATCCAACGGATTTTAAAAGAAATCTCGGCCGAGATTTTTCCAGGTCAGGCGAGACAGACAAGATTCTCATTTAAATCTCATTCCGTCGAGATTATGAATTTGGTCTCTATTTGTAACGAAACCGGCAATATCGCCGGAATCTCGGCGGGACCGCCGAGATTGACCGCATTGGTTATATAATATATTTTTTAAACATTTTCTAATTTTTTATGCCGAGGTAACAAGTCATCTGATTTTTTTTCGTATAATTATATGCGCATTTTTTGACGGTTCAAGTTTTTTTCGTACCCCGAATTGCTAACTAGGAACTAGACTGTAAGACCATATGACGATGATGATGTGTTTTCTAATGAATGTTAACTCACCAAGTTAGAATCATGGATCTTTTCTCGCAGTTAATTAGCGTATCTCAGAAAGAGCGTTCAACAGGTCATCCAACATTTTTTTTTAGAGATTCGACATTTATTATTTCCACACATTCCAAGTTTCGGTGTAGGAAAAAAATATACTAATATTTTAGGTAAGACTTGATTAAAGAAGGTAAAATCAGACTGGGAATCTCAATCAGCTTAGGTTGTAACATTGAAGCTTTTTAACTTCTAATTACAATTCTAAAAGGTAAAGGATAAGATTGGAAGTCTACATCGTTCGATTAAATGCTTCAATAATAACAAAAAAAAAAAACTCATCCAATTAAACTTGAAACCTTATTATTGGGGCTACTTTGCTTATGATTCACATGTCTGTGGATAGGGAAAAACGGTTTGTCGGTTTTTTGGGAAGTGGAGAGACGAGCGTGCTGTCGAGACTCCTCGACCGGGCGAAATGTTAATCCTCACACAGATGCACCACTGCAAAGGGGGTGCTTAGATTCGGGAAATCAATCTGTATGACTCCGGCCTAAACCAAGACAATGGCCATTCCAGAGTCAATTCGGCCGCAAAGATGGAGATGGGTTGATCTGTAGGAGGGAAGCTGAGGATTGTGTGGGATCAAGGATTGTGGATGTGTTGAAGGTTTCTGCAATATTGCCGAACTGCTGAAGTTGAGTTCTATGAATAAGTTTGTATCGAGTTGTTGACGGATAATGATAATGGTGATGATGATATTGTCCTCGATTTAGACTTATTTATATTGCAATAATGATGAACCACTGATCCCTGTAAGTGTGACGGTTTCTTGAGTGAAAGAGTGGGAAAGTGGGAGATCGTGGTAAAGTCAGTTCCATGTCGTGTGGAGACTTGACTGATCGTGCACCCACTACTTTGCTAACTCCTTCAACCGTTGACACAACTTACGCACATTTCTCGTCGTGGATGAATCCACGTGCTGTAGGCCGCCAGACCAAAACCCTAGTTGTTATCCCCCAATTTGACATGATTGATGTCTCACGAATTGTGGAGTCTACATGACAGACGTGTATTTAGTTTGTTTGTTGTTGACTGATTAGGCAATGAGCCTAGGTTTTGTTGAATCGAGCATGTTTGGCAAATGCTCAACGATTCATGAATGTTAATGTTGCTTGTCTGAGCAAATGTTGTAAATTCAACAAGTTGTTGAACATTGATGAGTTATTGAATATTTGATAATTGGGTCAATAATCTAGCAACTGAGCAAGTATTGCTCAATTCGACGAATTTCTGAATATTCGAGAATTTGATGTGCAATTGAGCAAGTATTGCTCAATTCGACAAATTATCGATAAATTAATAATTTGGCGTGCACGTATTGCTCCATTTGATCGAGCTAAATATTTATAGCTGATCAATATTTGAGCAAATGTTGCTCAATTAAATCTAAATATTTATTGGTGGCTCCTACCAAACATCGAGCAAGTATTGCTCCATTTTATTTTGTGTTTTTAGTAATAAATAAAGCTCGGAGAATTTGAGGCGTAATCGACAAATTATAACACCAGATCATACCAAAACCGCTTACCATCCTCGGCCGTTCGGATCTCCATCAGCTCCATCCTACGCTCGCTAGGCCTTCTCATCAAACCCTCGTGTCTATATAAATTTTCTCTCCATTTAGTGTTTGAACCATTGAATAATGAACCTTTGAGACGATTGAAGCGATAGGTTACTAAATATTTATATGGACATCCATGATCAATATTTGAGCAAATGTTGCTCAATTCAAAAACCTAAATATTTATTGGTGACGTAACCCAAAAATATTAAAATATTGGTATACTACCAAACATTATATGATTAATTCGTGGATCAATATATAAATTTATTTAGTGTTTGAACTTGCTCAGAATAATGATTTGTTGAGCGTTTGTTCGAAAACCCTAATTGTGATGGATTGTTCATTATTCGACGAATTGATGAAAATAGGTCATGAGCCGAGGAGGATCGATCACATGAGCCCATGGACATCCATGTGATGCTCGATTGCTCGAGTAGTGAGCGTACACCAGGGTCGTCAGTTGGAGAGTTGGTGAAAGAATGATGATTAAATGCTGGTTTCATCATTTATTGAATTACTGCTGGGTTCAACATTAGGCAAAAACCTAAGTATGAAAGATAGGGGACCGACCAAGATATCATGGGGACGGCTCTTGGTGGTCACGTGACCAGCTGTTGTCCGTTTGAGCAATCCCCAGGTTGGTTGGAGAGAGTTTGGGCCCAATACAAGCAATTCAGCAAATTAGGTCAGAATTATGAAAGCATGTGGGACCGGCTTTGTGCAAGCCCTAGGAATAACCCTGGTCGGTCATTAAGGCATGTACGTGTTTCCATGGTGTCCGTGTCTCCGTACTGAGAGTTTCAGTATTTTCTGATGTGCGTTCGAGCAACATTGTGAATTTTCAGAAGAGTTTTATCTTGACTGAAATTCTTGATTTTGTTGGAATGAGCATGTATGCTCAATTGATCAATATTTTATAAATATTAAAATAAGAATATTTTAACATTTAAAATTGTCGTGAGAGGCTATCCGGTCACGTGACCATGTGTCTCTTGAATTTTCATGATTTGAGCAAAATTTGAGAAATTATGAAGAAATCATGATTTTTGCTCAAACCAAGGAGTTTCATGAATTCGAGGAAAATAATAATTATAAAAGACTAGGGATTGCAGGGTGTGGGACCGGCCACGTCTAGGGCATGGCCGGCTGGCCATGTTACCCGGTCCCCACTCCTTTCCCTATTTTATAATATTATTTTTTCATGAATCCGTGATGCTATGGAAAATCCATGGGTTTTGTTGAAACGGGGGAGTTTCATGAGTTTAGGAAATAATAATTATAAAAAGCTAGGGATTTTGAGGTGTGGGACCGGCCACGGCTAAGGCATGGCCGGCCGGCTATGTTGCCCGGTCCCGCACACCTTTCCCTATTTTATAATATTATTTCATGAATCCATGAAGTTATGGAGAATCCATGAATTTTGTTGAAACCAAGGAGTTTCATGAAATCGGGGAATGATTATTATAATAGGCTAAGAGCATCTCCAATGAGACATTGGAAATATCCTAAATATAAGGCCACACAGGATTTTTAAGGATTTAACCAAAAAATCATCTCCAATGGAAATGTGAAGGGAGAAAGTAAAGATGATGTGTCTGGTAGTTATGTAGACATCCTCAAAGCTATCCTCTAGTTTTAGAGGTTCTCTTAGAGGATGTGAAGATCCTACTCATCATTGTTAATGGTCATGATTAGTTATATAATTTGGATCAATGGTTTAAAAAGTTCCAAATTAAAGAAATACAATATGTGGTTGGAGATGTTTTTCTTTCATCTCCTCAAATTAAGGAAATATTGGTCTTAACATAAGAAAAAACAACTTCCACAAAAGGTGCACACCAAGTTATCATTGGAGATGCTCTAAGGATTGTAAAGTGTGGGACCGACCACGGCTAAGGCATGGCCGTCCGGCCATGTTGCCCGGTCCCGCACACCTTTCCTCATTTTATAATATTATTATTTTTCATGAATCCGTGAAGTTATGGAGAATTCATGAATTTTGTAAAAACAAGGAAAGTTGCTAAAAATCAAGGAGTTTTTTCATGAGTTCATGAAATAACAAAATAGGGCAAAATAATGAGAGAAGCATGGGGACCGTCCACGGCCGGCCGGCCGGCCGGTGGGCCCGACCCCTGGGCGCTCCTTATTATTTTATTAATATTTGTTGTTTTCTCCTGTTTTGCATAGGATTCCTCATCTGTCCATATTTTTGGATGCTCGTTCGTGCATCCGAGTGCTCAGTCGTGCATCATTGTCGAGTACACTTACAACATTTTTGTTGGGCTTACTCAGTGATGGTCCGGATGCCCGGTTGTTGAGTATTTATTGCTAATCCATGAAATTCAGTGTAACATAATTCATGAAACGAGACAATAAAATAAGTAGTTATTTATTATCAATTCATAGGATCAGATGTGGATTCGACCATGAACTCGGAATAATAAAATAGGCATTACCATTCCATTGGATCGTGGATTCGACCATATAATCAAAGTAATAAAATTACCTATTACCATTTCATGAGATTAGCAGTGAATTCGATCATGAAATCGGAGTAACGAGATAAATTGTTGTTGCCATTCCATGAGATCAAGTCGTAGATTCGATCATGGAATCGGAGCAGCATTATTGCCATTCCATGGGATCGGGCGTAGTGGATTCGACCATGGAATAAGAGCAATTGTTATTGCCATTCCATGGGATCAGGCCGTGGATTCGACCATGGAATAGGAGCAATAATAGATTATTCTGGGAATTCAGTGGTGAATGTCACGGAAAAATTAATCTATGTGCATAGTCAGGAGACGGCTAATCCTGAGGGTGCTCTCAGACACTACGGAGAACACCCGAGTCTATACACGTCGCTCTACATAGTCAGGATCAGTGAGTATCACTGTCCTGAAGGCGTTGTTGCTCTCAATCTGATGGAGAACCTCCCAATCGTTCTTCTATGCAGAGGTGGGTCACTCTCCTGTAGTCAGGGAACAGTGAGTATCACCGACGTCCTGAAGGCGTTAAGCCCTCTCAACAAACAATTATGTAGGAGGACCGCCCAATTCTATTATTCTACATAGAGGTCACAATGAAATTTCAGGGATCAAACGCTCATCTAGTGGAGGCTTTTCGAAATACATATTCATCATGGCTTCGTAAAATATGAATCGTCACATGCCTGAAGCCGTATCAGAAACATGCAGTATCATGATTTTACGGATTTGACCTTTGTTGAAAATCCACCATCAACATTAATTCCCCTTCTTAGTGAGGGACTGTCATGTTCCGCGGTAAGCATTAGATGGTGATTTTTAGTCGTCGAGATCGTGGTTGAACTCAGTCTACAAAGGAAGTTTCAGAATTCACGATTTGCTCCAATGGTGTCATGTACGAGCAAATGTGCGGTCGAGGACCCTGATAGTGTGATAGAGTGTTATTTTATGGACGTGGAGAGGTGAAGTGATGCTGATTTGGTTAGCTAAAAGCCTAGTTTTGATCGATTTAGGATTTTCGGGCTCGAGCCCAAAAAGGAAACTCGTGTTTTATTAGGTTTTGGAAATAAAATTAATATAAAAGGTAAGTAACCCTAAAATTTTTATTATTTGATCAATTGAGCACCTCCATCTCTTCATCACCTTCACGTGTACAGCAGGAAGGAAAAACAAACTCGCCGGAAAACCAGCGCCGATCACCGTCCATCCAATTTCCGACCGACAACAGGTAAGTTCGAACTTCTTTTTTTTTTTTTTTTTTTTTTTTGTTGTATGTTATATGATTCATGAGTTGTTCACAAAACAAAAAAAATACCTTAGTTGCAAGCATGCGTAGGATTTATGAAGAATTTTAGAAAACGTATGAATGCCCGTCTTTTCGTTAGTTTAAGAAACGAACAAAAATCCCTAATATGGAAGAGATACATAAAATTTTGCACGGACTTGACATGGTTGCAGTAGTAAAAGTTTTTGTTTATTAGGTTTCATGAAAACCCAAGTTTGTTCTCAAAGCATGAATTTTTTAAATACTTTTAAGAACTTAGGATTGTTCGTAATAAAAGTAGTAAATAATAATCCTTAGGGTTAAAGGAAATTTTGAAAAGACCTGGAGTTCATGATGAAGTTTATTTGTAAATTTTTTTTTTTTTAAAGTTTTGTTTGGAACATGTGGACTTTTACAGAAATAGAAAAGACTCTGGTTTCGTAGACGAATGCTCGTTTGAGCAAAAAAGTGTTTTTTTTTTTATTTTATTTATTTACGTGAGTTATTAACTCACGATTTTTTTTAAAAAAAAAGGTGCGTGACTTATTCACGCTTTATTAAATATACATCAAGTTTTGATTTATGAAAAATTGTTGAAAGCAAACAATTTATGAGTTGATGAATTCGTAGTGTATGTGGAAGTTTGGTGATTTTATAGTGTATGTATACGTAAAAATCAGCGAATATTCACATGGAAGGTTGTGTGAATTATTCATAGTTTCATGAAAAGTCAGTGTTGACTCTTGAATAATATGTTTTATGCTCGACTTTGCAGGTTTGAAAGAACGAACAAGTCTTGGGGTTTTACGTTGTTATCACTAAGTTCGTGAAATCGTAAATAGGTAAGAGTTCAAGATTACCAATTTTGCTGATTATGAGCATCGTAATTGTTTGATTGCTTTAATTCCATTGTACTGATGAAATTCGCGTGGAATGTTGCAGCTGTTTGGCAGAGATGACTCGATTCTGTAATGATGTTGAAAGCGACGTTTCTAGAGAAGACACTTCTAGAGATGGTGACTGCTCCATGGATGACGATTCTGGAACTTCTCAGGGGAATGAGGAAATTCCCAAACCCAAGAACATTCCAAACATCGAAGATAGATTCTTTGAATATTTGTATAGGCCTGAAAAACGTCCTTTAGGTTCTTCATTTCGGTTGCTCATAAATCCCGGACTACTGCTCAGAATAAGTTGGTGTCTCCTACAACAATAATTCGGTTCTGTTTGGAGGGGAAACATTATTCAGCTTCTCATGTGGAACTTAAACTTTCTCGGAAGCCATTGACGCATTTTTCAGGTATCGTGGCTTTGCTTGCTCGTTGGTGTATTCCTACTCACCCCTTCATATGCAAATGAGGAGAGTTCACGATTACTTTAGAAGATGTGGTCGCTTTGTTGCATCTTCCAGTCGTCGGAAATTTCCCTGGAGAACTCTCGACAGAGGAGAAGCTGATATCTTATACTTTGGAAACTAAGATGCACGAGTTTAACGAGTCTCCTAAATTTTGCTATGCTCAATGGTTGATATACTGGTGGCCGAGATGGAATTCCTGAAGAACATGTTGATAGTACTCTGTCCATTGATGCTTTCTTGTGCTTGTGGCTTTCCAGAGATGTTATCGAGGACAGTGGACATTTGTTGAAGCCGTTGGTGATACCCTTCGCCATTAGGATGGCCAAAGGTGAGACTTCCGATTGGTAGCTTGTTTTTAGGTTCACTGTTTGCCAACTTGGACTCTTTGGTTATTGATTCCAGTGTCTCTAACGGTTTCATGAAAATTGAGACATATGCTAATACCATGTTTCTCCAAGCTCTGATGTGGGAGCATCTTGATAAGTATGCTTCGATTCCCCGTAGTATTTTGCAAGGGCCCAATGTCGACACTCGCCATGCTTTTCTCGAGAAAGACAATGCCAGGATCATGAGGTGGTCTACAAAGCAGCCGCAATACAAGATATGTATCACTGATATTCTGGATATTGAATCCGAGTTCAATTTTTGCCCTTGGGTGTTGGTCCCTGATCTCTTCTCACAATCGATCACCTTCAACACTGCTGAAGAAAATATCACATTGAATACTGGTGCTGATTTAAATGATGGAGAGAGATCCTTTATATTAAGTTGCACTCCTGGCCACCTAGTATCAATAATGCATGGAGAATTCAAAGTAGAGGAATACAATATTGACAGGGCATCTCGGAAAATGGGCGTCGACCAATGTATCCCAGGTTACCGAATGAACAAACCATCAGTTGAGTATTTGAAGGCCAATCTGGATTGCACTCACGTGGAGGGGAATGCGTATTTATCCCCATGCTCTAATCGTGATAGTTTCGTGACTCCGAGTTACATAGACTTCTGGCGTCAGCAACTTGAGCGTTTGTATGCTTTCGTGATGGATGTTAAGTCCCCAGTGCAAGATTTTCCTTCTTTTGACTCCATTAATGCTCGACCAAGACTAAAGTACCTTTCTCGTGGTGACAAGAGGAAAACATCCCCGGAATGCGCACAGGTAGGCCTCTTTTCTTCACGATTGGTGAGAGTAAGATAGAAGTATTTTTAATCATTCGTTGATTTTGTGTAGGATGGTCGTGCTGTGAGGCCTCGAATCTGTGTAAACTTTTTAGACCTTCAAGAAAGTCCCCAGGGTGGAGAAGGAAGGAGTAAAATAGCTCATAGAATGATACCGAATAAAGTGCAGTCCCCTGCCGTTTGTTTGGTAAGTTGTTAGCATTCTCCTTATCATTGCGGCTTTCTTGTCCATATAATCAGGATCTTAGAAAAGTACTACTAATTCATTTCAGAATTTTGCTCCATCGGTTATTGACGATCTTCATCTTTCCTCTATACGAACAACTCAGGAATCCAGCGTTGATGGAGAGGTTGATGTGAGTATCCTTTCGTGTAAGTGATTTCGACATATCTTTGAATGAAATAATGATGATTATTGTTGCTGGATCCAGGAGGAGATTGTTGTGGAAAGGCAACACGGTCATGCTATCCATTCGTCTTCGAATAGTAGTGGGAAATAGAATTCTCCAGAATCGCGACTGAATGGAAATAATGGTGCTCCTCATGTGGATGCCGACCCTGTTAACCCTTCGAATGGATTGGAGATTCCCCAAGTAAGTATCCACTTTGTGTCATCTTCATAGAAGTGTAGGATTGCTGATTTATGAATGGATGAATGAGAATCCCAATGAATATACAAGAAATTTTGCCGAAATACGTCATCAGAAAAATCCAGACCCCAGTTTTTAGTGAAAATGCTGTAGAATCTTCGTTTGAAGTCGGATTTTCGCGATCTACATATGTATCTTCAAGCCCGGAAAATTTCCAAGCTTTTTGAGTTTTGAGCATGTTTAGGGCATAGAATCTTTCAAAGAAGCTTTTTGAGTTTTGAGCATGTTTAGGGCCTGAAAAAGGCGAAACAGTAAACTTCCAGGAGACTTTCAGAACTTTTCCAGATTGCATGTTGCTTAATGTTTCGGTCACATATCCTTGATCGTTTCTTCAATTGGTTTGAATTTTTAATATGTTGTAGATGACATCCATACAAAGAGAATGGTATATGACCCAACCTTAGATTCTTTACCAATTGCTCCCAGTTCGTCGTCTTATACAGAGTAGTATAAAATTTTCCTGACGGACTTATTGAAAAGAGTGTCTTATAACTTTTATGCTATTTGCTCATGTCTTGGACGTATAGTAGAGAACTTAGATAATGTTAGTTCACTTACATGCTGGACTTTATGATTGTGTTGAGTTCCCATGCTTGGACCGCTCTAATCCCGTGTAATTTTCTTATTAGGTGCCAAATGCCGAAGCTGAGAATAATGAGACCAATAATGATGATTCGAGCAATCTTGGCGCTGTTGATAGTGAGACAACCATATATGCACTTCAAGGCCATGAGATGGTTATTGCTGATATTGTTGAGGCGATTGAAACACCAACGATGACTGCTTCAGAAACAGAAGAAGTGGTGCCTATGATTGTTGAAGTTGCTCCTGAGATTGAGAACCGTATAATAGTGCATGAATACTCTACTTCAGGGGTTGTTTGTGAGCCTTCATTTGGTGCTTCACTCCCATATCATGTATTTTTTGGTGGATTCAGCGTCCCCACAGGGTATGCCAGCATGTATGAGAAGTTGTGGAAGATGTATGGTCATATCGTCGTTTCAAGAGATCCTGAACGTAGCTACTTCTTGACCATGCAATTAGGAAACATATTGCGTGTTATAGATGATATCCGTACCAAGCCCAGAAGTATTGTTACTCGAGATGTAATCTTTGATTGGGAGTACAACTTGGAGAATTCTGAGAGACTTGGCTTTAATCTGAAGTGGCTTCGTAAGAAGATCAACACCATCAAGGATACAGTAGTGAAGAATATACCTTTTACCAGTGATGCTGTGGTGGAGAAAATGGCTAAGATTGCTGAGTTGACTCAAAAGCCGGAGTTGGAGAAAGCAGCTTTGCAAGTCTTGGAGGATCTTTGAGAAGCGTAAATCGTACTTTGATGGCTTTCTTTAGTCTTCTTTCCATAATTTCTTGAACTTTGAACTTCTGTGAGATGTGAGATTTTGGTTTTGAATTTCTGGATTGAATTTATGAGTGACTGAGGATTTTCTTTTGGATTTTGATAGAGATTTTTCTTAAATAATGAACTTTGATAGATTGCTGAATTCAAATACTGAATGCAAGTATTGCAAACGTTTTGGAGGTATTGAAATACATGTAAAGAAAATCCTAAAATACAAACGTCAAATGTCTTGAACGTTTATCTTGGGCATGAAGTACTCAACGTTGAATGCTTCATGCGTTGAAAATCTTGAGCCAATTCTCATGGATCACTGGTACACTCGTCTTGCCTTTCATGTCAGCCAATTTGTAATATCCTCCAGCGGCCGACTTAGCAATAATGAAAGGCCCCTCCCAGTTAGAACTCTTCGCAGAACGCGAATTGCGCCTAGTTGCCTTAAGAACCAAATCTCCTTCATGAAATTTGTTAGGCTTGGTTGCCCGTGCCTTGAATATCTTCTGCTGGTTTGGAATTCCTCGCAAATTCCACGTTGGTGGAGCTTTCCAATTCTGCGGCACATATGGACACTCGTGCAAGGGAAGACATTTAGGATACCGATTGTGGAACTCGGTCATTATTCTGTCAATGACCGTGTTGGTGAGATGCTGAATTTTGAGGGGTTTGTCATCCAGCCACTTGGTGAAGTATTCCTGAGGTGAGACTAACCACTCATAATGTTTGGTGACTGTCGAGTCATGAGCAAGATCAAGTCTCCTGACCAGAGTAGCGTATTTAAAAGTTGGTAATATAGATGCATGAGCGGGAATGAGACTTGCCTGAGTGCGGAACCTTTTGACAAATTCATGTGCGCTTTCTTCAGGTTTTTGTGTGAGTTCCATCAAGGTTTCGACTTTTCCCAAATGTCCAAACGGTGGAGAGTCTTTCATCTCTTCTGAACTGGAGCTTTCCTCCGAGTCGGATCTTTCCTCGACAGAGAAATGTGCCATCGAAGAGGATGTTGCAGTGACCTTTCCATCATGAATCCATGCTCGTCCAAGAACCATATCATATCCTGGATCTTCTCTAATTATGAAAAACTTGGTTTCAGTCCAAGTTGAGTCAGTTTTTACCTTGAGAATGAGCATCCCTGGAGATTCCTTCATGATCTATGATTGAGACAGGAGTGTGAGTTGCATCTTGACGAGTGATACCAGCAGCCCTGAGAATCTTCAGAGGGATGATGTTAACAGCGGTGCCAACATCGACTAACGCTCGCCTGAATTCATTTACCTTGAGGTGGATTGTGGTGAGAAGTCCCCAGTCGTACATCTCCTTGTCGATTCTCGGAGGTTCAGGACGTATCTCCTGGATGTCTAATCGTTTCCCAGATACAATGTGGTTTAATGCAACAAACATATCATTTCTTTGAGCTTTTGATAAGTAGAGTAACTCACAGACATGCTCAATCAGGGATTGAACTGCTTCCTTGACCTATTGCTCGTAGAGTGTGAAATGTTCTGACTGAGAGAGGATTTTTGTGCACTCCTTCAGTCCTTAGTTCTCCCGAGTCAACTTTTTCTTTGAATATACGCTTTAGGATTCTGCAATCACTTGTCGGATGACTGACATACCTATGGAAGTGACAGTAGCGTGCATTTTCCATCTGTTCCTCAGTCAGTTCCTTTTTGACAGGAGGCAATTTGATCGCACCGTCTTGGATCCAAACCTCCAATAGTTTGATCACTTCTTCAATAGAAAAGGGGAAGTCAGGTGCATCTTGATCGCTCTGTTGATGTTGAGTAGGCGATTGTGCATTCCTGGCTTGACCATCTTTCCTTGGTGCTTTTGATCTTTCCTTGGTGCTTTTGAGGGATTGGAGGCTGGAGCATTCTTACGTGGCTGAGATTCAACTTTTCTTTTGCTCCATTCAGCAACATTCATGGAGGTTTCGACGTTGTAATGTTTGTTGATTAGACTCCTGGCATTGTTGCTCCGAGTGTCTTTCGATTCCTCTACCTTGATATTTTTTGTTCTTTCTAGCAAGGCGGGAGCGGTAGTTGCTGATCGCTTGGCCGCTTCATGAAGTTCTGAGAAGGTCTGAAAACGAAGATTTTCCTGCAAAGCTCTGTAAACTGGGATCATCCCATTGATGCACAAATCTACCAGTTGTTGTTCAGTGACATTTGGATCGTGACAATCCAGAGCCTGAAGTTTGAACCTCTTTACGTAGTCGTTCGGATGTTCATTATTATTCTGAGACATCCTTCTCAAGTCGGATAGAGTAACTTGCTCAGAGACAAATAAGTATTTCCTGTAGAAAGCATTAATCATTTCTCCCCAATTGGCTATGCTCCCTGGTGCTATGTTGTTGTACCAAGTATAGGCTCGGCCGGTCAGCAGAGACTTTGAGAACTCCTTAAAATGCACAACATGGTTATGTTCATGCTCTCCCAATGCTTATAGGAATCGAGAGACGTGTTCTCGAGCATTCCCCGTTCCGTTGTAGAGTGTGAACGTTGGACAAGTATAGCCCTTTGGAAGAGGGATTCTTTGCGTAGCAGCGGGATATGGAGGCTGATGACGATGCACGGATGGTGTATGGCCCTTTCCTCGATTCTCCATAAAACGTTCCAGATCTTCACGGGTGATGAAAGTGGCAGGTTCAGGTTCTGCAGCTTTGCGGGTTTTATCGTCGTCAGGGACTGGAATAACTTCAGGATCCGTAGTTGGAGATGTTTCCTTGTCTTTTACCTTCTCCTGAGTTTTATCTGACATCTTTTCAGTGAGAGTTTTGAGGTAGTTACATAGCTCCTTCTGAGTAGCAGCCATATCAGTTTGATTCTTGGTGAGAACTTCCTGAACCTTCATGAGATCAGCGATAGTAGGTGGATTTTCTCTGATCTCTTCGGGAGACCGACCGAAAAGAGGATGATTTCCGATGTCGGTTTGAGGAGGAGTGGTATCAACAACACCGATGTTGGAAGCAGGAGTAGTTTCTGGAGTACCACTGCTGTTGCTAGTGCTAGCATTGTTTGGGTTAGGATTGGTAACTGAACCTGACCTAAGATCAACCATTTTGTGAAAATTAGAGATTGCAACCAAGAGATTAATCTCCCACCGTGGTCGCCAATCTGTGGATGGGGAAAAACGGTTTGCCGGTTTTTTGGGAAGTGGAGAGACGAGCGTGCTGTCGAGACTCCTCGACCGGGCGAAATGTTAATCCTCACATAGATGCACCGCTGCAAAGGGGGTGCTTAGATTAGTGAAATCAATTTGTATGACTCCGGCCTAAACCAAGACAATGGCCATTCCAGAGTCAATTCGGCCGCAAAGATGGAGATGGGTTGATCTGCAGGAGGGAAGCTGAGGATTGTGTGGGATCAGTGATGATCAAGGATTGTGGATGTGTTGAAGGTTTCTGCAATATTGCCGAACTGCTGAAGTTGAGTTCTATGAATAAGTTTGTATCGAGTTGTTGACGAATAATGATAATGCTGATGATGATATTGTCCTCGATTTAGACTTATTTATATTGCAAGAATGATGAACCACTGATCCCTGTAAGTGTGACGGTTTCTTGAGTGAAAGAGTGGGAAAGTGGGAGATCGCGGTAAAGTCAGTTCCATGTCGTGTGGAGACTTGACTGATCGTGCACCCACTACTTTGCTAACTCCTTCAACCGTTGACACAACTTACGCACATTTCTCGTCGTGGATGAATCCACGTCTCTTGTAGGCCGCCAGACCAAAACCCTAGTTGTTATCCCCCAATTTGACGTGATTGATGTCTCACGAATCGTGGAGTCTGCATGATAGACGTGTATTTAGTTTGTCAGTTGTTGACTGATTAGGCAATGAGCCTAGGTTTTGTTGAATCGAGCATGTTTGGCAAATGCTCAGCGATTCATGAATGTTAATGTTGCTTGTCTGAGCAAATGTTGTAAATTCAACAAGTTGTTGAACATTGATGAGTTACTTAATATTTTATAATTGGGTCAATAATCTAGCAACTGAGCAAGTATTGCTCAATTCGACGAATTACTGAATATTCGAGAATTTGACGTGCAATTGAGCAAGTATTGCTCAATTCGACAAATTACTGATAAATTAATAATTTGACGTGCAATCGAGCAAGTATTGCTCCATTCGACAAATTACTGATAGGTTACTAAATATTTATAGCTGGATCAATATTTGAGCAAATGTTGCTCAATTCGACGAAATATTTATTGGTGACGTAACCCAAAAATATTAAAATATTGGTAGACTACCAAACATTATATGATTAATTCGTGGATCAATATATAAATTTATTTAGTGTTTGAACTTGCTCAGAATAATGATTTGTTGAGCGTTTGTTCGAAAATCCTAATTGTGATGGATTGCTCATTATTCGACGAATTGATGAAAATAGGTCATGAGCCGAGTAGGGATCGATCACATGAGCCCATGGACGTCCATGTGATGCTTGATTGCTCGAGTGATCGTACACCAGGGTCCTCAGTTCGGAGAGTTGGTGAAAGAATGATGATTAAATGCTGGTTTCATTATTTATTGAATTACTGCTGGGTTCAACATTAGGCAAAAACCTAAGTATGAAAGATAGGGGACCGACCAAGAGAGCATGGGGCCGGCTCTTGGTGGTCACGGGACCAGCTGTTTGTAGTGATCTACACTACAAATGAATAATCAGGCCTAATTCTGCAGGATCTACACTGCAGAGATTAGAGATAAAACCTCAAATGAGGGAAGAACAACACTCAATAATTCTATTCGATGCAACTGAAAGAGGAATACAAACTCCTTAATACCTAGGGAAACAACTCTGAGACGTGCCACACGCACGAGCTAGCAAAGCTAACAATTCCAAGGGTGCCCCTAACCTGGTCGGTGCCCTTAACTACTACTAGGGACATGACAAATACCCACCCCTCCAAATCATCCTTGTCCTCAAGGATGTTAATTGAGCCGGATACCGGAATGCTACTGTTGCAGCTCCTTCTCCAATGCAGTAAAATATGTGAATGTGGTCTCAAATGCTTTGACAATAAGGCGCATAACAAGCTGAAATCTTTCTTGTAACTGTAGGGATCATCTTGTTCATAATTAATCAAAGAACTTGAGTCACTGGTGCTTACTATATCGAGGCTAACAAACCCACCATCTTCAAAAATCACGGCATGGTAGGGACTGATAGAAGCATAACTGGCAGGGTCAGTCTTGGCAATGATTATGTTACAACACAGAGAAACAACTTCATAAATGGAAGTGTTGATGTCTGCATAAACCCTCTTGAGCATACCTTTCATATTACAAGTTGCTTGAAGGTCGTGAGTTGAGCCGAGGTGCTGATAAATGGTGAATATGATGAACAACACTTGCCAAGCCCTTCCAAGAAGTAAATACCCTTTACTATACAATCTGTATGGAGTGAGGCCACGTAGTACAGTGACAAGAGATATCTTCACCGGAACAAACTTGAGCATACTATTACCAACCATGGTGGTGTGATATTTGGCTAGAAGGAAAAGTTGCAGCATATGTTAAGCATTTCTGTAAGGTCCAAAACACCACCTGCCACAACTGATTAACAAGGAACCCACACGATCAGCAACCATTGAGTTATATAACTGTCTTCTGTAATTTTCCAAACATGGAGTAACCCAACCATCGTACTCAACTCCCCAATAGCCCAAGTTACACAAGATTACCTCCAACTGAGTTTCTAGTGTTTGGTAATGCTCATGCACCTCCACATTGTCATCAGACTGCCATGAAGCTTTAGCTACTAAGTGTAATAAACAAGGAGCATGCTGCACTTTTTGTCGCTGTGTATCAGCTAAAGCTGGCGTACTGAAACTCTTGTTCTGAAATGGCCGACCCAATACATGAGTGTGACGAGTAAGGAACTGTCGAACAACAACCAATGTGATAATAACCATCATAATACATTTCAGAAATGCATTCATCTTTTCTTCCTTAACGTGTGACTTTCCAACATACAGAACTCCAATAATCTTTGTTGCTAGACTGTATGTGTGAGCCGGCATGAAAAAACACTGCATAGGTACCTTTTCAAGTCGAATAAGAATACAAGCAACTTTAATCAATTCTTTTCCCCACCCACGCACTCTAATTTCATCACCATTAGCATTTAAGTGCATCTCCTTGATTAAAACTACTTGCATTTCTTCTGATTCTCTACCTTTGCACCTTGTATTGTTAACATTCTGAACCTGTACCCTACTCACCAGCCATGTAAGAAGTAGCTTGAAATCTTGATACATCAGATTCGTAGCATAATGAAGGCTAATTCCACCAAGAAGGTCCTTAATTCTCACTCCTCCTTTGTCACATTTCACCCCAGTACAATGTTCGCCATTGAGCAAAAATAAACCCAATGGTCGATTGTAACAGGAGAAATATTGTCGAGCATTAACCAATGTGAAAAAAGTTGATCCAACTCTGCTGGAACTCCTCCTTTGTTCATACAATAAACTCAACAGTGAACTTCCCAACTCTTTGTACTGCCCATGGCATCTTCTGGTGTTATTTGAGAGAACGATCTCCTTCTCATACTCAAGCATAAGCAGCACGAATGGATGACGTTGGACACCACTAAGCCTTTGCTTGAAACCCTCAATGTAATAACAATACACATGTCGTCCTCTTGCTTCCATTTTTACATAGACACCATTTTTGAGTTCTAAGAGTTAGTGATTTCCATACCCACTGAAACTCCAAGCACTACTGCCATAAATGATAAAGCGGGGTGGTCCAAGTATTATAATGAAAAACCATTTAAAATCACTACCATTTGTCTTTACAAGTATCTTTTTGGTTCCCACTTCCTTTCAAGGGATTCCTGACCATGTAAACTCCATTCATTACCAGACTGGCTAGAATCGCTTGTTGTGCTGTCTTCATTAAACACATAATCTATTTTATCTTGATATAAAAGTACCATAACAAAGCAATAATATCTCCTCATATGCGGACTCCCCTTGCCACGGTCAAACACCCTATATCCATAATCCAGACCTTGAAGATACAAGAATAAAGATGCAATATTGACCTGAGTATAGTTAGACAATATACTAAGCGAACAAAACCAGATTAAACATATCATTTTTTTCGAAAGAACCTGTGACAGATCATTTTCATTGTTTGCTTCAACACAAAACCTCAATGATTCCACATAAAGAGTTTCTGATTCATTAACTAACCCATGCCTCAGCTGTAATATTAAAGAATTAACACCACTAAAACTCCATCTGCTATTATGATGCATTTGATCCAAAAGTTCAGGTGTCTTCTGGCTGATAGACAGTTCTGCCATTTCAGTAATGAATATGTTATAATACTCATTTCCTCTTCGAGGTAATTTCGCAAAAGCTCCAGTTGTTCCAACTACACCAGTAATTGCAGCCATATTACCCTTCCCATAATCATTCACTCTTCGATCCAACAACATACGATCACTACCCTGAATGGAGAAACTACATTTATATAATAACTTGGAAAGGTGAGTCATGAAATTAGTACATGGAACCTTCTTCTGAAGCAACAATTTCTCGAACAAATTACGTAACGTACCAATTCCAACCACCCAAGTTAGCAGAAGTATCATTAGTCTGATTCTCTCAGACATTTGAACAAACAAGTTACTACTGTCACTATTAGCACCTGAACTATCTAACACCAATTCAATTGAATCATTAAATAACTTTCTAAATTGATACCCATTTTTAAGAATTAGCTCCTGGACAAAATCTGTATTATGTTTATCCGATAAAATCAAACACAGCTTAAGCACAAATGTATAAGAAGTATTCATGTGGAAACAAAAGTTATAAAATTCCTTGATAAAATAAGTAAATCCTTTAATAAGTTCAAACTCCCTTCCACGATCAAAAAGCATACGACCATCATCAGAACAAGGTAAAACAACACATATAGAATTAACTAGCGATACATGTTGGCTGGAAAATACCTTGAGAATTTGGGATATGTAAGAAGTAAATTGATTAAGGTTATCTTCTGTAATTAACTTTCGATCTTCAAACTGCTGAAATTCAGTATTTAAATTCTGATTTAACGAGTTGTAATCATTTACTTCAACATGTGTAAACTTTCTAACTTGAGAATTTAAAATAATCTTAAGAGAATTAGGTTCAGAAACGAAAGGTTTACCCTCTTGATAATCCAGAAATTGGGATTCTATCTTTCCTTCCAACATAGAATAAGGAGAAACTAGTTTGACTGCATGATGCTTGTAGTGAACATAAGTAGCACCAGCTCCATTAACAATTGAGATTTCAGATTTGGGTTTAGATTTGTAATTACCTTCATCTGAAGAATTTTTAACGACATATCCTTCTGAACTTGAATCAATTGGAGCTCCTTCAATCTTTTCATCAATTTCTTTCTCAATCAGCGTCACTTTCTTCAACACATATCCAATTAATTTGAAGCATTCCCACAAATTTGATTCCCAATTCTCATCAACAGATGAACTCAAATGTATCTCACGCTCCAGCAATAGTAGCTTCTTTGTTTCTGCTGCTAAAATTTTCTTACATCTGACTAGAAAAGCACATGAGATGGTTTATTTCTTAAAGCCCTTCCAATTACTTCTTGAACTTGAAGAACAATAGCTAATTTCTCAGCCAAAGCCTTAAATCTACTACCATCATCCATGATCAATCCAAGGAAAGACCGTCTCTGATACCGCTTGTAGTGATCTACACTACAAATGAATAATCAGGCCTAATTCTGCAGGATCTACACTGCAGAGATTAGAGATAAAACCTCAAATGAGGGAAGAACAACACTCAATGATTCTATTCGATGCAACTGAATGAGGAATACAGACTCCTTAATACCTAGGGAAACAACTCTGAGACGTGCCACACGCACGAGCTAGCAAAGCTAACAATTCCAAGGGTGCCCCTAACCTGGTCGGTGCCCTTAACTACTACTAGGGACATGACACTGTTGTCCGTTTGAGCAATCCCCAGGTTGGTTGGAGAGAGTTTGGGCTCAATACAAGCAATTCAGCAAATTAGGTCAGAATTATGAAAGCATGTGGGATCGGCTTTGTGCAAGCCCTAGGAATAACCTTGGTCGGTCATTAAGGCATGTACGTGTTGCCATGGTGTCCGTGTCTCCGTACTGAGAGTTTCAGTATTTTCTGATGTGCGTTCGAGCAACATTGTGAATTTTCAAAAGAGTTTTATCTTGACTGAAATTCTTGATTTTGTTGGAATGAGCATGTATGCTCAATTGATCAATATTTTATAAATATTAAAATAAGAATATTTTAACATTTAAAATTGTCGTGAGAGGCTAGCCGGTCACATGACCATGTTGGCTCTTGAATTTTCATGATTTGAGCAAAATTTGAGAAATTATGAAGAAATCATGATTTTTGCTCAAACCAAGGAGTTTCATGAATTCGAGGAAAATAATAATTATAAAAGACTAGGGATTGCAGGGTGTGGGACCGGCCACGGCTAGGGCATGGCCGGCTGGCCATGTTGCCCGTTCCCCACTCCTTTCCTTATTTTATAATATTATTTTTTCATGAATAAGTGATGCTATGGAAAATCCATGGGTTTTGTTGAAACGAAGGAGTTTCATGAGTTTAGGAAATAATAATTATAAAAAGCTAGGGATTGTGAGGTGTGTGACCGGCCACGTCTAAGGCATGGCCGGCCGGCTATGTTACCCGGTCCTGCACACCTTTCCCTATTTTATAATATTATTTCATGAATCCATGAAGTTATGGAGAATCCATGAATTTTGTTGAAACCAAGGAGTTTCATGAAATTGGGGAATAATTATTATAATAGGCTAAGGATTGTAAAGTGTGGGACCGACCATGGCTAAGGCATGGCCGGCCGGCCATGTTGCCCGGTCCCGCACACCTTTCCTTGTTTTATAATATTATTATTTTTCATGAATCTGTGAAGTTATGGAGAATTCATGAATTTTGTAAAAACAAGGAAAGTTGCTAAAATCAAGGAGTTTTTTCATGAGTTCATGAAATAACAAAATAGGGCAAAATAATGAGAGAAGCATGGGGATCGGCCATGGCTAGGGCATGGCCGGCCGGCCGGTGGGCCCGGCCCCTGGGCGCTCTTTATTATTTTATTAATATTTGTTGTTTTCTCCTGTTTTGCATAGGATTCCTCATCTGTCCATATTTTTGGATGCTCGTTCGTGCATCCGGGTGCTCAGTCGTGCATCATTGTCGAGTACACTTACAACATTTTTGTTGGGCTTACTCAGTGATGGTCCGGATGCCCGGTTGTTGAGTATTTATTGCTAATCCATGAAATTCGGTGTAACATAATTCATGAAACGAGACAATAAAATAAGTAGTTATTTATTATCAATTCATAGGATCAGATGCGGATTCGACCATGAACTCGGAATAATAAAATAGGCATTACTATTCCATGGGATCGTGGATTCGACCATAGAATCGGAGTAATAAAATTACCTATTACCATTTCATGAGATTAGCAGTGAATTCGATCATGAAATCGGAGTAACGAGATAAATTGTTGTTGCCATTCCACGAGATCAAGTCGTAGATTCAATCATGGAATCGGAGCAGCTGTTATTGCCATTCCATGGGATCAGGCCGTGGATTCGACCATGGAATAAGAGCAATTGTTATTGCCATTCCATGGGATCAGGCCGTGGATTCGACCATGGAATAAGAGCAATAATAGATTATTCGGGAATTCGGTGGTGAATGTCACGGCGAGAATTAATCTATGTGCATAGTCAGGAGACGGCTAATCCTGAGGGTGCTCTCAGACACTACGGAGAACACCCGAGTCTATACACGTCGCTCTACATAGTCAGGATCAGTGAGTATCACTGTCCTGAAGGCGTTGTTGCTCTCAATCTGACGGAGAACCACCCAATCATTATTCTATACTGAGGTGGGTCACTCTCCTGTAGTCAGGGAACAATGAGTATCACCGACGTCCTGAAGGCGTTAAGCCCTCTCAACAAACAATTATGTAGGAGGACCGCCCAATTCTATTATTCTACATAGAGGTCACAATGAAATGTCAGGGATCGAACGCTCAGCTAGTGGAGGCTTTTCGAAAGACATATTCATCATGGCTTCGTAAAATATGAATCGTCACATGCCTGAAGCCATATCAGAAACATGCAGTATCATGATTTTATGGATTTGACCTTTGTTGAAAATCCACCATCAACAATGTCCTAAGTGTGGATATGTATGCCATGGCTGTCAAGTGGCTAAGTGAAGATGCACAACAGTTGCACATCATCAGTGACTTGGCCAAGGTTAGATATGCAGAGTGCATATCTAAGTTGCAGCTAGACAATGGCATGTGCCAAACATGGTTTGGACATGGCCAATGATGCGAGATTAGCATCAAGAGATGCCAAATGAGTTTGGCAAGTAAAATGTATACATGAGGCGTGCAAGCATGCGAGCAAGACTTGCATTAGTACACTTGCATCATTGGGAGAATGATGCTCAACAATGATGTCGCGACTTTGGCTGGCAGACACAATCATTGTGCAAACAAGGCTGGATGACATGTGCCGGGCACATGGCCTTTACGGTTTCTAGTTGGTTACACATAAGTTGCTTTACTTTATGCATTTTTAAAGGCTATGACATGTTTGTGTAGCTTTAAAACATAGTTGTATCAGTTGGCACGGTTGGCTAACTGCCTTGTATAAAGTAAATCTGTAACTGCCTGACAGTTACTTGTAGATAACCTTTGTAAGGCTATATAAGCCTGATCTTGTGAAGGAATTAAGTAATCCGGAACAAGAAGAGTGTGTAACCCTAAGTGTGCAATAAATAAAAGGCTACGACCTAGTTTAAAGCTAAGTTCTGTTGGTGCATTTGTCCCTTGTTTTGGCTTACTGTTTATGCATCAAGCGGAGTGTGTGTATTTCATTGAAAGCTTGGAATATTTGTGAGCAGAACCTCTTAGTATGGGCTGAATAGAGATTTAGTCAAGAAGTTGAAGTATTGGCTAAGTGTGAGTTGGCTGAAATTGTGTTGTGGAGCATAGTTTCCATTGTCAAGTTGGTATTGCATTTGGGTTGTGCGAACCTGTGACAATTTGGGTATCAGATCCCTGGTTAAGGGTCTCTCTGTTCACATTGGATTATAGAAGGCTGAGTGAATTTGTTGTTGTTCTTGAGTTTGGCCGTGAATTGTATTTGAAGTGAAGTATCCACACAAAAAGTACAAGGCATACAAAGGATGGGGCGAAGTCAAGCCAAAGGTTAACATTAAAGGTATGTGAATTCTTAATCCAAGAATTTGCAAGTGATAATCATACACGAAGGATGTCCTCGGAACAACTTGATGAGGGTGAAACTACTTGTTCTACATATCAGAACTGCACTAAGGGTACCGGAGACGCTTGAGTGCTGATGAGAAACAACACGGTGCTGGGAGGGATCAACATGATGTTGGTATGGACCAACATCGCAATATCAGTCGTTTGCTAGGGAGGAAATCACACACCAAGAAGAAGATGTCCTCTGTACTGATGTACATTGATGTGAAGATCAATTGAGAGTGGGTATTAACGATGGCTGATATCGGTGCTACCAAGTCCTTTATTCATCCAGACGTTTCCATGGCATTGAACTTAATAGTTACTAGCGCGGCTAGCACCGTCAAAGATGTTAACGCATATCCACAAACCATTCGAGGAAAAGTTCGCAATGCAGATGTGCAAGTTGGAGAATGGAAAGGAAAACCAGATTTTCTAGTGATGGTCATGGATGATTATGACCTGATTTTGGGCATGGATTTCTTTTGCGCGGCGAAGGCGTCGCCATTACCTCATATAAATGGGATATTGATACAACACCCTTAATACCCATGTTTTGTCTCTATAGTGAGGCAAAGTGAACCAGACAAGATACTTAAGCCATATTTTTCTGCGATTCAGGTGAAAGAAGGTGTGCGCCAAGGCTTGGTTACTTTCCTAGGCGTGTTGGTTGAGATCAAACCAAGAAAGGTAGTAGAAGCTGAGGATGGAATAGCTGAGGTCTTAGAAGAGTTTGCAGACACGATGTCTGCAGAACTTCCTAAGACGCTACCACCGCGGCGTAGGATCGATCATATGATTGATTTGGTGACAGGGGTGAGGCCACCTGCGCAAGCACTATATCGTATGTCACCGCTAGAACTTGAGGAGATGCGCAAGCAGATTTCTGAGCTGCTGGAGGCAGGCTATATACAACCGCCTAAAGCTCCATTTAGTGCTCTGGTTCAGTTCCAAAAGAAGCAAGATGGCTAGCTTCGTATGTGTGTTGATTATAGGGCTTTGAACAAGCTAACAGTGAAGAACAAGTACCCAATTCCGCTAGTGGAAGACTTGTTTGATTGGTTAGCCAAGGCATAGTTCTTCACCAAGTTGGATTTGCGCTCAGGTTATTACCAAGTGTGCATAACAGAAGGAAATGAACCAAAGACTGCAATGGTAACCAGGTATGGCTGGTTTGAGTACCGCGTAATGCCATTCGGCTTGACGAATGCACCTGCAACGTTTTGCAACCGAATGAATGATGTGTTTGCTGAGTACATAGATCGCTTTGTAGTGGTATACTTGGGTGACATAGTCATTTACAGTGAGACTTTCGAAGAGCGTGCGATGCATCTTCACAAAGTGTTTGCAAAACTTAGAGAGGAAAGTTTGTATGTGAAGAAGAAAAAGTGTGAGTTTTCCTAGAACACAATTACTTTCCTTGGCCATGTGATATTGCAAGGGTGCGTGCATATGGACCAGAAAAAGGTATAGGCCATTATGGATTGGCCTGAGCCGAAGAAGCTTGGAGATCTTCGTTCTTTCTTGGGTTTAACTAACTATTACCGGCGCTTCATAGTTGACTATTCAAAGAAAGTAGCCCCGTTGATAGATTTGTTGAGGAAGGACAAATCATGGACATAGACTGGCGAGTATTTGCGGTCATTCGATGCATTAAAGGAAGCGTTCTCGACAGAACCAGTTCTTCGCTTACCTAGCTTCGATGTACCATTTGAAGTGCACACTGATGCTTCAGACAGGGCTCTAGGGGGAGTCTTGGTGCAAGATGGCCATCCGGTAGCTTATGAGAGTCGTAAGCTTAACGATGATAAAGGAAGATACACTGTGCATCCGGTAGCTTCGATGTACCATGAGAAAGAAATGTTGGCAGTGTTACATTGCCTAAGAACGTGGCGCCATTATTTGTTGGGAACTTATTTCATCATAAGGACGGATAATGTGGCCATTACGTTCTTTTCCAGCCAGAAGAAACTATCGCCAAAACAAGCAAGGTGGCTTGACTTTTTGAGCGAGTTCGACTACAAGTTCGAGCATAAGCCAGGAAGGCTTAATTCTGTGCCAGATGCGTTAAGTAAAAAGTTGGTAGCAGAATATGTTGCAGTACTGACCACGATTGAGGAAGAGTTGTTGCCTCGAATTAAAGAAGAGACGAAGAATGATCAAGCATGTGTGCGCCTGACTAAGCCGATCTGTGATGGGATCGTTCGTCGTTATTGGCTAGATGATGGAGTCATTTACGCCAAAGGAGGAAGAATTTATGTACCTAATTCAGGTGGACTGAGAAGGGAACTCTTGCGAGAGACGCATGATTCCATTTGGGCTGGTCATCCAGGCATGGGGCAAACACATGCTTTGATAGCTTGTACCTATTACTGGCCTAAGATGGAAGAAGATGTTGAGTTGTATGTGAAGACATGCTTAGTGTGTCAACCGGACAAGACGGAAAGGATAAATGAATCAGGATTGCTACAACCTTTGCCGATTCAGACAAGCCATGGCAGTACTTGCCGATGGACTTTATTAACGGGATGCCAAAGGTGCAAGGCTTTAACTCGATAATGGTCGTCGTTGATCGCTTTTCGAAGTATGCTACATTCCTTCCCCGTCCCCATTCTTGCAATGCAGACGTTGAAGCGGATCCGTTTTTCAAGAATGTAGTGAAGTATTGGGGACTATTGGGGACTTCCTCGAGATATTGTGAGTGAAAGAGACTCACGGTTTACAGGCAGGTTTTGGACCGCCTTGTTTGGAATGCTTGGTTACGGAGAGGATAAATGCATTGCTAGAAGGGTACTTGCGTTATTATGTGACGGAAAGCCAGGGAAATTGGGTGGAGTTGTTGGATATGGCCCAATTTTGTTACAATTTACACAAGAGTTCATCAACAGAGTTGAGTCCTTTTGATTTAGCAACAACCCAACAACCATTAACCCCTCATGAGGTGCCAAAGGCTAAGAAGCAAGATTCTTGTCCAGCAACATATTTTTATGTAAGGTCAAAATGGAGATGACTGAGCAGGCGCGTGATATTTTATCCAAGGCGCAGAGACGAATGAAGAAGTATGCTGATTTACGTCGTAGAGATGTGGAATTTGAGGTGGCAGATATGGTGTTATTAAAGCTAACGCCCAAATTTGGAAGAAGATTTCTGACAGTGCATAAAGGCCTAATTCCAAGATATGATTGTCCTTTTGAAGTGATAAAAAGAGTTGGTAAGGTGGCTTACAGACTTGAGTTGCCGAAAAGGTTGAAAGTGCATCCCACTTTTCATGTCAGCTTCTTAAAGAAATACCATCCTGATTTGCTGGACACTTCGAGACAACAAGCGAAGCGTGCACCACCAGTAATCAGATCACAATTCGACACGCAAGTTGAGGCAATACTTGATGAGCGAGTTGAGGGGCAAATCAAGAAGAATATGGAAACTTATTTTCTGATTAAGTGGCAAGGGTTGCCAGACTCCGAAGCTTCTTGGGATAAGGATACTACATTATGGTAATTTGAAAAACAAATTCAGGCTTACCTACAACGAAAATAATCGACGAGGGCATCGAGTTCAGCTGGTGGGGAAGGTCTATGACATGGATGTCAAGTGGCCAAGTGAAGATGCACAACAGTTGCGCATCATCAGTGACTTGGCCAAGGTCAGATATACGGAGTGCATGTTTGAGTTGCAGCTAGACAATGACATATGCCAAACATGGTTTGGACATGGCCAATGATGCGAGATAAGCATCAAGAGATGCCAAATAAGTTTGGAAAGTAAACTATATGCATGAGGCGTGCAGGCATGCGAGCAAGACTTGCATTATTGGGAAAATGATGCTCAACAATGATGGCGCGACTTTGGCGGGCGGACGCAATCATTGTGCAAATAAGGCTGGATGACATGTTCCGGGCACATGGACTTGACGGTTTCGAGTTGGTTACACGGAAGTTGCTTTCTTTATGCATTTCTAAAGGCTATGACATGTTTGTGTAGCTTTAGAACATAGTTGTATCAGTTGGCACGGTTGGCTAACTGCCTTGTATAAAGTAAATATGTAACTGCCTGACAGTTACTTGTAGATAACTTTTGTAAGGCTATATAAGCATGATCTTGTGAAGGAATTGGGTAATCCGGAACAAGAAGAGTGCGTAACCCTAAGTGTGCAATAAATAAAAGGCTACGACCTAGTTTAAAGCTAAGTTCTGTTGGTGCATTTGTCCCTTGTTTTGGCTTACTGTTTATGCATCAAGCGGAGTGTGTGTATTTCATTGAAAGCTTGGAATATTTGTGAGCAAAACCTCTATTTAGTATGGGTTGAATAGAGATTTAGTCAAGAAGTTGAAGTATTGGCTAAGTGCGAGTTGGCTGAAATTGTGTTGTGGAGCATATTTGCCATTATCAAGTTGGTATTGCATTTTGGTTGTTCGAACCTGTGACAATATGCATGACCTAATCTATAACAAAAGTCAAAAATACCTTTCCTCCATAAATAAGATCAAATCTAACAACTACTCATTTAAAAAACGAAAAAAATCTATTAGTCTTTTCTTGCTGTTCTCCTTCATAATTCATGATTGAACTATAAAATGATGAATTAATAAATGAAGAAGTTTAGTCACCTCAACAATCTTCCATCCATAACTTCTATTAGGTAAGAATCGACAAACCCATTTTTTTTTGATTGCTTAAATAGATTAAAATGATCAAAATATAATTCAATTTCAGAAACCTGTTACGCCTAGGAAAAGCTGAATTTCTAGACGTGAACACTCTTTATGGCTTGGAGTTCATCTTTCCTTTCTTAACCGTAAGTAATTCATCAACGGTTGGGAATCCATCATTTTTCAGCGACAGGCTAGTAATATTTTGTTGTTTACGGTTGGAAAATACTGAATTCATATCCGTTGGCTTTTTACGAGTAGGCTAGGCTCATAAGTAGATTTGAAATTCGAGAATGTAAAGGCATATAAACATTTGCTTGTTTTAGATATGAGTATCAGCTTATACCTCTTAAAACGAGGACAAAATCACTTTTTTCAAAACAAAATCGTTAATCTAATCCAATCACTGATCTTAATTAGGCTGAGTTTGGTAATGCTTATTTTTTTTCAAAAGCACTTTTAAAACCTATATATGTCAATAAATTTTGAAGTTGGTGTTTGGTAAAAAAAAACTAAAGTGCTTTTATCCAAAGCACTTCCCAAATTCCTCAATTTTTAAAAGGCAGGGAGGAGGAGCTTTTAAAAGCTACAAAAACATAAATTTGTGGTCCCACATAAATTTAATGTTTGATTTATCTTTTTTATCCCTACTTTATTTTATAAATAACAAAAGTTACCCTTAAATTTATATACAATCAATTTTTACTTCTTATATTGCATTCTTTAAATATTATTATTTTTTATTATTTCGAACTATTTTATATACCATTTATTTAATTTGTCAACAAAAGAGAAATAAAAACAAATATTAAATAATTACTTAATTTTAGTTTCATTTTTGCTTGAATAATTACTTAATTTGTCAACTGTAAAAATAAAAACAAATATTAAATAATTACTTATTGTTAAGTAAAATAATATCTTAACAATCATAATGATAGTGGTAATTAGTATGAACATTAATATTATATAGTAAAAAAATTAATTATTTTTAACCCAATAAAATTGAATAAAACTACCATGAGTGATATGTCTGTTTTTTGTCATTTGTTACAACAACAATGGTTGAATCTGAAATTTTACCAAACACATTTTGATTGCTTTTTTAATAAGCTTCAACTTTAATTAATATTTTACCAAACGTCTAACTGCTTTTTTCTCACAGCACAGCAAAGCAACGCACAGCAGAAAAGTGCTTTTACAAAAGTTGCAGCAATACCAAACTAAGCCTTAGTTTGATGCATTAACATGTTGCATTAACACAAATCAAATGGAAGCATGTCAGTAAGATAAAGAGTAATGAAGATTACCTGTTTCATGACCTTTTTTTTTTGTCCTTATTCAGCCTTCGATTGTCCGCATTGAGCCCCAATAACAGGTTTCTTAAACAAGCCAGATCGGAACATCTGGCTAATTTTCCAAAGTGCTAGTCCTTTGTCTTCCTCAGCCGGTGGAACTCTCCTCGCGCCATCATGACGTTCTTTCTAGCACAACCCATGCAATCGACACCTCCGGTATTCAATATTACAAATGGATGCAAATCCACAGAGCAGTTTGCTTTCCACAAGAGTCGCAATACTGCGAAACATATTACGAAACCTGCCTTCCTCGTACGTAGAAACTCATCGTTGACGCCTTTTCGATGGGTATTTGATTTACTGTCTCGACAGCTTGGGTTAAAACAGATCTTCCTTATCGAAAACCCCAGGAAAATCAACAGGTCTTGTTTTCGAAAGTGGGACCCAAAAACCCTCCCTAAAATCAGGACAGTGCCAAATTCTCCGTCTCTCCCGTCCGTGCAGGACAGTGGCGGATCCGGTGTGAAGCAAGGGTGTGCACTTGCGACCCCTTGAGTTATACACTTCCGCCAAGTACCTCTGTTTGCCAAGCCAAATCAAACTTTTGGATATCGTTTGCTCCCCGTCAAAAGCGCAGCTGTCAATCTCTTAATGGTTGTGATTTTGATTTCTTACTGGCTTCTTGCACAAATTATCAATCAATATCTAACAAACTCGAAACTCCTTTATATTCAGGTAACAAAAGTTAATTCTATGTTTCTTTCTTAAATTGGAATCAATCAACCCACCTTTTCCAACCATTCATAATATCTAATTACTCATTAATTTCCTCCATTTATTATCTTATTTCAATGGTAGTAACATTCCATTCTTCCCCGTTTCTTTGCATCATAGCCAGTACTGTCGAAGAGGCCCGTCGCATAGAAAACAATCGTATTTGAATGCAACCTTTTTATATTAAGAAATCTAAGAGGAGATATACAATATAGTCTTCTTGCTTTCCAAGATTGAGTTCGAGGAAGAGAAAATGGGGGAATCAAAAAGAGAAAACTACTTTTGGTTAGGAAGATAAGAAGAGATCTTATCGTTCTGAACAAGTTGAGCAGATTACAGAGCTTTTTTTAATTGGAACGATGGGTTTATATAGTTAACATTTAATGACTCGACAGCGTGTATTATACATGTACATTTTATTTATTTACTTTTTTTTTTAATTAAACAGGTACATTTAATTAAGATTTTGCTTACTTGTCTGAATTTGAGTCGTTTTGTGTACCAATTGTACCATGACATGAATTTAACAGCATAAAGAGACCAAGGACTATTAGGCGTTATAATACAATGTTTTATGTGTAGCGGAAATATTTTTTGGCTAGATCTTTCTATTGTGGTGAATTTCTTTGCTACCCCTCTTTTGAAATCCTGGATTCGCCGCTGGTGCAGGAGACGTTGTTGCGTTCCAAGTTCGAACTCGCGTCTGATAGTTCCCACCCAATCGGTCCCGAAATACGAGTCGTAATCGATGCTACTGTATTTGCGAGGGAACGAAGAAAGAGATTGGAATTTACGAGTAAATTTCGCATAAATACAGAATGTAACGAACTAAACGGAAAATAAGAGAAAAATGAAGAAAGAGAAACAGATCTTATGTTTCTCTTTGCAATTCTCTGCAACTTATGAATTTCTGCTTCTGCTCTGATACGTTGGATTATTGTCGTAATTTCTCGTGGTCATCACCGCCGATAAGAGATATTTCCTCCACCGAATTAAGGTGCATGTTCTTTTCCAATTTGGCAATGTTTAGCATTAATACATGGAAATAAAGATCGTTTCACTCTTTGGAGTTTTTATTTAATTATGTCATTCATTTCTTATTGCTTAACGTCTTTGAGTAAATTAAATTAATTTGTTGTATTGGTGGTGTGTAAAGCAAGCATTTTCATTTCTTCAAGCATGGGTTTGTTTTGTTCTTTGAAATCTCCGTCAATTCATGTTCTCATGTATATCTTGGCGCGCTCCATTTGATACTTAAAGATCAATCAAATTACGGTACGATTCTTACGTTGTTCATTTCTTTTCTTCTTTTGTGCTTGTTCAGATAAAGAATCGATAAGGTGACATTTGATATCCATCTCTGTTGTGGCTGGAGAAGGTTTGAGGAAACGCTTTTCGTTATATGGGAAAGAAATCGAACCGGGATTACTCGGTTTTTTCGATTTATAGAAATTCTCATCCTGGAAATTGCATGTGGGGGATACTTGATATTCTAAACTTCCATCAGTGGCATAGTGTCAAAAAAATGCTGCCTCATAGGAGGCATTCGGGTGGAAGACATGCTGAGGGTAATTACACGCTTTCCTTTCATGCATTTTGAATTTGTCTAATTTATGTTGTGGATTTGTAGTACTTACGGATATATGGCATTTTGCTGCAACATTCGATTTGTGAACTTGTCATTTTCGCATAATTTATGCTTTTTCACTACGGTGCATGCGTGGTTATGGATTTCTAGAAAGTCTTTCAAGATTTCATGTACATTATTTCTTGGCGATATGCTTATTCAGCTCATTGTTCTTTCAATAGATGATCTTAGATTTTTTTAATGGCTGGTTAGTTTTTCGGATTTTATAGGGTATCGTAGTCAATCTAGTGAAACAGTTGGAAACTCGTTTTCGAATCCCTTTTTCTGTTTTAAGACATGAAGATACATACGCAGCATTACAGTTGAAAAATGTATGAAAAAAAATGTTGCGATCCCCTTGAGGAAGTGGTATTCCCTACATAGGTTTTTCAGTTAATAAAAATCGAGTCCCTGCCTTTTCTGGCAAAAATATGGTTTTGTTGGCTTGTTGAATACAGTGTCATAGACGTTGTCTACTGCTTGACATTATGATAGCTTCATGTGTAGATCTTATTGGATTGACACTATAACTAGTGGAAAACCCTCGACTTACCTTTCCAAAAATTTGTTATCACCTTCCAAATACTTTCAGGACTGTTTGTGCATCCAAATTATACAAGTTGTCGCTTCAAAGTTATAATGGCTGTAATACTTAACATAGATTCTCTTGTTCTTTACTGTGCTGTGCGCCTCTTGGTTTGGATGTAATGCATTTTATCTGTAGGATATAGGGATGACCAGGTATTCTTGGGATATAAAAGGCATATATGACCAAGTTGTGATATCGTATTGCAGTTGTTTATGATCATTTTTTGCTACTGCATAATTTTCATTTTATCTAGGGAGTATATTAAATGAAGTGAATGGTCACCACTACATCAGTTTCTGCTTGAATCAAGATAAAAGTTCTAATTCCATTGTTATCATTTGTGCAGACGCAAACAGTGAAACAGATAATGATGTCCCTGATATAGGTGACGCAGAAGAATCCATGCATTCTGAAGTGGATGCCCAAGTCTCAGTAAGTTACACTTCAGTATAAATGTAGTTGATGCAGAGGAATAGTTGTGAAAAAAAAAAATCAAAGTAGAGTACTAAAGAGAATAATTTTTTTATTCTAACCAATTATCATACGAAACAATTGCAAGTTCATTTCTTCTTATTTCCTGGGGACTTTTTATCTTCATCTGTAGTTGTTACTGGATGATTTCATATTAAAAGGTAGCAATTTGTCTATCACTAAAATGACTAGGGAACTGTTTGAAATCCTACAGAGTCCAGAAAAGACTGCAGAGGTGAGTCTAACCAAGAGGAAATCTGGTAAAGCCCGCATAAGAAAATTGATTGCTGAAGCGATGTCTAAACATGATCACCACAAGCATAGGACAAAAGCACACCATTCACAGTTGTGGAGAACTGATTCCTTCCGTCATATAGGAGCTTCAGCTCAAGATCAAAATGAGGATGAATGCAACACTCCAACCTCAAGCGCATGGAATTTAGTCAGACAGAATATTCCCTTCCATAAGTACTGTGAGGTGTGTAGCAGCATTAGTACTTTAAAAACTCTGGGTGTAGACCAGCTAGATGAGCTGAAGAGGTTGATAATTGAGAATGAAACTGATATTTCAAGCCAGCCCATGCCTAAGAAGAAGGCTTTGAGTGATATGGAGCTCCACAGAGATGTCACCCTTTACCAGTCAAAGGAATTTCTGGAGGCTCTAGAGATATTTACAGTTAAAAAGGCATTGTTTTTGAAAATCTTAGAGGACCCAGATTACGCTTTAGCCCATCACTTCCAGGGATTATGGGCCTCTAATGCCAAGAGAGGATTAGCACGGTCAGGGACATTTCCTATAGCTAGTCCTACAGAGGAACAAATAATGAAGCGCTTGAAGCTGAAAACCCAGCAGAAGGAGAAGGCACAACTGCAAGGAATGTTGGAGACTCACAACACAACTTCAACGGTAACCACAACTGAGTGCTCAGAGGACAGCAATGCAGCAAGCACACCATCAGGGCCTGATAATAGTGCAGATACTATAGACAAAGGGATCTTCTTTGTCGATGAAAACCAATTAAATGTGGAGTCATCTCCAGGTACGTCCCATGAGTTGAAAAAGCGGAGACGTAGATTTAAGGATTTTAGGCAAAAAATAATACATGCAATCAGAGAGAGCAGAAAGGAGGTTTACCACCGTGTTTCTATGGATGCGATCCTTCACAAAATTCCATATGGCCGTAGATTTTCTAGGAACACAAGAAAGGAGATGTGTAAACATTGGAAAGAGTCTGCAATGGACATAAACAATAAAGACCAAATGAAAAGTACTAATGAGTTTGAATGTTCTGCTCGGCTCTGCCAAATGAGAAGGACGGCCTCTCTGAATGAATCCCTAGATAGGTATGCTCAGTTATTTGAGTCCATTTGCAACCAAGAGGCCAAGCAGCATCCAGTTGACAGATTAAGGCTTCCAAAAGAAGATGGGTGTTCACAAGTTCGACGTACCTCAAAACCAAAATCCTTAGGAAGGATTCTCTCTCTACCTGATCTTGAGTGTTACCGTTCTCTTCAGAGTGAGGCAACATCTGATATCGTTGGTTTTCGGAAACCGTCGGTGTCTTTGGTGAATGGTAATGAATGTAAGACATTAGGTATAGGTAAACCTATAAAGGAAGATTACACTCAATCAGATGCTTTTTCAGAAAGTAGGCACCAGAAGCGGTTGTTAGAAGTAGATGAAACTAGTCATTTTGAAAGAGGTAGGATGGGATTGGCACTGGGGAATAGCGATAATGATCATTTTGAAGGGGGTGAGAGCGGAAAAAGTGATCCGAAAATGAAGGAATGCAGTTCCATTTCTCCATACGAGCATGCTGCTACTGTCTCTAATAACACATGTTGTAAGCTGGCACAGCCTAGTCCAATTTCTGTTTTTGACTTCTCTCTTCAAGAAGGTGTAGCCAGCCCTTCAGAACTTTTCACCTCAAAAGGTAACTACCCTTGCTCTTAATATTATTTGTATATGTACGGTTTCCTCGTCATCTGTTAAAACCATCTGCTGATATTCATTCTCACTACTTCTACCAAGCATATGTGATTGGTCGAAAGCTGACAATTTAGTTGATTTTGGTCAATATGTTAGCAGGTCATGAGTTAAAGCCTAGGTGTGTACATTTTGACGAGACGGGCACATTGGATTCTTCTAGTGTGGATAGTAGCCCAACAGTTGAGGAGAATGTAACAATCCCGAGGAAGGCTTTTGACAGTGACTCTCATTACATAAAAGTGGATAAGAAAGATGAAGCCGACTTCAATTATGTAAGAGATCTTCTGAAGTTATCTGGGTTCACGGGGGCTAGGTGCTTGGGAATTTGGCATGCACCTGACCAGCCATTGCACCCTTCCTTATTTGAAGAGATGGAGTGTCTATCTCCATATAAAACAGAATTCGCTATAGGTGAGATCAGCGACAGCTATTATGATCACCACCAACTTCTATTTGACACCGTTAATGAGGTATTACTGGAAATCTACGAAAGATCATTCACCTATTGGCCCGGGCCATTGTCTCGTAATAGCTCTACTCGTCCGATGCCTGCTGGGTATAATATTCTTAAAGAAGTGTGGGGAATCATTAGCTGGTATTTAAGTTCTCAGCCAGAAGAATACTCTTCTTTGGATTACGTCGTGACTCGAGATCTATCAAGGGTGGATGGCTGGATGAACCTTCAAATGGATTGTGATTGCGTGGGGCTTGAATTAGAAGACTTAATTTTCGATGATCTATTGGAGGAAGTTATCTGCAGTTGAGGTTGCTGTAGCACACTCTACTTTAATATGCACTTCAACTCGTGTTACCTTCCCATTGAAGTGTTAGAAAAGGAGTTTTCACGCATAGTTACTGCCGGATTTGTATGTATATTTTTATTTTACTTTGTCAGTTGAAAACTTCACCCTGAAAATAGAGGTGATAGTAAGAAGAAGATTAAAAAAGATAGTCTTGCTCTTGTATGTAGATTTACTTTACTCCAGCAATACAGAAAAGTTAAGCAATAAGCATTTTATTTTCCTCATGCTTGTATGAGTATAATCAATTTTCACTCACTCTGCATTCTTCTGATCTTCTTGCATATCTCCACTTCACTTAAAACAGCTTCTGTTCGACTAAAAATGTCCTAGAATTATTGCAGAAGAATTTAACAAAGAAACATTGTTGACCAAGTCATGTTGACTTCTCTTTCAATTTTCATGGCACACATACAGGCCTTTCCCTTCTTTTTGCATTTTCATCTATGGATTAAAACCTAATGACTACTACAACGATGTCTGAAATTCTTAGAAAATTATAAAATTATACTTTTAACATGTTGCTTAGCGGTTTATATTTTCTGGTAAATTTATGTGTTTGATAAGGTCAAAGCGCTTGCATAATACCCGCCCATTTACAATACTTTACAAATCTCTGACTTCTGAAATTTTTACTTATAAAAAACTATAAGACCTTGATAATTGCCTTCCCAGCTCTGAAAGGATTTTGTAGGCATAAAGAATTTTTACAGGAAGTATATGGAAACTTCAGAAAACCCAAAACAGGAAATAATCAGTACACATACAATAGCCAAATCAAGCAGACTTAATCAATTCGATTGCATATCTACAAAGGCATGAGTTACATCACGAAGAAGTATGAAATTGGATAACCTGTAATCAAATAGACACTCAAACCACTGACTTTGCTAGTTGAAACTAGACCCTAATCAACCAAACAACTGGGCTATTCAAAGTTGATTAAGGAGTATTTTCTTATTCGCACATATCCAGAAAGCAAATCACAGAAAAGAAATATTAGAAATATGTAAAAATTTAAAACATCAGCAATACCAAAGCAAAAATGTAGCCAAGTGTTGCAGGCAATATTAACGCCAAATTAGGCTTCGTATATTGAGAACCAGAAGACTGAGGAGGAACCGTAGGAAGGCTTGTAAGATTTAGCGCGTTAGCTACACCATTAATCTGGAAACTCCACCCTAATACGTAATGATATGTCGGTACAGTCTGGGTACTGGCTGAAAATCCGATGTACATGTCTTCTACGAAAATGGTTGAGAGATCTTTGGACAAAGATAAGAGTGGAATATCTGGCTTGAACGTGTTAAATGGAGCTAATGTTACAGTAAGCTTCTTATCTATTCCATCATACTCTACCCACACTTGAACCGGATCCCCGCTATTAATATTAATCTGCTTGTGTTCCCCATTAACGAAATATGCAGGGACAGTAGAGTTGACAGATTTTAAACTGTTAACATCAATTCCAACATGCGGACCCTGGACAGTGTCAAACTCTATGTTATAGACAGTATCTATCTCCACCGCGAGAACATTGTTTGTTGACTGTCCATTGCTGGTGTCGTTAAATAAGCCGAGGTATTGGTTTGCTAGAGCTCCTGGCAGTGCTCTTTGAGGTGCAATAACAAAAGCCATCCCTTGACCGCTCAATTGATTGGTGCCAAGCTCAGATGCAATTGCAAACACAAAAGTTGTGGAGAAGGATACATTACCCTTGAGTTTCAGCGGACGGGAATAAAAGACATGACCTGTCTCATACTTGTCGCTGAGATCAGTTAATCGCAAAAGGCCAGTTTCTGAAATGCGGGCTGCACCATCACGGGTGACAAAAGCCTCTTTTAAGCCATTGTAAGTGAAGCCTTGTTCTGAATCTACTGCCAAATTTCGATCAATTAGTAGGAGAACGAAAAAAACAAAATAAACCTTGAAGAAAACGGTACGCATCATGGTCATCTGGCCTTATATGACTTTAGTGTCTAGGGAAGATATGTATATATAGTTAACAACAAGTATGGATATGTAAGAAAATTTTGTGTGATTCGATAGAGCATCGGCCTATAAATAGAGGTTCACAATTGACTGCGTATAATCAGAGAAGAAAGTTCATGGAAACAATGACAAGAATCCTTTAACATATATAATAATCGAATCGAATTGCAAAAGTCATTATATCCAAAGGCTTTTGAACAGTTCCTTCATTTTCCAAGGCATTCACTAAACAATATATTCCTTAACCAGGTCAGTAGTATGAACCATTAACCATTTCAAAGGCAGTCAGTCGTTGAACAATTCCTTTAGAACATGCATTGCATTTGTATACTGATTGCATCGAAATTTCTTTGCTTCAATATCTGAATTTACAAACAAAAACGACTTTGTCTTTTATTATACATATACCATAAGGTAAGGAACTTTACGACAATGCATACTGGGAGAATTTAGGAGATCATTTTATAAGTACTTCTCCTAATGAGGCTTATGGTCCTTGAGCTCTTATTATTTCCATGCACAGCCTAAAATGTAGTGGAGTAGGTTACCTTATGCTGTTATCGTGAATGTGCACAAGTTGTTTGATGAAATGCATCTTAGATATTGAATTATGTTTATAGAGTGAATTCACCCATTTGTGCTCAAAAGTTGCTTGATGTATTGCATCAAAGAAATGAAATTATTTTTATAGAGTTTCGTTATTCAGTTTTTACTTTGCCCTTCAGTGTGCAGCATTTGATATATGCAGCCATATGGGCGAACTAGGGAGTGAAATACGTAAAATACACTGCTCAGGACAACTTAAAAAAAAAATCAGAATGCTTTTGCTTTGTTTCTAGCGTGTGCTTGTAAGTGGGAACCAACTTCTATAGCTTATTCAAGCTGGTCATTCGTGGATATATTAGTAACAGGTTTTATCAATTACAGTAATATAAAATTTATTAGGTAGTGAACTTGCAAATACTAGTTACTAATCATTGTCATCAAGTTCACAATAGTTGGTGGTCTTTGTCAATTAGAGTTGTAAGAATGATTGGGCATGTTGCTTTAAGAGCAAGTCTTATGGTGGAAGAGTTCCATCTTCCATCTTCCACGCCACCTCAGCATTTGGAATTGTGTATGGAAGCGCAAGTGTAGTGGTGGAACAATAAAAACGCTAATCTTAATAGCGTTGAGCGCTAATCAGAATATCGCTAAAAAAACGCTATTCAGAATAGCACAAAATGCTATTCAGAATAGTACAAAACGCTATTAAGATTAACGCTTTTTTCTCAGCCATTAGATTTCCAATGACTCGTTTTAAATCTATGGATAAAAAAAGCGCTATTCTGAATAGCGGTTTGTGCATTTCTGATTAGTGTTTTTCGTCTTCTAGTGCGCTATTCTGAATAGCGTTTTACGCTAATCTAATTAGCACTACCATGGATTTCACGGACCATTACACAAAACCATGGAACACTGCTTGGATTTTTCATGAAAAACACCAATTTGAAAGCCACTAGACTTGACATTCCATGATTTTTCCACACTTGGAATATGATGGATTCCACCATAAGACTTACTCCAAGAGATTATCAAAAATACTTGCAATATTTTTCTTGAGTAGTTTCTTTGACGGATAACTGTGGCCTATATATGGTGCCGAGACGCAATACATTTTGGATAGCTGATTGCGCGATGTCCTTTTTTCTATTGTTATGATGCTCAAAAGGGTAATGGACCAATGGTCCTTTAATTAGCCTCCAGCTAACTATAGCGTAGTTCTTACCTTAGTAGTATAGTTAGCGATTAAAAATCTAATGACTGCGATGTCTGAAATTCTTAGAAAATTATACTTTTACTAACATTTCATATTTTCTGGTGAAGTCACGTTTTTAAGTCAAAGTGCTTGCACCCCCATTTACATTACTTGCAAAAAGCTCTTGCCTCTTTGTTATGAGCAAGTCGTTGACATTAAAAAGAGATAAAACTATAAGGCCCTGATAATTGCCTTCCGCAGCTCAGAAGGGATTATTGGAAGTATTTTATTGGCATAAAGAAACTGTCATGTTAGCTAGGATCAGGTATACATGCAAGTAGATGGAAACTTTAGAAAAATTAAAACAGGAAATAATCAGTACTAATACAATAGCCAAATCAAATATCAACAAAGGCATGAGTTACATCATGAAAAAGTGTGAAATTAGATAACCTGTAATCAAATAGACACTCAAGCCACTGACTTTGCTAGTTGAAACTAGACCCTAATCAACCAAACAACCGGGCTATTCAAAGTTGATTAAGAGTATTTTCTTATTCGCACATATTCAGAAAGCAAATCACAGAAAAGAAATATAAGAAATATGTACAAATTTAAAACATCAGCAATACCAAAGCAAAAATGTAGCCAAGTGTTGCAGGCAATATTACCGCCAAATTAGGCTTCGTATGTATAGAACTAGAAGACTGAGGAGGAATCGTAGGAAGGCTTGTAAGATTTAGCGCGTTAGCTACACCATTAATCTGGAAACTCCACCCTAATACGTAATGATATGTCGGTACAGTCTGGGTAGAGGCTGAAAATCCGACGTACATGTTGTCTGCGAAAATGGTTGAGAGATCTTTGGACAACGATAAGAGTGGAGTATCAGGCTTCATCGTGTTAAGTGGAGCTAATGCTACAGTAAGTTTCTTGTCTATCCCGTCATACTCTACCCACACTTGAACCGGATCCCCGCTGTTAACATTTATCTGCTTGGATTCCCCGTTAACGTAGTATGCAGGGGCAGTAGAACTGACAGACTTTAAACTGTTAACATCAATTCCAACATGCGGACCCTGGACAGTGTCAAACTCTATATTATAAACAGTATCTATCTCCACCGCAAGAACATTGTTTGATGACTGTCCATTGCTGGTCTCATTGAATAAGCCGAGGTATTGGTTTGCTAAAGCTCCTGGCATTGCTCTTTGAGGTGCAATAACAAAAGCCATCCCTTGACCGCTTAATTGATTGGTGCCTAACTCAGATGCAATTGCAATGACAAAAGTGGTGGAGAAGGATACATTACCCTTCAGTTTCAGTGGACCAGAATAAAAGACATGGCCTGTCTCATACTTGTCGCTGACATCA
>JAJJWW010019102.1:0-65616 GCA_023531295.1 Papaver armeniacum | reverse complement strand
CCTTTTTGGGGACCATTGTTTTATTTTGGGTAAGATATTAGAAGAAAATCTAGGTCACCCCTTATCTAGATATTTATGATAATACCTAAATTACTCTCTGCTTATTTTTGGTTAATGATTAGTTAGTGTGATTAGTGAAATGATTTTGAATAAATATTTGAGATTAAAAAATCAGATTTTAAAAAAGAAGTAGAATTATTGAGAGAGAAAAGTTAGAGAAGATGAAGAAGAAAAACATGGAAAATAAATTTTTTTTGAGTTCACTAATCTAGACTATTCAAGTGATGATTCAATTGATGATAGCTCATCCGAATCTTCATCTCCTTCCTCTCCTAGAGTATATGTCAATCTTCACAATGATGGGATATGGATTCTTTCTTAGATGGTAGTCATATTCTTCCCCAAAGCAGAATCTCAAGATCACTTGATGGATTTTAACTTCATGGGAGGAAGACTATTTGGGTACCCGAGGTATGCTCTAAACTTAGATAATGTTGGTTGAATTGGTCATATTTTCAAAAAAATGTGAATTTATTAGAAGTAAATATGGGCTTGTTCGGTTACCTTATTGTGAAGAACATGTAACCAAACTTATGCGAAAGTGTAGTTCGGTTAGTTTTTTCTAAACACGCGGTTACCGAACTATCTAATAATGGAGGTTTTGAAGTTTGGTTAACGGACATGTTACAAACTGTAAATAAATTCTGATGTTATATTCGGTTTGGCGAAAATGCTGAACTTTTAGGGTCTATAAGTTCGGTTAGTTTTGCTAAGCAAATAGCTAACCCGAACTTATAGCAAAATAAGATTGCACATTAATGTATAAGTTCGGTTGGTTCGCAAACTTCCTTGCAGGCCAACTATCTAAAACTTTCCATTACAATAAATTTTGATTTAGCATCGTTGGTTATTCATAACCAATATTCATAGAACTTATGTAAAAATAAGGTGCACATTAGTGTATAAATTTCGGTTGGTTCGCAATTCAAGCCAACCAACTATCTAGCAGGAACTTCAAATACAATAAAATTTGATTTGAGTATGCGTTCGTTTGGTTCATAACCAATAGCTAACCGAACTTACGTAAAATTAAAATTCACATAGTGTATAAGTTCGGTTGATTCGCCAAACTTCATACCAACCAACTATCCGCCGAACTTAAGTACAATAAAATTTGATTTAGTATAGTAAGTTGGTTAGTTGTCCCAACTACAAACCAGACTATAGTTAGGTTATCTTAAATAAAATTACCATGTAAGAACTTATTTCTGATTGCAATTGATGTTGTTCCATTTCTTGTATGATTGAATGTCCAACCTATACCAATGGATAATCTTCTTTTCTCGTTGGCATGTTGTTTGAAGTATCTAATCCATGTCAATGATTTGGTTTTTGATAAACCTATTGATCTGAAGAATTGGGCTAGAGAGCATGCCAAGAAAGCCATGTCGCTGTGGTTTTTAGAATGGAAAGAAAGCCAAACTCGTTTTGAAATGGTTTGTGAGAGAAGTGGAATCCAGATGTTAGTCACAAGAGGAAGGGTTATGTGTATAAAGGAAAAGGCAGCGAGGAAGAACACAGTGCTCAAAGAAAATTAAATGTCCGTTCAACCCTAGTATTTAGTAAGTGCAAAAAGAAAGAATGGATGGGTTCTATCTATGGATAAGGTGGCAGGTCATCATAACCACCCTCGTTAGGATGATCTTGAAGGACATGCAATGGTCGCAAGGCTTACTCCTCGAAATGGAGAAAATAGCTAAATTTAGGAGAATGAGAATTTCACCACTTAACATGCTTAAACACTAAAGGATGATAACAAGGATAATGATCATCTTTGACCGCCATTTACAATGCAATTGAGACAATTAAAAGGAATAAATGGAAGGATAGACAAGTGATGCAACAATTGTTTTTTGCGCTAAAGAAGAAAGGCTACATGGTTCAAAAGAAGGTAGGTCGGAAGATGAAATAACATATCTCTCTTCATTGCGCCTCCGAAAGTGTTCAATCGGATCAATCCTTCCATCAAAGTTCTTATAATGGATTGTACTTACAAGACTAACAAATACGAGATGCCATTGTTGAACATTGTTGGTCGTACCTCAGCGAAGTCACCCAGGTTGCGTTGCTTTTTTGTTTCTAGAAGATGAGCAAGAACCAAGTTACTTGGGCGCTACAACAAGTGAAGGCCATATACCGAGATGATGATATCCCCGATTATAGTGATGGAAAACGATGTAGCATTAATGAACGTAATAGAGAGTCTTCCCATTAGCACATAATATGTTTTGTAATGTTCCATATATGGTGTAATGTGATGAATAAAGCAAGCCTCAATTTTTCCACCAAAGTGGAAAGCATTTGAAGAGATTAGTAAGCTAGGAAGATGAACAGCGGATGCAAAAGAGGAATTCGATATACAATACACTATAAATCACGCTAAATGGGTTTGCTTTCCTCTACCCATGTGAATGGGAGTCGTGACTTGTCTCTCACCGAAGAAAGTATAATCTAAATCTTGCTAAGCATTTATCGAACATTGGTCTAGCCCGAATATCCAGGATATTGTAACGTATGTGGTTAAGCAATGGTTGGAACCTCACAAAGAGCGCTTCGTTATGCATTTACCAACCACCATAAACACTTTGGGAATCAAGCGACAAGTTTGGTAGAATCGGCTCACCATCGGTTGAAGAAAAAATCTTTTTGGATGTGTCGGTAATTTTGTGATTGTGTTTAACGCAATGGATAATTACTTCAACTTGAGATTGATAAAAATTAAAGAGAAGTTTCAAAAAATCCGCATCATGAAGTACAAAGGATTGTACAAAAAGATGGTAACATCAAAGAAAATGGAGGACCTTGTTGTTGAAACAAGGGACTCCATTATAATGTTTCACGTGTTTGCATTAAGAGGTTAATGGTAGAGGTGAATTTGATTGACATATGGGGAACCAAACTGGATGGTGTGTGTTTGCAACATGATGAAGTCTGGGACTCCTTGTGCGCCATATGATAGTTAATTATGAACATGGCATAATCCCTCTAAGCGATATAGATCCATATTGGCAACAATTAAGTTTTGTCACTCCTCCAAAGGGCAATGTGTGGAGAAGAATTTGGTGACAATGAGATGGGAAGAATCGTTATCGAGATGTACCAGAACATGAACAAACTCGAAAAGCAAATCTTTTGGGATGACATGCGTATCGTTTATCCACACTTTAAGGAATGTGCGAACCGAAAAAGGCAAGGGCAAAGGTAGGCCAATCACCAAAGAAGAAACAAAAAATAAGTAAGAAATATGAAAAAGGTGTTGGCTAAGAGGAAAAGTGAAATGACCCCTTTTACTAGATCCTTGTGGGCATGAGCATACCTCGGCCGAAGTACCAAGAAGATTCTAAGAAAGGTCTAGGAATATTATAGAAAATGGCGAAACAAGTGAACTAGGATATGAAATAAAAAAGGACCGATGTTACGCTCGCAACCAACCCCACCTACTCCATCTAACCTAGCCAACCAATTCAACGAGACGTGAAGCTTAAGGCTCCAATATGCTGCATCCAAGAAATAAGTCGACCATTTGATGATACACCACCTTTTGTTGATAAGGTACTTGGAAGAGCTACCTCCATACATTAGAAAGTACGTCATATCCACCGATGACGTCCCTGGGATATTAATTGCAGATTCCACGTTATCGTACAATAACTAGGGCCTTTCACCGAAGGTGCGCGAGGCTAGTACAATGATAATCAAATCACTTATGTCGGCAAAGTTTGTTGGTGAAGCTAAAGGAAAAACCGGAATTTTACAAGACAATGTTGTCCAGATGGGGATGCTAGTCTCAATGTGCAGTTTGTTAGGTATCAAATCGTCTCCACGGGGGATCAATCACAAGGGATCATTGGATGGTCATGCCGATATGTGGGCACTTAATCGCGAAGCATTCATTGCGTGGTTCACTATTTCTCAAAAGGTGCTAGTTTCACATACACTCCAAAAACAAAAATATGTGTCGAAACAACTTAGTCGTAGGAGAGTGGTGATTGCGCTTGTTAACAACAACCATTTTATAGGCCTCCCGGTTAGAAGACAATTGTCCACTGCGCCTTCGATATCGGAAAAATCTTATTGACATGGATTTAACGCCGACACAATGTTGGGTTGGTGCATTATGTACGAGCATAACATGGAAATGTGGAAAACTTTGAAGATTCGGAAAAAATCATACGAAGGTTCAATTTCCCTTGCGGATGATTAAATGTACCATTAATTAAACTAAGTATGCTTTGAATATCAACATAAGAATCAAAGATTGTGTTTTTTGGAATTAGGTCTTATTTTTGGGTTATGCTTTGAACATTTTCATAAGAATTAGAGATTGTTATTTTTGGAACTTTTTTTTTTCATATTGGAACTTAATTACATGACATCGCCGAACAGTGAGACATCAAGACTTAAGTTCGGTTAGGAAATGAAATTAGAGGACATTGCTGAACTAAAACTAAAGCTACATAACATTTAATATCCGAAACGCGTTATGAAAAAGTCTTTAAGGATGCGGAAATGATATTCATATTTGAAATCCTTTCTCTTCCATCTTCGCCATTCGTTTTTTGATGTTAAAATGATTTTGGCGAATCCTTCACCCCTAAGTCGATACCGCCTTACAATACGAAATAAAGCCATAAATTCCACAACTCTATCTCTAATCTTTTCGAATCGAATGAACAAAGCTATATGATCACGGTTATGAGGGTTTGTTGTGTCGGATCAGAATTTCTCATGAATTTTCCACCAATAACTTTGACTCATAATACCATTCATTCTTCGTTCTTTACCCTCTTTGGATAGTATAGTATGTAGTTTACGCAAAGAGAAAGATCTTCATCTAGAGTAAATTTAGGAGTAGTAGCTTCCATTTTTTAGAAGATTTTGAGACAAAATGTTAACTATGAGACACATATTTATACTGCATTGAGGTGTATAACGGCTATAAAAATAGCCGTTACTTGAAATTAGTGTCATTCAAATTTCAAAATACATAGTTCTAAGTTACATAAGAAATGCATCACCAAAACCTAACTCGAGGTTCTACAAGTTGGTTACATGAAATCAAAGGTAACCAAACAGTGCAAACCACCAAATTGCAAAGTTACAGTGTAATGTTCGGTTACCTAGTAAATCATTGTAACCGAACTTAGGAAAATTACCTCTGATTTTTGAGCTCCACAGTGTAATATTGTTCTTTTGCAAATCTACAATAAGTTTTCTAAACATAAGAAACCAAAGTACTAATTGTTGAATCACTCATTTACCACGACCACTACGAGAAACTTTTCTACTCTTGCGTTTAGGAGCTTTAGGTCGTCCTTCATCACTAGGAGTGTCATCTCCATCGCTTTGTTGTTCAACCATCCGACTTGAACCTTCCCCTTCTCTAGAGACTCCTCTTCGACGGGATGGTCCGCTTGTATCGACAAGGTTGGGATTAAGAACATTAGTCAATTGGTTGTAGAGGTCGGTTTGTTCTCGAGTATCCACCGGCTCTCCCACTCCGGATTTTTGCCATAATTTTGTTCAACAATTTAGCACTTGCCTTCACCTTTTTTCATCAAAAACATAAGTAACTATTATTTTTTTCAATACTTTATAACATTTTGAAAAACAAAAATAAGAGTAAATATCTTTTCACCAATTCCACAAGATCAAGGCCTCATCATCACACATAAGGGGTATGCTTCATAGTTTTCTTAACCTCTTTCTCCATTGCCGTCGCTTTTGCTTTATCAAAGACGGGCTTGTTGGACAATGTTTATTACACGAGGATGATAAAAATGTTCATAGCATTCCATATATCCTCGTCACGGCATTTGGCTCATCAAACGAATCTTGTAACTCTCGCAACTGGAACAAGATAATCCACAAAGTTCTTCCAAAGTGGTCTACCGATGGAGCGAGGATCGTATTTGGGGAGAAATTCTTCTCGGTGTTCTTAGTTCCATGCTTCTTCACCTTGAAGTTGAAGTTTTCCACTTGTGGGACACTTTGGAAACAAGAGAGTTGTCTTAATATTCTTCGAGGATTGTACATTGTACAACCTCCAGGGATGAAACAACGGTCCATTATAAGCGCAACAGGTGAGAAATCAATAACCTCAACATCCTCCTCGTCTTCAACTAATGCAATGTTGTAAGTTGAAAACCACATCTTCCACCGTTAACTTATCCAATGTCCTGCCTCAACTCTAACACTTTTTTTTTCTTATTCTTTTCTTGTGAGTTCAAAAATTCATATTTACCAAACAAGCTTCCCATAAGGCCAAGGAGTGTGAGCATGAGACAATTTCGGTTTAGTGGAAGTGGTCGTACACCCAAACCTAAAAGAAGAGGCAACAAATAATACATTCGCAATATGATTAGTAACAATACACATTCATTCACTTATATATTGAAACACACAAACGATAATTTAACTGGGTACTGAACAAGGGTGTATAAGCCTCCAAAATATAGACTTTTAAGCCTCAAGCTTTTCCGAAGGTTCCTCTTGAACGAATGAAAGAACCACAATGCCCCAAGAGTAGTTGTTCACCTCATTCGGGGGTCCAATAGTTGGAGGTAATGAGCATTTACCACGTGACTTGAATCGTCAAGGAATAAAATGGTTCCTAGTTGATATAACAAATAAGCAGTCACATGGTGCTTAATCTTGTCCTCTGTCATCACCAACTTTCCTTCAAGAACCAAATCTTTCGTCCTCAAAAACTCATCAAACAAGGTTTTGAGCTTGATCTTTTAAACTTCTTCTTGTACGTGCGATGCCCCTCAAACTCATTATACTCATCACCTTCCTTAGGCTCTTTGTTAGCTCGTCTAAACTCACATTGTGCCTTTTTATCGCTCCATCCTAGACACCTTTCGACTAGCTTTTCAAGAAGTTCATAACTCATCGAGGGATCGTAGCCATCTCGAACACTTGTTCCCGTAATTGGTAGGGCTGTGATTTTAAAACAATCATCCGGAGTAATTTCCATCTCACAAAAGTTAGATGAAAGGTATCCATCTCTGGATAAGGTCTCTCGAAAAATGCAGTAATGATGACATCCCTGTTCCATAGTACACAATCAAATACACCAAGCGGACCTCTGATAGACACATTTTTGTGTCTAAGTTGTCCTCAATTTTCTGTATTGCTGGTACTCGATTTCGTACTTTTTACAGTGTTTTTTGTGTTTGTAGGTATTTTTGGGAAATAAACATTGTTGCAAACACTGTTACAGAGAATTGTTGTTGTTACTGTAGCTCTGCGACCCTCGTCTAATTGTCGTTGTCACTGTAGCATGAACGACTGCCTCTGGTGGTCTTTTGTTCTTCGTGTTCTTCCTCTTCTTCAATGGAAGTAGCAGAGAAAAGCTCTACAACTCCCGATTCTCTGCTCTCTTCTAACCCCTAACACTCCATGAACCTTCTCTGACTCCTCAACATCATTATATACTCAATAACCCATCGTATCTCCCATTTAATTCCCATATCTTCTCTCTTTCAAGAAAAATAACTCGAGAATATTTTTTTCTTCATTTCACGTATCTGCAGCTGTAAATCACGAGATTAATTGCCGTAATTATCTCCTTCACACTTCAACACAATTAGAACTCATTAAAGGTGGAGTCAAGAGTCTTTCAAACACACGCAATCCATAGAATAATTAGGTGAAATCCCGTGAATATCTCCTCGTGAACGTGCTACCATGTTCTCTTCGTTTGGATTATATAGCCAAATTCAGTCGAACCAAAGACATGCAACAAGTCTGCTAATCCCAATAAAATCATCCCAAGAAGTTTCAGCCATCGAGTCGCTCTAAAACATCCCCAAAGCTCGATCCCAAATTCTGTTTTTCAGCTGCGAGAATTTACCGCCAAAATTGAATTTTAAATCAAGAAGATGTAGTGCCCCTTATCCAAGTAACTGGGTGCGAATAGCAGTGTGTCCACCGAGGTGCCCCTTATCCAAGGTAGAGAGTCCGCATAGCAAATGCCCCTTATCCGCACAATTATAAACGTTGCAAACACCCGATTTTTCATCATTTTCTCCATTTCATCTTTGTAAACACCCTTTGAGCAATAATAATGATTTTTGAGCGTGTTTCCAACATGATGAGTGAAACCCAATCCTTGGGGCTATGGAGGAAGCCGTTGTTTCGGTAAAAGTGGTACATTTCTATCTTTTAATTAATTATAACAACTCTATTATGATTTTTGCACTGAACTAAAAATTTGATTATATGATTTTGATTAGTTAGGTGTATTTTCTCTTAATAGAATATGCCTCTTTAGTGTTTTGATATTCTATGCTTGGATTAACATCTATTCTTTTGAAAATCTACATGTCTAGGCAATACTATTAGAATCAATTTGAATGTTGAGTTGCATAATTATTGTTTTATTAAATCACTAATATCGACCAATGGTGGAATCCTAGCCCCAACCTCTCCATAATTTCCCAACAACTTTTTAATTGAGCTTGTTATTTTTATTTACAAAATTAAGTCTAAAAAATCTACTTTCACAAGTCTTGAACGAACCTTTCACTAAAAAATCATTGAAAAAAAACATCAATTTTTGGCGTCGCCGACGCGGACTTGTCTTTAGGCTAGAGTTTTTAGATTTTTTTTCTTTTTTAGGTTTTTATTTGTTTTTGTTCTTCTTTACGTTTTTTGGGTTTTTGTCTTTTCCTTACAGAATTTGGAATTTGGAGCGAAAGAAAATTTTGCCAAAGCTTTTGGTGAATACTTAAATACTTGGAGTAAACGGCAAAGCTAAAGGTGCGAAAGAAGAAGATTTTTTTATTTTATAAAAAAAAAAAAGACTTTCCTTTTCTTTTGCACTTTATTTTTGGACTTTGGACTTTAAACTTTGGGACATTATTTTTAAACCCTACTGAAGGGTAGTTTAAATATAAATCAATGTGTAAAAGGACTATTACGATATCGTCTCGGCCCCTCGGTTTCGTACACGACATTGGAGTCGTGGCCCGAGTCGACTACAATGATTCATCCCCCGTCTGGAACGGGAGGTAAGTTGTCGAAACACTCGTGAATTCCCTATTAGCGAGTTACTGTATTCCTTCGTTTGCATATATGTTGAGGAATTGAAAACGACTGCTTTAATTTCCTAGTAAAGGACAAGGACTGGCCATACAAGATAAGGGTTCGGATTTCATCACCGTTCTCTTCTTGCCCGCCTTAGGAAAACGAAACCAAACGCGAACCTAAGCCTAAAATTTTGACTAGAACGAGACCTATAGGGTAACGAGCTTAATAGTAAAGTCGTTCGAAAAATATTGGTTACTCTTTTGAGCATACTTTGAAGTTCATGATGGTTTCTGAGAGTTGAATAAGCCGCCTTGTAACGCCGGTGAGGCCTTGGGTATCAAAGCTCCACGCAGCTTCCCTCGTCTTTATTCAACTTACTTTAACTTGGATTGATTCCAGAGAGGTTTGCTCAGATTGTAACGAGTTTCTTTTCGAAAGATTAGAAGATGGTCTAGAAACAATCTAAGTGGAGCCATCATGCTTTTTGTTTGCTAGAAATCAGTAGGTTTGTTGTGGTCGAGTCATCCTTGTTTGTGTTTGTGTAGAATTCCCTTGCAGTTAGGATGTCAAACTGGTATTATAATGGCCAATACAAAGATTATCCAACTGAACAATATGGACATTACTCTTTTTACGACCATAGTGTGAATAGTGGTTAGGAACGCCAATCTTTTGAAGGTTATGGGTCATACCATGGTGAGCCCTATTACTATCCACATGAGCATCAGTCATTCGAGCAAGAAGATTATAGTACTAGTTCTTCGTCTCTAGAGGATACAATCAAATTATTGAAAAGTAGTCCTTTTTATGATCCCTTTGTTCCTATTCCTCCTTTAGAAGAGTCCCTCAGGAAGTTAGCTGAGTCAACACATAAGTTAGCTGAGATGAATGGTATAGTTATGGACGAAAGAACTACAATAATGAGTGAACCTTCTTTAGAAGATACCTCAAGCGGATAGTTTAGAGACGAACGAAAAGAATTGCTCGAAATAATCTGAATTTCCAACACAAGTGTCCCAGTTTTTCACCCTTGAAAATGAGGATAGTTACTATTCACCTAATCAAGATGACGCGGATATAATTGAAAACACTATTTTAGATGAGGTTCAACCATTTTCATATCATTATAATTTTAAGGGTAGTGTTAATGAAGAATCATACATATGTAGGCATAGTGATAAGGAAATTGTAACTCCAGTTGACCTTCAAGAAAATAATACTATTTCTAGTTCAAGATCCTAATAATTTTAAAAATTATTCACCTATTCAAAAAGGACGAGGATTTGACTAGAGATACTTTGTTTTAGACGATGTAGAATTTCCTTTTTACTTAAGCCGATAATGGTTTAGAGGAACGAGTTTACTCTGAGAATATTGTTTTATAGTCTAACGATTTAGAAACATTAGTCTTAGAGGAAGACGATGAACTCGTAGAGCTTTTAAATATGACTGAGGATGCATCACCTGAGTATAACTTACACGAAGAAATTGACCATTTTCAGGATTCTGATGATCTAGAAATTAGGGAAATTGTAGTTGGTCTATCAAGAGACACCCAAAACTCTAAGTTTGGGGGTGATTATCATTCTCCTTGTGCCTTACCTTTATCTCTTACAGAGATCCCTCAGTTGGGACATTTTACAAGATTATCTTCATACACGTTTTCCTGAACCTAATGATGTCCAGAAAGAAGTTCAGTTGTTAGAAACCCATCCTCTGGTTGATGTGGTTAACCCATGCTACGATACCACGATTGACTTTGTTTTCCCACCAAAAACCTTCCTTCCAATTGTTGGAACTTATGAAATTCAAATGTGTCAAATATTAAGTTTTAAGACTAACCTAATTACTTTAGGAGATTAGGGTCGACACATTTGTTTAAGGAAGACCACCACTCTCTTTGTGGTCAGCTGTGTGAGTCAAATCTGATTGACTTAAAGGATCCCCAATTATTCAGGTTATTGGTATGTGCGTCTAAGTTCCTACTTGAGTATTTCCAGACTCTACAACCTGATCTTAAGAATCCTTCTTTTGAGGAATTCCAACCCATGAAAACATTTTATTTAGACCGTTTATAGAGCTCAGAACTCGAGCCACAACTAGATATAGTTGTCTTAGACAAAAAGTTAAATAAGGGTATGTTCGATATCTTCATGGTCTCATTGCAACTTTCTCTTCTTTTGGGTAATACTTTTTGATCCAGATGACCCACATTTATTCCTAAGTTCTTCTTGTATGATTCTGCGAGGTGGCTAATTCTTTTCTTAGTCCGGCTGAAGACTTTAAACTTAACACTTCTTGGGAGGTAACCCATGCTCATGCAACACGATAATATCTTTCCTTGCTCTTTTCTTCAAGTGGTAACAATTTCTCATTGTTCATGCTTTTAATTTCATCTTTAGAACATTGAGGACAATGTTAGATTTAAGTTTTTGGGTATGGGAGAAACTTTTAGTTGCGGTAAATAAACTCCGTGAGCCTAGAAATGTATGCCTATTAAGGATAACACTAACCAATCTAAGTGGATGGAAGCATCTTGGTTATAGAAGTTGAGGAACCAATCAGTTAGATGGAAACATCTAAAGAGTCTATTCATAAAAGCACGTAGCTCAGGTGTTAGAATTGAAAAAAAAATGGTAGTTTCGCCATATCTAGTTGAATCCTTTTCACCTTCTGTTTTTATTTTTCTTTTTTTGATTGGGTGAAATAGAGTGATTGAGATACCAAAAAAAAAATAATAATTTTGAGACAGACCATCACACCAACCGGAATAAATTCAATAAAGTCGACCACTGGTGCCCTTGTATATGCCGGTTGTGTTGACCTAGAGTTAGGATTATCACCCGCTGGTTCCCTTGTATATGCCAGCTGTGTTGATATTAGGATAGGTTCAGCTTAGTCAACATCAAAACCATCTACGTTTTTCTCTACATCCATCTTCTTAATCTTTCCATGTGATTGGTTGACTCTAGTTATGATGTACAGAAACTATCTGAGTAGAGCTCTGTCACTTATATATGAATTTTAGTATGCTTGAGTGCAAACTCGTGTACAACAATTGGAATTTCGCATCAGGGTACTTCCTCCTATAGTTAATGATTGTATGCCAACCAAGGAGATTCTTTAGTGCTTTCCAAGGTTCTGCGTAGATAGCTAGGGTCTGGAGTAAAGGTTTTGTGGGTACACCTCTGGTAAAACCTCTCGAGAATTTATCTCGGTCACTAGGGCCACCTAGTGAGTTTGAATTTTATTTTCTAGAATACATTTTCTCGAGGACTAGCAAATAATAAGTTTGAGGGTATTTGATAGACACATTTTTGTGTCTAAGTTGTCCTCAATTTTCTGTATTGCTGGTACTCGATTTCGTACTTTTTACAGTGTTTTTTGTGTTTGTAGGTATTTTTAGGAAATAAACAACCTCATCACACTCATTTTCTATATCCCATATCTTGTTCTTTTGACGTTTCAAAACACGAACAACAATATTATGATCCTACAAAAGAAACATCATATCTTATATACTAATATATATAGAAAAGAACAATATATGGAATAAATATAATATTTCATAATAAAATGACTGAGAAAACTTGATGGTTAAGATTGAACCATACCTTTGTCGCAAAGATCTTGGCATCCCATGAGTTTTTGTAGCCCATCAATACCTCCCCTCCATCTCTTGTAGTACCATAAGTTGGCTTCTTTGGAGGCAAACACAAATTGTCATCAGGAATGTATGAATATCTAGCACAAGGCTTTTTAGGCATCTTTCTAGGTTTCTTTCCCACTATTTCTACTTGTGCCTCTTCCTCTTCGTCTTCCTCTTCATCCAAGTCTTCATCTGATTCCTCATTATCCTTATTTCCATCTTCCTCATCTTTTTCACCGTCATCATTGCCACCCTCATTTCCTCCTCCTTTAGCTGGTTCACCATCAATGGCACCCTCATTTCCTCCTCCTTCAGTTGGTTCACCATCATTGGCACCCTCATTTCCTCCTCCTTCACCTGGTTCACCTTCTCCACCTTGATGATGTTCTTGACTGCCCATCTCTTCCACGATCTCTTCATTAACTTGTTGGATTACGTTGACAACATTATCTCTATTAACACCATCTTGGATGACAACACCCTGTAATGACCCACCTCTATATTTAGCATTTTTGGTTCCACGTTACACGGCATCACAATGTACTTTGCCTCGAGGCGTGGGAGTTCTCGCATCTTCCTGGAAAGGTTGGTTTGATTTTTTGCCTCTTCCACTAATCAAGAAAACAAAGATATTAGCTTAACCGCTAAATGGTTCACTAAATCAGATGCAACATAAGGGTTCTCAGCGTAAGGTTTGGTTAATAGCAAAAGTTCACGAAAAATAAAGCCAACTCTAATTTATGTGTTCCATAGTATAGTTCGGTTAACAAAGTTTTTTACGAACAAACCGAACTCAACATTGGTCAATATTAATGAAGAGTTCGGTTTGTCAAGGTTTTTTGTGACAAACCGAACTCCACATGTATGCAACTACTGAAGAGTTCGGTTTGTCAAGGTTTTTTGCGAATAAACCGAACTCAACATGTATGCAACTCAACATAGTTGGACAAGTTCGGTTAAATTAAAACTCAACATATTGGGAAAAATAGCATAGTTCTACACATTGATTTATTTATTTTTTCGGTAAAGTTCTACACTAAATAGTTTTAGATTTTTTATGCAACAGACCGAACAAAATAGCACAAATTGATTACATAAAAACTCAAAATAGCGGGAAAAAAAAAACGAGTTGTTTACATGTGAAAAAAAAATTGTTGTAAAATTGGTTAAGTTCGGTTAGAAAAAAAGTCTTAGGCTTCTTTGCGAGCAACCTGGAAGTTCGGTGACCTAGTTTTGAATCTATAGAACCGAACTTTTCTTCGTGTTCTTCCTTTCAAAGAAGTTCGGTTAACAAACTAGGGTTTTTTAAAAATTGTCCTAACCGAACAATGCACCGTAACTTCCATTTGAACCCTTTTCTCGATGATTTCTATTCAATTGAAGCAATGAAAATCAAATTAAAATTTATGAGTTTGTTGGAAAATACATGCGGATTGGTCCCATAGCGAGAATCGAGCTTGACTTGCGTCTTTGATACTCGATGATGCCTCTAACTTCCTGTTCCACTTCTTCCTCAATTTGAACTTGTTTGTGATGTGCTAGATGTCCTAATGCGGGACTGTTCACGGGAGTCTTTTGGTTTGCTTTCGAAGAACCATTCTTATAGTCGATTGATTAATCGACGATGAAAATTTTATGAATCGACGATTAATCGATGAAGACGATGTTGAAAGGAAGAAGAAGAAGAAGAAGAAGAAAAAAAAAATTTCTCCCAAAACTTCTGTTTGTGCGGCGGGTAGGGTAGCTCTGATTTTGTTAATATATTAGATAGATTAGGTTAAATTTTTATTTTGGTTAGTTATTAGTTTAGTTATAATCTTAATTAGGGTTTGGGGACAAATTAGTAATGTCCACATTTTAGGACATCCCTTATAAATGTAGGGTAGATGGCCTTATAAAACAATGGTCCGCAAAAAAAAAAAGCGGGTCCCCAAGAAACAGTTCTAACAATAACCCAAAAAACAACAAAGAAAATAAAACTTGGGGTTTGTGTTTGTAGTTTGTATTGAAGTTTTAGAACACAAGCCCAAGTCTTATGGTGTTCAAACTCCAACATCCAAATTTGATGTGATGTCACCTAACGATAAAAACAAGTATTATGGTCTTTCCAAAATGTCAAGTGACTTGCTGTGCCATCTTAATTACAGAGCAACTTAATTTTAAGGATTGGCAAGTCAATTCACTGGATTCAAAACAAATTCCACGGGATAGCACACATGCCTTGGAGTGATGGAACTTAGCAGCCTATTTAGAACCATAAGGCTTGCAACTTACATAATTTTCTTGAATGAAAGATAGACACCATATGACTTGCTCTAAGACTTGCATAATCACCACCCTGTTAATTATGCAGTAATGTTTGAAATAAAAATTGATTGCAAGGTGCTGTAAAGCTTTCTAGATAGCTTAGAAGTATTTCTTAATTCATGTTGTTTTCGGGTACCATGGGGGAGCTTAAGCACCGATTTTGTTTGCGTCAAACCTAATAGTAACAGGTGAAGACCATTGTTGGTATTTATACATCTTTCAAGAACAGGGAAAATACAGGAGTACTTTTGCCTCTTCGCTACAAGTCACTTCAGCATTGTGCATTACTGGATGCAGCTAACTGAATTGATCCAAAACTAAACACAATATGTAAACCCATTCTCGGACAATTGAACCTTACACTACATTGTTGGTTTCTCGCTAGAGTCTTCCTTTGCTATCTCAAATCCCTACTTGTTAAAAATAGCAACTGCTAGTTGGTATGAATTCATACAATATCAAATAGTAAACAGATTGTTGTGTTGGATAGAGTCACCCAGATTCATTCAACTTGTACAGATACCACAAGAAGTTACCCTTATACACTAAAATGCAGAGGGCTGAAATCAATACATGTTACAAAAAAATTGACACCCTTGCTGCTAAACCCAAAGTGAGAACATTCTCATTATTTACCCAAAAGTATACTAAAAATAAACAGGCTAAGCAACGAAAAACTACAATGTGAGTTCAATTTATCTTTGCCAAACAAAAAAAGAAAGAAAAACAAACAAACTGATATAGTTATAGATATAGATAATATGTAGTAAAGATGATCAATTCTTGATCCAAAATAAACAATAGTTGATGACAAAGATATACCTTTGGGTTGATATTCTCAGTACAAACCTAGTACTCTTTTAGCAATTGATTGGGCGTTGTTCTTAGGTCTACCATTTCCAGATGCACTCCTTTTGCTGTTCCTCAATGGTGTCAAGTAGAATCGTAGAAGCCCATTATCAATTACATCACTCGAAGAATATCTCGCACTCTTTGTTCGTTCCAACACAACTTCTTCCTTTTTCTTTTTACCAATTCCATTAGTCTCTACAACATTCCTTACACCGCCACTACTGACATTACCAAATGCACCACCACTGCTACTAACACCACCACCACCAAATGCGCCACTTGAGTTAGTAGCATTCCTGGAACTAACACTACTATTACTCCGAAGAACTCTATTGATTCCACCTTTTGATTCTCCATTTGCATTGGTATCTTTTCTTAGTTCTTGCCATGACTCCGAAAATGATCTTTCAACTACATTTGCTCTATTGTTAGACCTCTCTTCATCATCATCATCATCTTTACTACTACTAGGATTTTTCTTATTCATTATTCCCCAAATGTTCCAAGCCTTACTCCATCTACTACTTGATTTCTTCGATTCCTTTTGATCCACACTACATGACACGGAATCTCTTAATACCGACTCATGGCTTTGAGTCTCCGACCGATCATCATTTCTAAGAGAATTCGCCCTGGAATCCCTCAAATCTCTGTCTGTCCCTATCAATTTAGCTCCATGAAACTCAACATTAGTAGGTGACAGTATGGAATTCGTGACCAATTTGCTTTCATCCAATTCTGCTCCAACTGCAGCAGCTTTCTTGCGAATCGAATTGGAACGCTCGAAACTTTTCCTTCTCCTTTGTGACAAGTCCGACGAGGATTGATCAAAACTTTTCCTCCTACGCTGTGACGAATCAGAAGATGAGTAATAATCACGTGTTTGAGCTGTACCACCTGGAGTAGTATCAAAAGTTGAAGTGTCTTCAACAGGGATCTGATTATCAGATCTCTTTACCACCGGAATTGGAACATCTTCAACAACTGAAACCATTGGAGCTAATCTTGGGAACGTTTTTCCAATTAGATATCCATCCCAAGAAGCTCTTGGTTCATCTAAAGAGTATCGCGGACCATCAAAAGATATTCGACCAATATCCAAAGAAAATCTAGGATCAATATCGCATGATCTTCTTCCATAATCTGCCAATTCCGTGTGTGTTTTATTATTATGATGACGATTTGTGTTGGTAGAAGACAATCCACTGTTTGTACTAGTTTCGGATTTCTTCGGCTTCTGTTTCTTTTTCCATTTCTGTAATTTCTTAGTAAAAACTGAAGCTGCGGACCAGAAATTTCCAGCTATTTCTTTCAAATCTTTACTTGAATGTTGTTTCTTGTTCTGTGATTCTTGTTCTAGATGATCCTTCATTGTTAGTACTTCTTCTTCTTCCTCTTCTTCGGCTTCGATTTCAACTTCTTCGATTACTTGATTCGCCCTAATTTCTTCTCTATTTCCCCTAATTTCTTCACTATTTTCCCTGATTTCTTCACAAACTCCTAAATTAGTTGTATCTTCTTCTTTATTGATAAGATTAAAGAGAGTAGGCACACCTCCTCTAACGTCACAAGATTTTCTCTGAGGTTCAAATCCACTAGACAAACCTTCAGCTTTTCTACCTGAAAATGATTTACACCGACGAAGCTCCGGCAAATTGGACGATGATGATGTCGATGCACAAGGATCTTTATTGTTATTATCAGTAATGACAGAAGGACCACCTCGAAATATCGATTTGAAAGTGGCGGCGGTGGTGGATGTTTTCGGGTGGGAAATGGTAGAGATAGAGGAATCTAAACCGACGAGACGTTCTCGTAAACATGAAGCGCAGAAGCCAGTGAGTGGTTCTTCAGGATGGCGTTTACAGATCGTGAAACGCGAAGGTGGAAGAGGAAGCTGTTGGTGTTGTTGATGGAGTAGCGGTAGTGGTGGTTGTTGTAACGGTGGTGGTTCTTGCAGAAGTGGTTGTTGTTGTTGTGGTTGTTGTAGAAGATGAGGATGATGATTCATAACAATATCGGTTTATACAATGTGAAAGCTCCGAGAATTTGTTATACTTGTTGTTGTGGTTCTGCTGCTCATATTCCAAAAACTTTCAGTAGAGAGAGAGAGAGAGAGAGAGTGAAACGAACAGTGTAGATGCAGAGAAGAACAGAGCTTCGGGTACAACGTAGAAAACAAGTGATACTGAGAGACTGAGAAAAAAAAGAAAAACCCTTTCAAAAAAACCCTTTTTATTATGCTTTCTAATAAAAAAATCTGGTAGTGAACATTTTGGAATTCTAACTAGACGTATGAAATACATCAAATGCATGATGTAACATTTTGGAATTCTAGGTCAGGATTTTAGGGCAAGTTATAGCCGTTGATTTTGTATCCTACATAAAAAAAAAAAAATTGGAATCCATAGAGGTCTAGCTAGAGAAACTCTATGTTCGAAAATGCTAGAAATCCCCCACTTTCATACCCCAAAAAATTTACACCCCTATGTGTCAATGATTTATTGGCTCACTTTTAAAAAGTGTTGAAACTCTATGTTTTTGGGGTAGGGGAGGATTAAATCATCATGTTGACACATATGTAAAATGCAAGTTGATTGCAAGATTTTCCTCTGGCAGTATTTCAGTAAGCTGATCCTGATTGTGATTGAGATAATCTGTGTGCTAGCCTAGCCATTACTTCTAGACAGTCTCCTATGGCACTTGAGCACTTCAGATTTTTGTAACACGTTTTACCATCACGATAAAGAGCGGAAAGAATTAGATAGGCCGAGCGCGAGCCAGTGGCATGGTCCATGGTCGTTAGCTAACATGTAGTAGCAACGCATGTTTGCCTTTGGGACAAAATACTACAGTACTACTATAAATATGTTCTTTCATTTCTTTCCGTCTCTTTTCGGTGTCGTTATTCTTTTCTCAGCTCAAGTCTACTGTTACGATTTTCAAATATTGAATTGGTGTTAAAGTAATAAAGAAAAGTAAAAGCAATCACGATTCACGCTTCCACCTCTTTCTCCTTTTTCCTTTCCTTTTTCTATCTTATCATTTCGAATTTACACAACTTATCTCACCCACGGTAACACTATCAATTTCTGAATGTTCTTAATTAATTTTCTGAATGTTCTTTAATTAATTTTTAACTTTAATGTTAATGTTAATTAATTCCTGAGAAAAAGAATTAACTAATTAATTGTGGGAATAAATACAAAATGAGAAACTGTAGAGTTTTTCTTCAGCCTATGATAACCGTTGCAGAAGAAATACATGAATAAGGCGATAACCGTTGCAGAAGAATTGAATAAGATAATGATAATGATCAATTACATCAGAGCCGTTAAAAAATTAAATACCCTGAAATAAATTTTAGTCTTAATTTTTACTGACATAATAATTTAGATGCACGAGTCATTGTTGGTCAGTCAGGTACATGATTGGCAGAATTATAGTGTATAGAGTAGAGTATTAGAGTATAGACCAAAGGTCTATAGACATTCATCAACCTCACATCCATCTAATCAAAGAAATACAGACAGACTTTAAATATTACTGAGCCGTTTTTGTAGAAAAAGAAAAGAATGGGGAAATGAAACGAAATGAAAGTCAATAAATATGGTATTCAGTTTTCACCGATGTCTCTCGATTTCTAGTGTGTATCAGTGAATGAAATGAATGGGTTTGGCCAGAAGACGTACCATTCAATTCTGCTGCTGCTGCTTATGTCTCATGGGAAACAGAAACCGTTACGTACATTGAATATTTCAATTCCATGCTTCAATTCCATTTGGTTCAACTCTTGAATACTTTTACCGAAATTTGGTTCATCGTTTTTGTTTTTTGATTTATGGTTTTTACTAATTAATGGCATTCAAATTGTTTAAATGAAAATATTTTATTATTCTAAGTCTGCTTGCTAGATATCCATTCAAATTGTTTAAATGACTTAGTATAGATATCCCAGCTGTATATGTAGTGTAGTGGGTACGTAAGGTGGTAAAGATGTACACGAATCACAAGACATGAATCACGCTGATACACAGAAATGGATCGAGAATTCCAGTCGATCAAGGAAAAAGAGACGGGAGATGGTGATGATGAGATGTGCTTTAATGTTTCCTTTCTTTTTTGTGGTTGGGGCCTTGGGGGGGGACACAAAAGGTTGATAGGGAGAGAAGATATTGTGATGCATGCTTGCATTCGTTTGCATATATGCAGCAGATTGCTGCTCCAGTCCTGCAATATATGCTGCGCGCGCTGACTACTGCTGATCATCATCATCATCAATCGACTGTTCATCATTTACTTTTCTTCCTGCTAAGCTCTTTAATTATTTCAATATATCTATATGGTCTCTCTTTTGTCTAGGTTCGTGTAATTGCGCCTAATTTTACTTTTTAAAGTTTGGTAAGTAAGTCCAACACATGCGCACCTTGCCCTTGATGTAGAACAAGTTTTCCGTATTCAAATACCATGATTTTTCCCATATTCATGTACGCTTGAACTTACGAATCCGTTTTTAAAAAGCAACAAGCTATTGAGATTATACCTAGTTGAGATTGTAAGCAACCGATCGATTCCATATCCTCATGCATGGTCTCTCCTCATTTCCTTTATTCTCCCATTCTCTTGCTTTTTATTGTTATTGTTTGTCCCATTCTTTAATATCCAATGGATAAACGCACACGTACTAATCTTCCTAAGTGACATTCTTTCCGACATTAAATTAAGGACCACAAACAATTAGGCAAAACACAACCAACCCAAAGAATATTTTTGGATTGTAATAAATATATAAGGGACTCGTGTGATGGATATATAAAATCAAACGGTGGAGGAATTGATGGAAGGATGAAATGAAGAGGAGGAGGAGGAGGATATAGGTAATCACATTTTATATTGGTGTCACGAGAACATGATCAGATTATACAAGAAAAGAGAACACACGCTCGGATATAGTGGAATGCAGCAGTTGATCGAGATGTAAAGTAATCACATTTTATATATGTGTGCATACCCTATTTATCTTTGCTCCATTTATAATGCATTCATGCCGTTGCACTTAATACACATTCTTTCAGTGGAGCCAATGCAATCGGTAGTACAATAATAGTAGTCACTTTCGGTTTCCCTTGGGTGGTGTTACACGAGCTGTTGGGCGCAACTCGCCCTATCACTGTCATATAAGCAAAAATTTACTACTTGTTTTTATAACAACACTTACCCTTAAAATGTGAACAGAGGCGCTGTTGTCGTGGAAAATATGAGAATCAAATTTAAAGAGATGGGCTTATTTAGGCCAATGTTATTTGTTTCTTTTGAATTTCTCATGATTCATGATGGGAGGCTGGGAGCCGTGGAAAGGGTGGTCCAAGATAGAGAGATTTTAAAGCTTAAAAGTGAAGTTGTGTCATGTCTGATGACTCTGATCATCAGTCATTTAGTACTCTAGTACTGGAATACCTACTCCCCCCACGAGGCCCTCGAAAATGTCTTCCTCCGAGGCTGAGCTCAGTTAGCTTCCCTCTTTGAGGCTAACTCCTTCAACTTTCTATATTACAAGTACTCCTGCTTGTTTGTCTCTCTACAGTCTACATCTCTTTTCTCTTAATACAGGAACAACCACGTCATTCATTCATTCCGGTCTTAATGACGATTGACGAGTCTTAATAAGAGAGGTAGCGTATGAAAACCTGTGGCGGGTAATTGTTAATTTTAGCAGCATTGATTCTATAACTTGCAGTTGGCGTCATAGTCTATAAATATACACGCAGTTAGTTGTAATTAAGAGAAGGTTTGTCCAACTAATACTCTACAATAGTTGACATAGTTCGAGTTTACATCATTCTTAACCTGGCATTTTTAGGAGCGATCCCAAAAGAATTAGGGGCGACACTAAAAGACAAAAAAATGTCACCCAAACGTAAATCTAAGCTACCCCTTATCTCCGAAATTTTTAAATGGCAACTATGCCCTTCCATAATCGGTAGCCTACACCGTAATCGGTAGGTAAAAAGTGAATCGGTAGGTTAAATTGAAACACTACCTACCGATTAGTGTGTGGATATTTCGGTTAATATTCCCTTTTATAATCGGTAGATAATCCAACTTGTATGACTACCGATTATAAGTAGCCCCATATTCAACCTTGGCCAAATTCCATAGGTTTTGAGGGGTGCAGAGCCAACCATAACCACTTGGTTTGAGTTTTGGATGTAGCCATAATCGGAAGCTAAATAGGTTACAAACCCTACCGATTATAGGTTGCCCCAAAATGAGTTTTTTCTAAAATCCTTCATGTAATGAATTTTGAAATCTGCTATAATCGGTAGAGTATCCAACTTATAGACCTACCGATTATAAGTAGCCCCAAATTCAACCTTGGCCATATTCCATAGGTTTGGAGGGTATAGAGCCAACCATTACCACTTGGTTCGTGTTTTGGATGTAGCCTAGGTTCCACAACCTCCCGATTATAGGTTGCCCCAAAATGAGTTTTTTCTAAAATCCTTCACTAATGAATTTTGAAATCTGCTATAATCGGTAGAGTATCCAACTTATAGACCTACCGATTGAAACAATAATCGGAAGCAAATAAGGTATTTTCACTTCCGATTATACAGTTGCCCCAAATTTTGTTTTTGCATAAATCTCAATTTTTTCGAATTTGAGAACTATAATAATCGGTAGTTAATATGACTTCCGATTATACAGTTCCCCCAAATTTTGTTTTTGCAGAAATCTCATTTTTTTCGAATTTGGGAACTAGAATAATCGGTAGTTAATATGACTTCCGATTATAAAGATGCCCCAAATTTCTTCTTTGACGAAATCACCAATTTTGGGAATTTAGGAGCTACTATAATCGGTAGTCTAGTGAGGTTCTTGTTCCTACCGATTGTTATAGAAGCAAGATACGCGTTTGGCACAAAATCGATATTAATCGGTAGTATCTTTGTGTTACTAAGCTTCCGATTTCGTTATACTAATCGGGCACAAAATAGCTTCCGATTATGGAAGGGCATTAACGTATTCTCCGCGTTTTTAGACATCCCTTAACGTTGTGTATGGGTTGGGAATAAAAAAGTTGCCCCTAATTCTTTTGGGTTCGCCCCTAAAAATGCCAGGATTCTTAAAGCCATGAGGATAGAGGAGTATTTTAAGTTTTTTCTATAATTATATATCCTTATGGATAGTAACTAATAAATTTAGAAATGATTTATCTCTAAAATTTTGTCATGGATATTCATAAGTTTTATATCATTGAAAAACATTTTTAAAACACCTACGTAACAAATATAAACATCGCTATCAAATTATACATATTTATTATACTAACAATAATCAATTAAAATGAAATAGGTCATCTATTGAGGGACGGAGGGAATAAAAACAAACAAACAACTTGGATATAAACTTTGGGCTTTAACCTTTAACAAAAGTTTCAACTCTCATACTGACTAATACTGGATGAGCAATATCAAACCAGATTTTTTCAATCTGATAGTAGGTTATTGTATGTAGCGGCTTAATACAGTTCGTTGTTCAAATCTGGACGAGGTCTCAAGGTTTTTCTACAGTTGCAGTTTTCCTCGTTAACAAAACTTTTGGAGTCTTGTGTTTTTGTCTTTTCACGTTATATTATTTTGCATGTATAACATGAATAACATAAGTAGTATGTAACCAATTCTAGTAGATATATCCATATTAATTGTGATCAATTACGAGACTCGTTCTTGTAGAATTTGTATCTTGAAAGATAGATAACAAGTTTCATACTTGGCATAATTCGGATTCGATTACTTGGATAAGACTAGATTGATCATGGATATTGATTTTTGAGATCGTCCAAGTAATCTTTTGTACAATGAGGTTCACGAATCTTGTTGTCTTGACTTTTTGATTGTGAAGAGAAAGAGATATAAACTCTATATACATATTGTTCAAGGATCATTAAGTTGGTCTTCTTGCAATTGTGTTAGGTTTGGTCCATACAGGTTGCGAACGAAAAAGTTGGTGGCGTACTTGGTACCCTCTCCTTTTCAATTGGTATCAGAGCAGGAAAACACCTTAAGTCATAACAATTTTGTGTTTGTCGCTATATGAATATATGGACAAAAGTGCAATCACTATTAGGGTACCACCAGCCTTTGATGGCACAAATTACTTTATGGTAGAAAATAGTTATGTGCTCCTTCTTACAAGCTCATGATTTCACAACATGGGTTCTTGTCTTAAATGGGTATGTTCCTCCAACGGTTGCTAGAGGAGAAACAACCGCTGCGAAATACATAGTTATTTTTAGGGATGATGAAATCAGTGATGCTAAGCATAATTCTGATGGACTAAATGCTATCATCCATGCCATAAGCTAAGATCTTTAACATCATGTGTATACGTGCACTACGTCGCGGAAAGCTTGGGATATCTTAGAAACCGTATTTGAAGGGAATACCGCGAAGAAAGAAGAAAGGATTCAAAAAGTAATTTATGATAGGGAAAACCTTCATATCAGAGAAGAAGATTCGTTTGAGGAATTTAATCACAAATTATCTGAGATAGTGAATGCCTCTTAAGCGTTGGGTGGGAATATTTCTGAGAGGGATATTGTGATGAAAATTCTGAGATCTTGGCCAGCTCGACACGAGTCTAAGAAACATGCAATCTCTAAAGAAAATGATCTTGTTACACTTTCCAGATGCACTCTCGTTGAAAATTTAAAAATCTTTGATCATGAACAGCAAACTGTAGCTGGAAAAAATATTGTCTTGAAAGCACTCAAAAACATTAAAGTACTTGATAAAAGTAAAAGTGCAAGTATCTATGAGAATGATCATGTTGATGATCAGGAATTATCATATGAAGATCTTGAAAATTCTGTATCTCTTATCACAAGACAATTTAGGGATCTTCTTAGAGCAAGGGCTATGGAGTGAGGATCATCATTCAATATGAATGAGACTCACTCGTTTTGGTCTAATTTGGTGCTGCTATGGGCAGTGATTGAGTCCACTTTCCCCCAGAATCACTCGTTCACTCATTGAGACGAGTGAGTGTTGGAAAGTCTTCACTGAACGGCTGATGTTCAGCCTCCCAAGAGAAACGGCTGAAAGTGTGCCGCTTGTTAGAGAAAAAAAAAAGAGAAACGGCTGATCATTAGCCGTTTATGGTAATTTTCATCTCCAAACGGCAGATTTTTAGCCTCTTAAGCATATCTTTTAGTTTTTTAATTTAGTTTCAACTCTTTTACCGGGTCCCGCAGATATTTTATAAATAAAAAAACATAATATATATCCAGGAGGTTGAAAATCTGTCGCTCAGTGTGTATATTTTTGGTTCCCCATGGTCAGAAACCTCTCCTTTACCTAGTCTCTCATTCATTTGGGCAGTGTGAGTGTTAAAAACACTCATTCCATAGCCCTTGCTCTTAGTAAGAGAAACTAAACGTTTCTCCAGAGAAAAACCCTCATCATCAGATAAGCCACATAATCAAGCTCATTGATGCTCACCTTCAACACAATTAAATTGTGTTGAAAAGTGCATTCTTATCTTATGTGCCCTCAAAAGAGACAAGAACTATGCACAACAAGAGCTTTGGGTCAAACTATACTTAGTTTGTGTCTTGAATATTATTACTTGAATTTCCACCACTTAGTGATATTGAAATAGTGTGAAAATTCCAGTTTATGATTTTCTTTGTCTATTGAAAGCCTTTAATTAAACAGAGAATAATGATACTTCATGTTGAGCCTTGCTTTATTAAAACAAGTCCATAATACATATTTTATTTGGTTTTTGACCTAGTTGCGTTACTGGAACGTCAAAATTTATTCTCAAAGCATCCTTGATAAGTCTGTGAATTGATGCTACCACATTGAAAAAGCGGGGGTACAACAACCACACCCAATATTTCGCTCAGCAATTTGTATGGACAAACTCCAATATACTTTCTAGAGAATCAATTAGACAGTCAGACTCAATCTAGATAAAAAGTATATCAAAGAGTTTATATCTCAATCTCTCGATTTGATCTTTACTCAAGCAAATAGAAATCTGCGAGTCTTTATCAAAGAGAGATAACTTGGATGGTACCAAAGACCAATATCCAAGTGTCAATCAATTTAAATCAACAACCAAAAGGTCGGATATTCTAATTGATTGAAGAACGCACAACCTGTGATATTTCAATTATATAAACAAATCTAATGCGGAATAGAAATAACACAGACACCAGAATTTTGTTAACGAGGAAACCGCAAATGCAGAAAAAACCCGGGACCTAGTCCAGATTGAACACACACCGTATTAAGCCGCTACAGACACTAGCCTACTCCAAATTAACTTCGGTCTGGACTGTAGTTGACCCCCCAACCAATCTCACACTGATCCAAGGTACAATTATGCTCCTACGTCTATGATCCCAGCATGATGCTATGTACTTGATTCCCTTAGTTGATCTCACCCATAACTAAGAGTTGCTACGACCCAAAGTCGAAGACTTTAATAAACAAATTTGTATCACACAAAAAAGTCTACGGTAATAGATAAATACGTCTCCCACGAATATACCTACGAGTTTTTGTTCCGTATCTTATATTCCCGAAGAACAACCTAGTATTATCAATCACCTCACAATAATCTTAATCGACGCAGCGAAAAAAGATATTGCGGAATCACAAACGATGAGACAAAGTGTTTGTGATTTCTTTTCTATCTTGCCTATCGGAGATATAAATCTCAAGCCAATTATTCCAATTGTACTCGTATGATAGAGACAACAAGATCAGATCACACAACTACAAGAAAAGTAGTATCGGTCTGGCTTCACAATCCCAATGAAGTCTTTAAGTCATTTGGTTTAGAGAAGAAAACCCAAGGTTAAAGGAGAATCGACTCTAGCTTATGCAACTAGTATCACACGTAAGGTGTGGGGATTAGGTTTCCTAGTTGTTAGAGTTCTCCCTTATAGAGTCTTTCAAACCAGGGTTTGCAATCAATGTTAGCTTAGTAATAAAGCATTCAATATTCACCGTTATATGAAAACCTGATTAGATTCAAGCTAATATTTCTCAACCGTTGGATCGAAACCTTAGCTTGTTACACACAAATGAAATGTCCAATTTTGGGTTTGTAACCGTTCCCAAACATTGACATTTGTTGGTTCAACAATATTTAACCAAATGGTTATCCATATGAGCAATTTCATATCAACCATATTCTTCTTCACCATAACTAGTTCAAATGACTTCAATGAACTAGTTAGAGAGTTGTTCAATTGCTTAGATCTTATGTAACTACACAAGACACAATCGAACCAAAAAGGTTTTGATTCACTCGAATCGGTTCATGAACTTTATAGCCACGGTTTGCAAAAGCATTCCTTAGTTTATATAAACATGAGATCAAGAACAACCGATTTTAGATATAACCTACTCAAGTTCGCGGACTGGGTTCGCGGACTTAAGCTCACGGAAGGAGCTCACAAACTCCAGCAGAAATTTTCGGGTCGAGAACTTCCGCCAGTTCGCGGACTTGGCTCACGCCACATTCCGTTTCTCTTGATCAACAAAGTTCGCAAACTTTGTTCAAGGAATAAGGACTTATACATATATGTGTTTCAATAATAATGCTTATATCCTACCAATGGTTATGTAATCTAAACTCTCATTTCAATCATTGAAACATTCTCAGAGAACATTATATAGCCGTTATTCACAGACCATTTTTTGTCAGAGCAATTTTCAAAGTGATTGAAACATAACATGACATTCGTCACTAGGTAAATATGAATTTGGCTAAAGCGAAAGCTTACCAACACATATTTCGAGAAATAGATAGGCGAGTTAAACTTGGCTCGAAATAGCAAATATGTATAATGAAAGTCTATATATCAAAACGACTTTTGTCTCAAGAATAGGAGATGGAGTAAATAGACTTTTGAGTGACAGATAAGTTCAAGTCTCCACATACCTTTTAGTCGATGAAGTTCCACCAGTTCCTTGAGTAGTCCTTTATCTTGTATGATGATTGCCATGGAGTCTTGAGATCAATAAATTTTATGCTCTCAGTATAAAATTTCACCTTCCTATCTGACTTGTAAGAAAGAGACGAGAACAGGATCCAAGTGAACCTTTTACGCATGCTTTTAGAAAAATATTTAATCATACAAATCGATATTTTAAACTTAAAAATTAATCATGAATTAAACGAAGTTTTCATATTCTTGAGACACATACTCATATAAATTAATCATACTTCATGCTTCACTACTTATCAAGTAATGGTATTGAAATGACTTTCCATTGGAAAAACTTGAAGAAAGACTAAAATTGATATTTTACCTTTCAAGTTTGAGTTCTAGTTCGTGAACAAAATCCTTAACTTTAAGAATTCTTTTGATTCTGAAACTTTACACGGCTCATTATCCTTCCTTTTTAGCCTCGCTATTTTTGGAATTCTCCAAAATATTACTTGTGGAGTGTTATTTATATGTGTCTTGTAACACAAACTCGTATTCGTAAGAACTATGGAGCCTCCAAGCAAGATCTCTTCTAGTGTGACCTGTATTCTTATGGTTGTTGACACAACCATGAAGGAAGATGAGAAGTCCTACCCTAAGGAGAAATATTTATTCTTTTAAATGAAGAAGAATATGAAGAAGCATAGAACAAATTTCTATATCCAACAAAGGCATGCAACCATTCTTGAAGAACTTACGAAGACCAAGATGGAAGTGCAGGGACTTAAAGACATTCTGCAAAAATCGCTCGAGATTCAAGAAATATTTGTCAAACAACATCGAAATTAAAGTTTTTAGAGTAGCAACTTATGTGGTTACACTAGCTATTCCAAATACTATCATCTTGCAATAATTAAAGTTTATTTAGTTAAATTTTATTTTGGAGATGACTCGCAATACCGAATTTTTATTGATTAAATATATGTACTGCTTATTTTGTGAGATTTCGTCTTTGTTATCATATTTCTGGTGATTAAAATGGTTATATCATATGTTGTCATATGTTAAGCTCTTAACTCTTTGTGTTCGTTACTGGCTAAAAGAGGAGTAAACTATTTTGAGAATTGCAATATTGATCTTTCCACAATTAGAATTTTGTGAATATATTGAACTGGAATCCGTAAGATGTTCTCTAATAATCGGATTTCCTCCTTGAATGTGTAATGTGCAGGGAATAAGTTCAAGTACTTTAATCTCTACATCCGTACATGGCTAGAGAATATATAATTCTTATGTGGAGTCATATCGCATAAATTTTCCTCTTAAGAAAATAAATTTCATCGATGATTATTTTTCTCACGAAAATAATATATCTTGGTGCCTCTAACATTAAAATCGTTATCTTTTAACTTTTTTTGTTCGTACTGGCAAGAAAAGAAAAAAATATTGAATATAAATCTACTTTGTATGTAACTGGCGAGTAAATTGTTAATTTCGAAGAAATTTTTTCTCTTGTGATTAGAGAAAAGTCGCTCATATTGTTCTTTTTGGAATTACATCAAATGGGGGAGAGTTTAATTTGAACTTATGCTTAATTGTCATATCTTTGTGGGGAGTGCGGCTGTGGAATTATAGGAAATGCTTGTTCCTATATATCTCATTGATGAAAACGCTGAGTTTTCTTAGTGATATCGTCTAAATAAAAGTTAGTATGCGTTTCTCTAGTCTTGACAACTCTTTTATTTTAATTCATTACAATGATTGTCTTTCGGCTTTGCTCATTTTATTGATAAAAAGGGGGAGAACTATTTAGTAGTATCCTAATACAACATATGGATTATCGGAGCATTATGTAGGGGGAGTGGATTATAATTTATAGGTTTTACCACTTATGCAAAAGAAGTAAGTATTAATTAAGGGGGAGAATCTATCACCGTAGTATTTCTTTAAATTTATGGTGCAATTGAACTTTGAGGAAGGTAACAATACTATGTTTTTTGTAACAACCATTATGTTGAGTGATTTTATCATTCAGAAAAATATCAAATAGAGTATTCTCATAAGTTGTTATCGCTATGGATCTTCAACAATAATGGAGCTGAAACGATCATATGCATACCTTAGAAGAACTTGAAGAAATAAGAATTCAAGACAATGTTGAAGAACCAGAGAAATCAAGAATGATGGATTTTGAGCCGAAAGATCATTTATTTTGAATCCATATGTATTGATAGTTTTTCATTGAAAATTGACATAAGGGGGGATTATTAGATCAATGCCCGGCCCAAGTTTTGCTATCTCAAGCTTCTCATCAATGTTAGTTGCACAAAACTATATCTTGATTTCTAGTCTACTTAAGTCAAGTCTAGGACTAGGATTAGAGTATGGTAGTTAAGTATCAGACATCACTGAAAAATCCTCGAAGATTAAATACTGAAGATCAAACAAAGACATTTTGAGAAAACTTCATCAGCAAAGAAGTATGTGAAGACTGTACCATTTTATTTACTCACAAGTATTACCACTTTATCTATATGATATCGTGTCGTATGACTTCTAGTAGATATTGCAAAGAATAAGTTTTGAGTCAAGCTTGTCTTGTTAAACATCTCGAACTATGATTAAAGCAATAGTTGTTCATATACTTGACAAACTTAGTTAAGAACAATTTATTGTTCATGAACTATTTTGATTCAAGTTAATCATTTGAAAATTGCCTAAGGAATGGTGTTCATCATCTATGACGATTGGGAAAGTTTCGAATCAATTAATTTTTTTCCCCAAAACTACTAAAATTCTGAAGGTAATCATCATCTAAGTTCCGAAATAAGGGTAGGTACACGCACCCAGTACGCATACTCCTTAGTTCTGAGTTCGTGTAAAGGGGTGAGGTACGTGTACCCAGTACGCATACCTCAAGATCCTGAGTTCAGGAATTTCCTTGGTGTATGCATACCCGATACGCGTACCTTGGCCATCGGAATTCACGAACTGGCCCATATGTACACATACCCTTTCGTATACCTACTCAATATGAATTAAAGCATATGGATTCAGACTACTTTTCAAAATACGTTTGCCATTGCTATGACTTTCATAAACACCTCTAAGACATCTTTGATAACTAAAACACATTTTGTATGTGCATCATGATTCAGGTCGTAAGTATTTAAATGCCCATGATGTTGCTTATTAGTTCTCAAGGATGATTCACCATGCACTATCATTATACACTGTTTTGGTACCCAAACCATAATATATAATCTTCTATGTAATTTCAAGACAAACTTCTCATATGCTTACATGAACTCCTAACAAGAGTTTCATTTAAACATACAAAGTGTTTGCTTGAATCTCAAGTTATCTTAGCTTGAATTCTAAGCAACCTTAGTCTTGAAAGTATATAAATAAAGAGACTCAAACAACCAAGAAATTCAATCCCTGACACTTTTATTTCCTAGTTGTTTACTAGAGTCGTCCTCCATGAACCTAGATTACCTCTGAGAAACATAATAAATTTACGACTTAAAGACTTCACTTAGGGATTCTTGAAGCCAGGTCTGACTAACTTTACCTTGATAATTCATGTAACCTAATCTTGTTCATTATGTTATCGAGGTTTAGTAATCTCTTTCTGGAACGAGATAGATAGAAATCGTAAAGTTCTTTTCGTCTCAGACTTTGTGATTCCTCAAGATGGACATCTAAAACTCTTCTTAATTGATCAGTTTAAGATTATTTTTGAGATGTGGTTAATAATGTAGGCTTCTCAGTTAAATGAGTGTAAGTGTTCCGGATTTGTGAGATATTTTAGCTTTGTCTATTGCAAACAGATTTCCAAGCATTGATCTATTGATCTAAAAGGAAATTAAATTGGCTTATCTGTTAAAAGAAGATTGGTATCAAAAGTATTCACTTAGCATGAAGCAACTCTTAGGTTGTAAAGGACGTCGACTAAGGGAATCAATTGCGTAGAGCCTTGTGAGGTTCAAGAGACATAAAGAGCACGACTGCAAATGAATTGCTTGAAGGGTAAATTAGGTCTCAACTATATTCTGATCCGAAGTATGATAGTATGATAATCTATCTCGCGGCTTCATACAGTTTGGTGTTCAAATCTAGATGAGGTCCCGGAGTTTTTCTGGAATTATAGTTTTCCTCGTTAACAAAACTTCTGATATCTTGTGTTTTTCCCTTTCCGCATTATATTGTTTTATCATTATAATATGAGCAGGAATACAAAGGAAATGATTATGGAAGTTAAAACTTTGTTGTTCAGTTAAACAAAAAACACAAATATTTTTTCTGGAATTCCATTATCCACTATTATTTGTAATTAGCGAGTATTAGTTTAAAAAATTTATATTCTATTAGTATTATCATTATAGAAGAAAACTATTGAGTATTTTTTCCTCTTTTTCATCTTGAGATAATTAAGATGATGGATCATTAACACTTATGTATTTTGGCGTGTAAGGTGTAGCTTAATTGCTAGTAATCCTCCAACATCTAAGCGACTCAATGTTTTGAGAATATATTTGGATGATAAAAGGAAAATTTCCTCGAGGAGAGACAAAACAAAGTACCAGTGTGACAAAATTAAGTCTAGTTACATACGATACGTTATATGTGTCTTTTTTATCTCTTTATCTCTTTTCAACCTTGAAACCCTAGTAGCCGAACCTTGTCCAGATCCGAGCAAGGATTTTTGTTCTTGTTGAATTTTTATAGATTATCTAATTGAATATAAGATGTTGTGTTTTCATTTGATGTCTTTTGACTATTTCTTTACTATTTGGAAAATTTTAGCTTCGCTTGTCGAGGGATTCTATTTTCATTTAATGGTTATTCATTCAATATTTTATGGCTCGTTTTTCACTTTAACGGTTATTTATTCAATCTTTTATGGTTCGTTATGGCTTGTTATTCTGGATTTAAGAACATCATTGATTTAACACGGCACTCTTTGAGTTCATCTTCAACAAAAGGGTTTTAGAGCATCCGAGTATCTCGTTCATATGTACAAAACTAAGAGCTAAGTGGTAGGCCCGAAAAGATGTTTAAATTACGGCCTACGGGTTATACCGCAAGTGCACGGCGTCTATTGGAGACGCGGCAAGTACGGGTCGATCCCACAAGGACTAGGGTGTGCTCTTATATGTGATCTGAGGCTTGCCTAAACTGAGTTTCTTAGTGTGACAGAGTAACAAAAGATTGTAACATAGATGTTTAGCCGATACGGCTGAATAGTGAAATGTAATGATCCTAAGCTAAGGCAAACAAAGGACAGAATGGTGGTACTAGGGTCTTTGAATCCACCTTAACCTACACTATGTTCTCACTCACAATATTATTCTTGTCTTTATGACAAATGGAGGAGAGGTGTCAACTCGCTCTATGTCTATGATGTTTCTCCATTTGCTAGATTAATCACAACTAATGTATCTTTCCCAAGTATTACCTGTCTGATTAAAGTACAAATAATCTGAGGATTGAATCAATCTAATTAGGTTTGAGTTGCAACATAATCACCTCAGATTATTCTAACTACAAAGGCATCCATGGCATTGGCATGCACTTGTGAGCAAAGCAATGACATGCTTAGATTAAAATCTATCTCGAGGAAATATTTAAGCATTCAAGAACAATACATGATCATGAAAAAACACAGTTGCAAGTTAGGGTTTCATCTCAAACCCTAGCAACTAAATTAAAACAGAAAAAAGAAAATTAAATCTAATTGACAAAGACTGCTAATCCAGTGTGTCCAATTTCATCTTCTTCACTCTCTATTTATACATGCAAAAGTAAATCCAAAATACCAAACCCTAGTTTCTATTTTAATTCGAAAATCAACAAACCCATAACTCCGACTTCGCTTCTCCTTCTCGGTCCAATCGCCTCCGTCCTCCATGCTTGGTTGTTGTGGAAACCAGCTTCTAATTATCTTTAACTTAGCTTCTAGGGTTGATAGAAGCTAAATGAAAGATAACTAGACCTAGAGATGGTACGGAGGTGGTTGAGGGATGGTGTCGGGGAAGGTGAGGTGGTGATGGAGGCGGTGAGGGTCGGAAGAGCGAGCTACGCTTTCTCACGTGGGTAAGGGAGGAGAAGAAGTTGCGAGAGAGGTATGGGGGAGACGAAAGAGAAGAAGAAAATAGGAATGGGTCTGTCGATGGGGGTATAGGTATAGGGTGTTGTGGTGTGAGGCAGGGACAGCGAGTTTCGATGAGACTGATGGAGCGAGCGTTGGATGAGGGCGCTAAGATCTGAACGGTCGAGGTTGGTAGCCGGTTCTGTAGCGATCTGGTGTGAAACGGGAGCGGCAATCTTCGATGGAGTGGAGGCAGCGACCGTTGGATCTAAGGTAGATTGAATATAACGACTTGGATGAGACGGACTCGGATCCGGGTCGTGGGTAGCTCTAGCCCATCTCTTCCTTGTTGGGTTGCAACTGATTCGCGCGCGGGCTTTGGCTATCTGCTCCATAGATGCTTGACTCCAATTCTTCGCTCTTTTGGCTCCTCAGATTCTCCGAACTTTATTTATTACCTAAAAACACAAAATTAATTAATACAAATATTTATTCTTGAAAACAAAGAAAATACGTAATATGGGATAATATCTCGATTTATAAAGCGCAAAAGATGAGTAAAATGCCAATAAAAAGGTGTATAAATATGCACTATTTGGCACTCATCAAATACCCCCAAACCCGAATTTTACTTGTCCTCAAGTGAAACAAATGAAGAAATCCTAACTATACCACCGTCGTAGGTCTCTCGAATGCATTTAGCGTATGCACTAAGCCTTTAAACCCCTAGGTGTCCCTAGTGGACGCAGTTGTAGTCTCGTGAGGGTTTGCCAGAGGTGTACCCACAAAACCTTCTCCAACTTCAGAGTGTAAAAGAGTCTCAAGCCTCCAAGAAGCTATGAGGACATAGATTTTCTGCATGCTAGTAACAGAAGTTAGAACTATCGAAGAGCGCATTCTCATCCTTAAGTGCTGAGCGAGAAGTAACCATACCATATGAAAGAATTCGGATTCGATTGTGATCATAAGTCTCAACTTCTGCCTCACCATTAGGGTTTTATGATAATTGCACTCAAAAAGATCGCTTTTTTAGTCTCTCATGTGTGCAGGCGAGGAATAAAGAGAGAAATCCCGCACACGTTGTAGGTAAAGAAGGATACCCTTCCGAAATAAAATCTGAGACTCCACGAAGTGTGGATAAAAGAATCTTTTCTCGATGATCTCTAAGAAAGGAAATCAACCATTAGTAAGGGGTGGGAGTACTCACTCACTTCTCACCCGATCGGCAATTAATATCACTCTCTCATAAGAAACCATAGAAACGTCTTCAATCTTCTGTCTTCGGTCTTCAATTGTTGATGACGAACTTCTAAACTTCACAAAAACTTGACAAATTTTAATTTTTCTACTCAAATTCCTTGTTGTTTGGATTTTTCTTTTTGAATTCTTCTTTACCATGGTGGTAGCAAAAATAAGAAAATAAACTACAATATTTTTTTTTTTTTTTTTTTTTTGATTTTTGATTTTTGATTTTTTTTTTTTTTTTTTTTTTTACAAGAAGTGAAAATAAAAATACAAATAATGAAACAACTAACTCCATGGACAAAGGGCTTTATCACTCAATTTTTCCACAACTTGTATTGTCTTGATTTTATAAATTTTATTAATTCTCATCATATTTTCTTTTCTTTGTTGCACATAAACCTTGGACTATATCAATTTTTCTTTCAATATTCGATTCCCGCTCCGCTTTGCCGACGATGATGTGTTTCTATGGGTCTTGCTGATTGAGAGAGAGAGTGATGCTAACGGCAAATCGGTATTTAGAAGGAGTTTTCATCTTTAGACGTCACCCTCATGATTGACAAAAACTAGCACTCAAGAGATCAAAAGTAGTGCTTGAAAATGGTGCGAAGTTGGGTAGCTCACCATTCCTACCCGAATTTACGTACTAGTGACACACACTCTAACAGCTTTTCTAGAAAGTTGCAAAAAAATTGAAGGTTGGTGCCTCACTTGATGTAAATTGGGTAGTCTCCACTATGGGTGATCACAATTCTACTACCGAATATGTAAACAAAGACACCTAATTAAGCCCTCCTATGGTTAAATCCAACTTTAACGCTCTAATCAACTAAGGAACCCGATTGCGTTCTCCGGTACTTCCAATTTCTGTTGTTTCGGTCAGACTTTCTATGTAAACATAGCTAGAAGCATGCTAGTGACTCTAAAATCTCTAAAAGTTGGAGGTTTTTACAAAAAGAGTTTTTGAATTTTTGAATTTTTGAATTTTTTTTTTTTTTTTTTTTTTTTGAAAATAAAAGGTAAAATAAAAGATTAAAAACTCTAAATGCAAAATAAAAACTAAAAACTCTAAATGCAAATGCACCCCCAAACCTAAATCAAACATTGTCCTCAATGTGTCGACATATAGAAAAAATTTTAAACAGTCACATACCGAGAGAACTATGTTGATAAGAGAAAAGGGAAGAGATTACCGGATATCGGCGGAGCACGGTTAGAGCTTCATTCGTTAAGGCTAGAATCCAACATATCATATCGGATTAGCATCATATATGCGCAAGAAGACTCAACCGTTTCAAGAAAAGAAAAATTTTACAAGTCCTACTGGATTATATACAATGAAAATAATGTACAGAAACATCAACAGTCTTACAAAAATAACATAAAAATGGGCTTTGGTTTATGTGGGAATTTGGTTTATTGGGATTGGGTTTGTCTGGGATTTGGTTTGTTTGGGATTTGGTTTATTGGGCTTCATTTGGTTTATGTGGGAATGCAATTTGGTTTATGTGGGAATGCGGGTGTGTGGGCTTTAGCCCGAGTTATGAAAATGCACAAATTGCAGTTATGAAAATGCACAACCAGTAGTATGAACATGTGCAGCCCAGTTGTGTTGAGTTGGGCTCAGTTCGGTTTGTTTCAGCCCAGATCGGGTTCAGTGGGCTGGTTTGGTTTAGTTCAGCCCAGGTTGGGTTTAGTTAGCCCAGCTGATGTCAGCCCAATAGATGTGGGTTTAGCTAGCCCAGGTTGCTGAATGGCCCAGCTATGCAGGCCAAGTTATATGGGCTGAGGGTTGTGTGTAGAGCCCAGGAGATGGTTAGGTTCAGTTGTGTGCACATAGCCCAGTTTGTGTTAGCCCAGGTGTTGTGGGAAGATTTGTTTGCAGCCCAGTGCACATTGGATTTCAGATTTGTGCAAAAACAGCTATGGCACAGCTCAAGCAAGGGTTGGTTTATGCTTTAGCACAGGCATTGTGCAACACAGTTCAGAAGAATCACAGCTCATGCACAGCATAGTTTAGGCATACTCATACTTAATGGCAAGCTCACACTCATTGACACCTGATTTTTCAAATCTCAGCACACAGAAGTGCTGGATATTTCCACAGCACAGAGAAACCACTCTCAAAAGAAATGACACCGCACAGGCCTAAGCTGACTTTCACAACACAGGCCAAGTGCAGTGCAGCTTATGCACTGGCCAGGCTAAGCATAGGTTGTGCACAAATCAGTTTATGCATAGCACAATAAAAAAAATTCAGCAAGGATACAACACAGCACAGACCACAGGGCAGATTGGCAGCACAGATTAAGCACAGAACAGCACAGAGCAAGAAAAATAAGACAGCACAGCTTGGCGAATGACACAGCACAGAATAGCACAACTCACACTAGGTCAAGCATGCATTGCAGGGTCAATCGTGCAATGGGGTTTGCAACCAACTTGGTTTTCCGATCGTGACCCAACACTTGCGGCTTCAGGGGCTAATTGCATTCACGGCCAAAGATGACAAAGTGAGGCCTACTACGAACAACGAGTCCGAAGACTCAACGGATCAAGAGAAGCAAAATTACAGGGCAGCCTACTAAGTTGATGTCAACCACCACAACTTGACTTCACTTGGGTTTTCAAAGCTATACTCGGGTTTTCTAAGTTTAAGCTCACTCACACCTCGGGGGCCGAGTTAGTCAATTGATTTAGTTCACTGGTCAGTGATGCAATGATGAACAACGTATAGCCCCGCTGAAAACACACAGAGGGTCAGGCAGGTTGGTTGCAGTCTAATGCTCAAAATTTGCAGGGTATGTGGTTTAGCTCAGCTAACTTTCAGTCATGCACTGATGCACAGATTTAGCAATGCAATTGGTCTATCAGGCATTCATGGGATGGTTATAGCTCAAACTCACAGGCTAGTTCACACAAGCTTATGCTCAGGTCTTGGGTGCACAAGATTAGGCTAGTAGGTTTAAGCTCATTCACAGCACAGCTTATGCACTGGTCAGCAGAGTATTGTGCAGGCCAGGGGAACTAAGGTCTATGGAAATCAGATTTCAGGGATTCAGACACCCTGACTCAGGCTTAGCATATCGCACAATGAGTTCAGCTAATCAAAGATTTCACTCAAGCGCCACATATAAATGCATCAAGACACCCTGGCAACTAGCTCAGCAGATTTGGCTACCTTAGTTTTCGCGGATCATAGGAATGGCTAATGAGCACTAGTGCAAGGGGCATACAAGGATGACAGTCAGGGTAGAGCATCAATCAGTTTGGCTATCAGACTATCATGCAGTATGCAACTCAGGGGGTTTCATGATGCAGATATACCCATTTTAAGCAAGCTCAGCACACAGTAGGAGTTGGCAAGTCAAGTACAAATTGGCCACCACACAAAGACAAAGTTATGTGCAGCTTAGCTTATGCACAGACCAGGGAGGCACAATGAATGATCACTCAGGTTAACATACAGGTTTGGCTCAACAGCTTCAGAGGGCTGGAGCTCAGGGCTGATGAAATATGCTTAGGGTATGCAACTCAAGTTGACTAGCTATGGGCAGATTGGTTAGGCTCAGGGTTTACAAAGCATAGCAGAAATCACATGGCACGTAGGCGTTGTTTGCAAGGTCAGTTGAACTTGAGTTTCACAGGCTATGCTCAGGGTATGCTCAGATTTTGCTCAAACTCACAGCTTCAGGGGCTGGAGTTAGCACAGAGCAGTGTGTATCATGCTATCATTCATTCAATCATACATGCTATCATTCATTCAATCATTCATGCTATCATTCATTCAATCATTCAAGATCTGAGCATGCTTATCAATCATTGAGTAAAAATGTGTTTAACAGAGAAGGATGCTAAGTGCACAGAGGATACAAGCAGGGCAATACACGGCAATACACTTCACACTCATTCACAGGGCAATACCCGACTAACCTCTAATCCTGAGCTTTTCCTTGGGTTGGCTCAGCAGGCACAGCAAGCACATGAATAATATGAATGACAGGGGCTGCTCAGTGTTCAAGCTCTGCGCCTTTTCCTTGGGTTGCTCAACAGCTCACAGGTACCTGTTTACTCAACAACTCGACTTCAGTTCTCAGTATTGCACAGATGAAGCAAAGGATTTGAGTATTAACACTGGTACATGCATTGAGAGTATCTTGGACTGTCACAGGGGAAAAACAATGCTTATTGGACTGACAGGGAATAAGAATCACAAGTGACACTGAGCTACAGGGTAATGATGCTTACAAGTTACACTATGAGTTACACTTAAATAAACAAGAACAAAAGGAAAAACTACAAATGGAATGATGTAATGACAGGGTGTAAAAAGAATATAAAATTAGGAAAGAATTTAAACTAAGTTATACTAGCAAAGGACTAAAAACAGCAAAAACAATATAAATATGTACAGGGATAGATGAATCTCAGTGAAGTATTAGCCAAAACTCAGCAGGGCACACGCCAAGTCCCCGGCAACGGCGCCAAAAACTTGGTAGGCCCGAAAAGATGTTTAAATTACGGCCTACGGGTTATACCGCAAGTGCACGGCGTCTATTGGAGACGCGGCAAGTACGGGTCGATCCCACAAGGACTAGGGTGTGCTCTTATATGTGATCTAAGGCTTGCCTAAACTGAGTTTCTTAGTGTGACAGAGTAACAAAAGATTGTAACATAGATGTTTAGCCGATACGGCTGAATAGTGAAATGTAATGATCCTAAGCTAAGGCAATCAGTGATAGAATGGTGGTACTAGGGTCTTTGAATCCACCTTAACCTACACTATGTTCTCAGCTCACAATATTATTCTTGTCTTTATGACAAATGGAGGAGAGGTGTCAACTCGCTCTATGTCTAAGATGTTTCTCCATTTGCTAGATTAATCACAACTAATGTATCTTTCCCAAGTATTACCCATGATTAAAGTACAAATAACTGAGGATTGAATCAATCTAATTAGGTTTGAGTTGCAACATAATCACCACAGGTTATTCTAACTACAAGGCATCCATGGCATTGGCATGCACTTTGTGGAGAGCAAAGCAATGACATGCTTAGATTAAAATCTATCTGAGGAAATATTTAAGCATTCAAGAACAATACATGATCATGAAAAAACACAGTTGCAAGTTAGGGTTTCATCTCAAACCCTAGCAACTAAATTAAAACAGGAAAAACAGAAATTAAATCTAATTGACAGCACTGGCTAATCCAGGCGTGTCCAATTTCATCTTCTTCACTCTCTATTTATACATGCAAAAGTAAATCCAAAATACCAAACCCTAGTTTCTATTTTAATTCGAAAAATCAACAAACCCATAACCTCGACTCGCTTCTCCCTTCCTCCAATCGCCTCTGTCACTCCATGCTTGGTTGTTGTGGAAACCTAGCTTCTAATTATCTTTAACTTAGCTTCTAGGGTTGATAGAAGCTAAATGAAAGATAACTAGACCTAGAGATGGTACGGAGGTGGTTGAGGGATGGTGTCGGAAGGTGAGGTGGTGATGGAGGCGGTGAGGGTCGGAAGAGCGAGCTCGCTCTCTGTCGTGGGTAAGGGAGGAGAAGAAGTTGCAGAGAGGTATGGGGGAGAAGAAAGAGAAAGAAGAAAATAGGAATGGGTCCGTCGATGGGGGTATAGGTATAGGGTGTTGTGGTGTGAGGCGGGGACAGAAAGTTTCGATGAGACCGATGGAGCGAGCGTTGGATGAGGCGGCTAAGATCCGAACGGTCGAGGTTGGTAGCCGGTTCTGTAGCGATCTGGTGTGAAACGGAGCGGCAATCTTCGATGGAGTGGAGGCAGCGGCCGTTGGATCTAAGGTAGATTGAATCTAACGACTTGGATGAGACGGACTCGGATCCGGGTCGTGGGTAGCTCTAGCCCATCTCTTCCTTGTTGGGTTGCAACTGATTCGCGCGCGGGCTTTGGCTATCTGCTCCATAGATGCTTGACTCCAATTCTTCGCTCTTTTGGCTCCTCAGATTCTCCGAACTTTATTTATTACCTAAAACACAAAATTAATTAATACAAATATTTATTCTTGAAAACAAAGAAAATACAGAATATGGGATAATATCTGATTTATAAGCGCAAAAGATGAGTAAAATGCCAATAAAAAGGTGTATAAATATGCACTATTTGGCACTCATCATAAGCACTTGTTTTTGAGCATCTCTTATTAAAAAAGACAAATATCCAAGATAGTCGGCACTGATTTCGGATTATATTATCTTTTTTTTTCTTTACTTGTCATACAAAAATTAGATGCCTTTGCGGTATGTTACTCTTTCGCTTTGGGATTTATATGTAGTTGGTATCTTTATTTGTATTTGGATTTTAATTTATCGTAAACAATCACGTAATCGTCATTCTGATTTTACATTGAATGAAATGTGATCAAATTATTCAAAAGATAAAATAAATAAATAATTAAAAGAAAACGACGACATGTTAAAAATGGATTGTGCTACTGCTAAAAAATAATACTATCAATTATAAGTATGTTGTCAATTTGTTACAAATATTCACTTTGAGGGAGGGATCCCCTCACACTCTTAAATTCATACTATCTCACATTTCCAGAGGCATTTTTCTTAATAAAACTTGAAGGGTAACATATTTGAAGCTAACAACTAGGAGATATACTCGTCTTACAATTCGACATACCCACAAAAAATAAGCACGTTTCGAAATACCACGCCTCACCATCCATCAATCTTGATTTTAACGGTTGAAAATTTGTTGATTTTCGACAATTGATTTTCAACGTAGTAAATGGTGGAATTATACGTTTCGGAATTTGGTCATTTTTTGTGCGGGTATGAAGAGAATTGTAAAACGAATATAATCCTAAAATTAGCTTCTAATATGCTATCATCTATTTGTTTTTGTTTTTCTGGAAAAAAAATTAGTGCCAAAAGTGTGAGATAGTGTGAAAATAGGAGTAAAAGGATCGTCCACTAACATACTACATACGTTTTTGGAAAAGTGATACTTTCACTTTTTCATTTTAGCCTAAAAATATGCCAAATTGAAAAAGTGAAAGTAACACTTTTCCAAAAACTGGAGTATTAACTATTATGTTACTGTTGTTTAATTTGTGGCATTGATTTAAAAGTAGCAAGTACTGTCGGGACCAATTACTTATTCTTAGGATGCTTAATTAGTTGGTAAACAAGTACTATGATGCTGTTAATTGTGTTAAATTGTTTAGTTGTCTAGTCTCAACCCTACAAATATGGGAAGTTTATCTTGGGTCCGAGGTTTATGACCAAAAAAAGCTTAAACCACAATTGAGAACATCAATCTTTTATATCACGATATTTACTAATTTTATGCAAACATAAAATGAAATTCTAACGTTTTTATTCATTTATTTATTTTTATTTTGGGAAAGGAAAGGGGTTAAAGGAACCCCACTAACAAAAAATAAAAAAAGGGTCTTGTTAACTTGTATACCCGTATACACGTTAAGGTTTATTAAAACAATAATTTTTTGCATTGGAAACATGATTTGTTTGTTTTATTGCATTGAAAACAGTAATATTTTGCATTGGGAACCAGATTTGTTGTTTTTAGTGCAAGAAAAACCAGTTTCTAGTAGAATAAGACAAAAAAACACAATTTCTAAAGAATTAAAATAATTCTTAATTAAACCTTAACATGTATACGGATATACAAGTTAACAAAAGTCATAAAAAAAATATACTAAAAAAATAAAATAACAGCAACAAAGAAACTCAAAACTTAAAGTCACACAGCCCCATTAACTAGCCGACATGGCTTTGGGTTCTAAAATAAAATTTTCCAGCTGCATCCTCCCTCACAATCTTCTGCAGGTCCTCCTCAAAGGAGTTAGGATCAATTTCAATGAAATCCCACAGTGCGCAGAATTTGCCAATAAGTCAGCTGCACTATTGAAGTATGAGGAGCAGTGAAGTTTTGGAAGGTAGCCCGAAATCTTTTAACAGACTCCCAAGTGTGATGACAAGTCCAGGGGGAGAAGGCCCAATATCAGTGAGATAAGCAATTGCAGTCTTTGAGTCAGATCGAAGGGAAATTTAGATTAGAATAACATTCTCAATTCTGCTAATACAGTATTTATAAAGAAATTCAAGATAATCAATTATCACATTCTCGAGAGCCCCTTCGATCGGATTTATTTCGAATGACCACTCTATCAACGTATAATTTTCGCCATAATCTACGAGTTTTAACGAATTTATGGACCCGTCTAAACCTACATTACTTGCTTCCATCTTATAAACGTAACTAAATGAAGTTGAATCCATGGAAACAAGTCTTTCTTTGATCCAAGATCTGTCTTGATCATCTTGCGGGAACATGAACCCTGATATTAGTCTGACGTATCCTGGTAACCCTTCTTCTCCCTCAAGTTTTGTGCAAGTTTCTACCATCGGCATCCATTCTGATAATCTACTGGTTGTAGAAACCAAATTCCAGACTTGCTGTATCGGTGCCGAAATTAATCCCCTGATTGAACCGCGCCATTTCTCCGATTTCTGTTCGTTCATCGCCTGTCATGAATGCATGGTTTAGTCTTTACTTAAGAAACAACTCAAGCATAGCTATATTGAGGAAAAGAAAACGCAAAAGCTTGATATTCGTACCATTCAAACTTTATAGCTGTGATGTTGATAATGAGAAAACGCTATGATTTTCTAATTCTTCTCCTCTATATCTTCAAACAACTTTAATCATAATCATAACAAGATCACGATATGGATTACACTTTCTTTTTCTCTACTTTCAAACTCTATTCATAGTCATAATACCTATAGCTAGCTCACAATAAACAAAACATTTTAAGCTAGCTAGTAAACATTGACAACATCACCAATTGTTTGTATCTTACAGTAAGACTTTAATCCCAAGAAGAAATGTAATGAAAAAAGACAAGAAGAATTATAGGAAGTGGATAATTTCTAAGCAATACCTTCTTAGGCCTCTTCCTACTAGTAAGGACACATGTGCGATGCACATGCTTGAATTTTTACTCATCCAACAATACTAAATTCGAAAGTCATGAAATTTTTTTCCTAAAATAAAAATTTACTATTCTTATTTGTACTCATTACGTAGATAATTGAAAGAGCTTTTCAAATATATAAATTTTAAAAAAAATCCAATGTATATTTTGAAAGATATTAAGTTTTTAAATTTTTTTGATCTATTTTAAAAACAACTAAGATTAACGTAAATATGTAAAAAATGGGGACAACAAAGTAATTTAAGGGGTCTCCTACCAAAAAGAGCTCTTTTCTTTTATATTAGTATAAGATAAGATGGGTATGGCAAAAATCTTGTTTAGCATGCCATGTGGCATGACAAATGAGTTTCCCCACTATGGTAGATATACCAAACTCGATTAAAAAATATATTTAATTGTGTTGGGTGGGACCCTAATGAATAAAAAATATATTTGTGTTTGTGTGAGTGGGGTATTTATAAAAGTTTTAGTGTTATAATATATTTAGTGGGACCCTTTAAATATAAAAATATATTAGAATAATGAAAAAGTAGGAGAGAAGGATAATTTATATATATATAAAATTACTTTGAGATAAAGTAATATCGCCGGGAGATAAAGAGAATATCGCCGCGATAGAGTCTCTGTCAAAGAAAGCGATAGAATCTCTATCGCTCGATGGAAACTCCGTCTCTTATGCCTATATGCCAGGAATAACATATTGGCATATGAGTTTGAATGGCTTGGCATACCCATAGTGGGTGCATATATGCCAAATATCAGTGTTTGGCATACCCATAGGAAGAGGCCTTTAAAGCAACCGCAGCAGGCGACTAAACCCATTTATTTGGTAAAAGAACCGGACGTAGCGGGACTAACCATCGACCAAATCCCGACTAAACTCAAATTGAGACTATATTTGGTCCTGGACCAAAGACTAAACCCAATATAATCGGGCGTTGATATAATCCACGCCCACCACCAAAGCGCTATATAATCTACGCCACACCAGCGTACATAAAGTATACGCCCCACACCAGGCGTGCTTTATACATCCGCCCCATATTTATTTATTTATTTATTTTTCTTTAGTATGGGGCGGGGTTTATACCTCCGCCCCATTCATAGTTTTTAAAACTCTTTACATGGGACGAACATTATACCTTCGCCCCATAATTTTTTTTTTTTTTTTTTTTTAATTTCATTTTTGAAATCTCCCCCCGATCGGGCGAATGTATATTCCATGCCCCACACCAGGCGAACGTATCGTGTACGCTCCACCAAATTTAGTTTTCCACCCGTAACGTCACACAATTGACTAAACCCAAATTTTGGTCTTTTTTTTCCCTCTTTGGTCTTTGGTTATACTTACGCACCAATCCAGCTTGATCTTAGGGATCTACTATGATTCTAGGGAGAGATTTCCAAGTGGGGATTTTGGAGAATAAGTTTTTAAAATATATATATCGGTTCACTTTCGAGATGGTATGATTATAGTCTAAGATTAGATGACATAATAATCATCATTTAATGGGTTAAACTTTTTAAGTGTGGAATATAAAAGGCGATTTAGGAAAAGCAAAGAATAAATTTAATTTCAAATTTTGAAGTTAAACAGGCTTAAGCTCAAAGAATATTTATGAAAATTGGTGCAAACAACATTGACGGTTGGTGCCACCCGAATTTGTGCATGCATTGAGTATGATTTGCTCTTAAACAGGCTACCTAGGACTCATTCTCCATATATTAAGTCCAAATTTGTGCCCCCACTAAACCGGCATTCTTAGTTTTAAGGCCCATAAGCCCGGTGAAAGAATTTAAGTCTATAGAGACTTTTTTTTTTTTTGATTGGAAATAAAAATTTATTAAGCTTATAAGGAGCATTACATGGCTGTATCCTTTTCCAGATTTTTTAATAAAAATTCTGGTGGATAATCATAATATAAGGACGTACTGTTTGTTCTTGATTTTTTTGCTAGAGTATCAGCGACCTGGTTAGTTTCTCTCTTAACATAACAACAAGACCAACTTGAAAAAGTACTGAGAATAGAAATGCAGTCTTGAGCCACACTATTTGTGGTCCAATTTATTGAGCCTACAATACCATTAATAGCATCCGCTACATTAAGACTGTCTCCTTCAAGCACCAGTTTTTCAATGTTCTTTCCTTTAGCCCATGTCAGTGCCTCCTTCAAGCACCAGTCTATAGAGACTTAGAGTAGAGAGTATGGAAGAACAAAGGAAAAAGAATATGGAAAGGGCGAGAGAAGTTTTCGAGTTGACAAAGGAAAAAAATGATTCAGTCTCAAGACTTGACGATTTAGCTAACCGAGTTCAAAAGAAAACGAGTTTCTATGAGTATTTTACACTTGCGGGAACCCGAGTCGACCGAGTTGAACCTGGTCTTGTCGTTTGCTCTTTCAAAGTTCCTCGTCGACTCACTGTAAGATCACAATTGCAAACCCTAATTCCATTAGCAATAGAACTTCCAGAATTCGTATTTTAATTTCGTGTGATTGAATTTTGTAGGATTCAAATGGTAATTTGTCTAAAGGTGCAATTGCAACCCTGGTTGATGAAATTGGTGCTGCTGCAGTTCACAGTGATGATCAACCCATGAAAGTTTCAGTTGATATGTCGATTTCATACTTATCAACTGCCAAGCTCAATGTAAGAAATGTAGATAGAACCCTGAACCCTGAATTTTATGTGTTAGATTGATGCATACATAACTTTCTTGATTTTGTGTTTGGGAAATTTGTAGGATGAGTTAGAGATTGTGTCCAGGGCATTGGGGCAGAAACGAGGTTACTTCGGAACAAGTGTTCTAATCAAACACAAAGAAACAGGTGAAATCATTGCTGAAGGTCGTCACTCATTGTTTTGTAGAGTTGCAAGCAAAATGTGATCTCATTTCACTCTATGAACTTAGTTTTTAAGTTCTGCTATTGCCGAATGTACTTGTATCTGTGTATGAAATAAAACAAATTCTCTTTACCAGTTTACTCTAGGTGTCGTTTCTTCCATTTTAGCAGTAGACATGAATGTCTTTATTGGCAAACAGTAAGTATGGAAGTTTTTTAAATTGCAATATATGGCTGCGGCTGTTCCTATAGTTCAGGCGTGTGCCAATCTTCTGCCAATTTGTTTGATGGTTGTCCTGATGAATTATGAGGTATGTTTCATTTGCCTTAGTATCAGGGAAGTTCGATTGTGTGCTTCCAAAAATCTATGGCAAGGGGTTCATGAAAACCATTATATCAAGTTTCATAATTTGACCAGACCTGCACTGATCACACAGTTGTTTACTCGAGTAAACTGAGTTTCAGTATCCGAAACATAGCTTCTCCAAGTTTTCATTAGAGCAGCAGGAGGAGGTAGAACTGACAAGAAAAGGGTGTTATGTAGAAGACATGGAGACTTGAATAATGCAGGGCGCTCGGAGGATACCATCCTTCTCTTCTTCTTTTGTGGTCTTTTGTGAATGAGGAAGAAGAGCAGCATGTAACAAGGAGAAGGTTTGCATACAAATAAAATAGTAACAAATACTGTATCTTTTTTCTTCATAGTACTATTTCAAATTCGATTACATGGATTCTAGCTGGTCAGCAACAAACATTAAGAGATCAAGCCAACATTTAATCTCCTTAGCCACACAGAATGGAGTACCATCCGAATCAGATCAAACCTCTTCGAAGGTCGATTCACTGTGAAATGTCTCTGTACTTGTTTCAGTCTCCTGTGCATTTTCGTATATTCACTAACCGGTATACTTTTCAGCAAATCCTTGATCATAGATATATTCTGAACAGGTATTGTAACTGAAAACTGGCTCCAATCAAGTACATCACTAAAAGGGAGCAGGTAACTGGTGGAAATTATAACTGGAACGCAACCAGCAAAAATGGACTCCACAACTCTTGGACTTGCAACTTCCCATCCACTGGGGCATAGACAAAACTTACTTTGCCCCATCTTATTAGCATAACTTTGGGATTTTGGTAAGTAGTCATAAACTTGAACTTCCGCATCTTTATCTTTCCAATGTCTCATCAGTACCTTTCTTATTCTACCATGTACCCTACCAGCGAAGAAGGCAAGGATTGAGCGTTCTGATGGAGGTACACCATGCTTAGGAAGAGTTAGCTGTCCGAATGGGATTTTTACTTCAGGTAGTGATACATCTCTTTCCGGAAGAAAACCTTCTGAGGTGTTGGCATTGCAGAGAACTCTAATGAAGTTTTTGAAGAGTTCAGGCCTACCAATAGATATATTTGGTCCCTGAAATATGCAAATGTAACATTACAAACAAATTTAATCATAGTGCAACCAAAATGCTTTTGGGGCTGTAAGGGAATACTAAAACCAATCTCAAGCTACCTATTAGAATTCAATGACAATCACATACGAAATAAACCATGGCAACTGGTGACTAATCGCAAGCTTGAATTTTATGTTATGGTGTCCTGCAGGTTCGCTTAATTGAAATGATAAGAGGAACCAATCAGAAATCTCACCCAATCATGACAAGAAACCATGAAATGGTCGGCGCCAGCGGATCTATTCCAGAATGGGTACCTACTCGATATGACTCGTATATAATCAGTTACGAACCAATTGAGGCGGTCCTGTGGCAAGGATGGTTCCGGTTTAAATACAAATCGGCGAAGCCGAGCCACACTAAATGGGAGGAAGAAAACATGGGCTTGATCAGGATGTTGAGCAGAGAATTGGCTTGCCCCACTTTCCATCTCATCAATAAACTGCCCTTCTGTTGAGTATATGTTGTTCAACGGTCCTTCATGAACTAGTGGTAGCTCTCCTTCCTTGTAAGTCCATACCTTGAACCGTTTCTCCATTTCAATGTGGCTCCTAAAAGAATCAAACAAACGGATAACAAAAATTATTTTGAATTCCAGCATTGCAATATAACTTTGGAATTCCCGTAGTCTTGAATGATGTATCAGAAACAATGCATCTCATTGATTAATGTCAGTTGGGACAGTCCTGTGCAGCTGTGCAATTTTGGAAGGTACCTAAAAATTGTGCAACTAGGCAAAAAATGAATGAACACTACCATAAAAGGAGGTCTTAACTGATAAAAGGCATTCGGGTTTCTGTAAATTGATCTTCTTCTGGAGATGAATTTGAAGTCTTCCTTCCCATTTGTGTTATGATTCAGGACACGGGTACTACGGGTAGCTTGAACAATTGCAGCTCTAGCTCTGGCCAAACCCTCTTCCAAAATCTTCAAATTCCTCTTCTTATTCTGTTTCTTCTCCTACTCAACAGTAGCAAAATTAGGTAGGAGGAAACAAATAATCAATTTTGATGTCCCAAAAGTAAGGTTTTCAAAAATGAATCATGGGTTTAATTTAACTTACTCTGATATGATGAATATCAGTAAAATTAGTTGTAGACATTGTAGTAACAAGGCTATTTCCATTAATGGAAGTACCAATAGAAGTGGTTGAGAGAAACCCATCAGGGGGAGAAGAAGAATGAGAAATTTGGGTGTTCTTAAATTTGAGGCTATGATACTGATCATTAATATTATGATAATCTAATGAAAAGCTTGATGAATGTGATGAGTAAGTCATGTAGTGTTGATACTCACTTAAGGAGTATAAGAAGAAAATGTGGAGAAAAAGAAGAGTTGAGAACAAGATACAGCAGAAGGGACTATTGAAATTTTTTGCCATAGTCTTTGTTTCTTTATTTCATTTGTTTACTTGTTCCTCCGTAACTTTAAACTGTGGAAGTATTTTCTTTTTCTTTTTTTTTTTAATAAAATTTTTTTTTGATGAGATCCCTCATTTATTGGTCGATGTTTAAAATTGATGATGCTTGATACCTTACCTACTTGGTGTTTTGATGTTACGTTAGAAAATATATTCCACAAATCTTTTCATATCTTTTCATATCTTTTCATAAGAATCTTAACTTTCTGTCCTTCTTACTTTAAGGGGCTTTTTTGAGGGTATTTAAATAATGCCTAAAATATTCCTCTTTTCTATCTTTTCTTCTAACTTTCACTGTTTCAATTTGTTACTGTTTCAATTTGTTACTGGTTTGTTTGTTCCAATGGAGGAGAGTATCCTCTGTGATCTTTTTCATTGTTTGAACATTTCCGGCAATGATAATGGAGGAGTACTTGTTCCGACAACGGAGGTGGTAAATCTCTGCCTCTCCCTTGATCGGCTCAAAATTGCCGATGGAGATTCAAACGGTTTCCCGGCTGCTGTGGTCCGATGCTCCGATGACCAAACTTCTAAACGGTGCAAAAGAGTGCAACAGAATCAAATTTCTTTGAGCACAATGAAAGAACCATCATTTGGGGCATACGTCAAAATTTTGGGGCATATTGAATAAGACAAAAACAGGATTGGAAATAGTGTTTCTAGGGTGCCCCTTATCTAGCCATTTTTCATAATGGCAAAAATGCACTTATTATTTATATTTTTTAATTGTTTTTAAATTAAAATAAAAAAAATATTTTCTTTAAAAAAAATATTTTTATTTTTATTTTTATTTTTTTAAAAAAAGAATTGTTTTATTTTTTTATTTTACGAATCTAAGTTCGGCGGACAAGTGATATGCCGAACCTAAACATACGTAGATTCGGCTGATAATATGTCAACCGAACTTGTGTTTTGTGAACACATACCTAGGTTCGGCAGATTCGATAAAAAAATAGGACATCCAAATTTAATATTATTCTTTACAAAGTGAAGTTTCGCTAACATCTTCGTGTTTAATTATCAGCCGAACTGTTCATCGACACTTTCAGGATGAAAAAAAAAAAAGAAGTTCCGCTGAAAATTTTGATTTTATTATTAGCCGAACTTTGCTCTATAATTGTCGTAAAAAAAAATTCCATGCAATAAGAAAAGAAAAAAATTTTTAAAATTTTCAAACTTTTCAAATTTTTTTTTTTTTTTAAAAAGTCATAAACTAAAAAATAAACTAAAAAAAGTTAATATTAAAAATTAATTAATTAATCAAGGGTATTTAAGTAACTTAACCACTCATTAGACACCCCTTATCATCCCACACTAGTTAGGGTCATCCATATGTATGCCCCAAAATTTCTATGTATGCTCTAAATGAGGGTTCCAATGGAAGGGGGAATATTTATTTGTGGGCCCATTCAGAAGTCCATAATCTTTTTGAAGTCTTATCTTATGAAAGAGATACATTCTTTTGTGGGCATCTTTATTACGAGAAATATGTTGTAGTCAAGGGGAAGTACTTGACAGGGATTTTTGATCAACTTCTTGAACGGATTCAGCGATATTATATAGCACTGTTCTTGTTTTTGGGCCATCAAATTCGATGGGACTTCTATCTCTTCACAACAGATGGGGGCAACAATATTACTAAAGCTCGGGAGGAGCATGATCGTCTTATAGTAAGGAGGATGATTTCTTATACACCAAAAGGTCACACAACTCTTAATAGTAGTAGTACTTGCTTGGTTAATACTAGATCAAGTAATATTTGCATCAGCTTATATTCCTGTTTAAGTAATTATTATAGAAGTATATATTTAAGTTTAAGTAATAATTGCATGATTTATATTCCAATCAATCTCTTCATTTTAGAGAATATGAATTCCTATCTTCTCCTTCAAGATGATTTCGTTCATAGAAATGTCCGGCTTGTATATTGGTCGTTTTCTGGGTTAATTACCTCACATTTGTCCAGTCTTCATTTTTGAAGATTGCCTTGATGTCTTTGAGTCGTCATGGAAGCTCTACTGTAATTAGTAGACGGCTTGGGATCGTTTTTGGGAAATAGCTTAATCCTTTGATTATTGAGAATGTATTGATATATCTTGTGGAAGAGAAGAAACTTCATTGCCATCAATGGTGGGTGGAAAAACTTACATTTTCTATGAATTTAATAAAGATTCCAGATGAGGACAAGAGAAGAGTTGTTGAACCTAAAGAAAATTGGTTTATGGGGGAATATCTATTTGCATTGTTAGTGTACTGTAGTGGCATCTTATATGTAAAAGTTGTAAAGAATATATCTTTCAACTTCGTTTGTAATCACTTTCTTTGTATTGTTGTGGAGCCTGATACCACATTTCGGACACTTCACCCTTTTGACTTCCTAGTCGACTGGTGTATGTGTTCTTATCTATGATATTTACTAATTTTCTTAAAAAAAAAAAAAACATTCTTTTTAGAACGAAAAGAGATTACAACTACTCACCATACATTCACATATCCAAGCAGAAAAATTAGGAAGATGCTACATGGACCCCGGATTTATACCCTCTTTTATACACCACTGGCAGCTAAATCCACAGTTGAATCCATCTCACCCAACCCCACCAGGAAAAATAGGGGGTCCTGCTTTATGGAACGAGCCAATCAAAATTTGACACATAGTGGTGTCAAAATTTTGGGGTATAAAAGCGGGGGCTATAAAGCATTTTCAGAAAAATTAGAAGACATTTTTAGAGTCTGAAGACTTAAAATAACATATCATGTTTAGCTAAGGCATGAACCACATGGTTTACATCTCTTTTCACAAAGGTGCATTTCCAATTACTAAAAGAAGATAAAATTTTAAGAACATCCATAATTAAGTTTCTGGTTGTCCATTTTATTGCTTCAAAGTTGTCATTCACAACATTGATGACATTTTGACAATCTCTTTCAAGGTGTAAAGCCGCAACTCCCTTATCTTTGGCCCATAGAACAACTTCCATAAGGGCTTTAGTTTCGGCTTGTTCGGGATCTAACACTTGCTGCATTTATTTCAAATTGTATTGCCTGCAAAATTTATCAAGATTAGTCCACCTCCAATAGTATATGCAGCTTCAACATAGGATGCATCAAAGTTAATTTTTGTTAATTGCAAATTTAAATGGATATTATTATTAGAAAAATGTACAACAATAGTAGTTCTGATCCTATGCCAATCTGCATAATCATATTTTTTTTATCAAATTGACTACATTCTGAGCATTTACCATGTTCATGTTATCACTATTGATCACATCATTCCAAACACATTGAGTAAATGAGCAATCAATAAAGATGAAAAACCATTTACATATATTCTTTTGTTTCTGAAGTCTGGTGAGTGTTGTGTCATACCTAAAGGACCTCCAAGTTTCTACAAATCCAATTTCATTACATTAACAAAAACTCTATTTCAAATAACAAGAGCATGTTGTTGTTTCAAAATCATATTTGGAGTTCAGAAAAAAAAAAAAATCTTTTGAGTAATTAAATTAGGTTGATTTTCACATTTGGCTTTTCGAGCTCTCTTTTGTAGCCATCTGGCAATAGCCAAGGTTACATGTTTTAGGATTTAGACGTGTTATAATTTAAGGATCCAACTGCTCAATGGGAGGACAAATCTCTTCGTCCATTTGCAGACTTTGTCCCCACTGGCCAAATTCCTTAACCTTCAACCCTGATGATTGGAAGTACTGGGTAGATGTTATGTCTTGCATTAAATTTGCGTTCTCATTTCTTGAGAGCGGACATACGAGCCAACTCAGTAATAAGGGAATCAGTCAAGTTGAAAAGACGATATATATATTTGTGCATGAAAATGGAAATTAATACTACCTCCGTTTTCAAAAAAGAGATATTATCTGTTAGAGCATTGCTCGGTCGAACTCACAAGTGTTACCATCAAGCTTGTTGTCAAATTTAGTTGTCAAAACTATATCTTGATTTATAGTCTACAATTATTTAAGTTTCGGTCTAGGATAGAGGTAGTTGAAAACGAGCCAGTCATCATTTGCGTTCTACCATTTGAAGGCGAAGATCAACCGAAGCTTTTGGAGAACTTCATCAACAAAAGGTAAGTGAAGACTGAACCACCTATTTCTCAAGTTATATTCACTTTTCTATCCTTGAGACGATTGTCGCATAACGAATTAGACTAGCTTGCATAGACAAGAATTTCGAGTCGAAAACTAGTTATTTAGTTTAAGAATTTCTTGAAATATAATTGACTAAGCTTAATGAACATTTGTTCATACTTGATAAAATTTTAGTGGAGAACAATTTATTGTTTGCAACCAAATCATGATTCAAGTTTATCATTCAAAAATAGCCTGGAATAGTGACATGTGTCATTGATGTTATTCAAGAATGTTTCGAATTCATTTAGGGAAATATAGAACTACTATATTTGGAATACAAGACAGTGTTACCAGTCTTACAAACTGAGAAAACTAATATGTGTCTGAAATCGTATTACATGTACTCGTACACGTAACGGAGTAGATATATATCGACTTTCAAATTTGTGTGATATGCATATTCGTATGTACATCATGGGAAAATCTATTTGTTTCGTGATCCGGATAGGTATGCATATTTGTATGCAAACCATTTTGGAACTGTGGTAAGGGATCCAGGTTAAAGTAATCAAACCGGTATGCGAGCCAATACAGTTATATATTCTAGAACCAGTTTAGTGCCCACACCGGTACGTGAACTGAAAAGTTTTGTGGACTCTTGAACCAGTAAAATGTTTTAAGTTTGCAAACTGGTACGGGAACTGAAAAAGTTATGTCAACTCCGGAAGTTTCAGTTGCACCTAAGTTTACAAACCGGTACGTGAACTGCAAAAGTTCTGTCAACTCCGGAACTCGGTCATTGCTTATAAATTTGCAAACCGATCCGCGTATTGTGACTCAGCCGACTCACAAACAATTCAAGTAATTGTACCTTGTACAATTACCAACTATGTCGATTATGATTCAAGTGTAATTAAATTATTTCTATGAAGTGATTTGCATTTGATCAATTCTCTAATTAACACTAGACTCAATTGATCACATGATTGTGACTCAATATTAATGTCTTAGTGAATACGAAAATGAGTGTTAAGCTTTTAAAGTTCAAATCGGCTAGTTTCGGCTAACCATGTTGGAGATAATCTTTATACACGGTTCGGTTACGGTTTATCTAACCAGGGTGTATATCTTGTTTGTGTGATTAAGATTCAAATCTTTCATCTAACGGTGAATTTTTTTTTTTTGCTTGGTTCCAAAGCTATCTTAGCCTAAACCTAAAGCAACCTAGGCTTTGAAATCTATATAAGTGGAACTCTTGGAAACTAGATCTTTGAATCCCGACACTACTTTTTGGTGTGTCCTAGTTGTATCTAGAGTCGTCCTCTCTAGAAACCCTTTTAGGGTTTAGCGAATATAAAGACTTCATTGGGATTCGTGAAGCCATGTCCAGTTATCTTTTATCTTGATAACTCGAGTATCCTTATATTGATTGTTTTTTGAGCTCGCTCCAACGATCAAGATAGATAGTGATCAACAAAGTTCTCTTCGTCTCAGACTTTGTTGATTCCACAAGTTTTATACTTGTGAGGTAAATCATAATCTAGGCTGCACTTCGGGTTGCATAAGTCCGGATTTTGAGGATAGCTAGACTTTTTTCTCAAGTTGCTATCGATTCCTATCGCCTGGATATTTCGTTTGATTTGATCATCCGTTTAGATCATAAATCAGGAAATCAATCATAGGCTTAATCTGTGGGAGGAAGATTTGCTTTAAAGTTTTCAAATGAGTTGAAGCAACTCTTAGTTGGTGTGAGAACTTCTAAGGGAATTAATTGCGTGGAGTCCAGCTGGGATTCAAGAGGCACAAGGAGCACGACTGTACCTGAATCAGTGGGAGACTGAGTTCGGGCTCAACTACATTCTAGACCGAAGTTAATTGGTAGTATCCTAGTGTCTGTAGCGGTGTAATACATTTTGTTGTTCAAGCTGGACTAGGTCCCGGTTTTTTTTTTGCATTTGCGGTTTCCTCGTTAACAAAATTTCTGGTGTATGTGTTATTTTTTTTCTACATTATATTATTGTTTATCTTTATAATTGAAATATCATAGGTTATGCATTGATCAATCAAGTAGATAGGTCCAACCTTGTTTTTTGGATAAGATTTGATTGATCCTAGAATATTGGTATTTGGTACCGTCCAAGAACTCTATTTGTAGTTAGGTTCACGGATTCAGTTCTGTAAACTTTCTAACAACAAGAGAGACATAGATATAACTCTAGACACTTTCTTTGATTGAGTTTTTACTCTTGGAGTTGTGTTGAGTTTTTTCATACAGATTACCTATGAAAAGTTGGTGGTGTATTTTGGTACCCCCAGTGATTTCAATCACTTTTTCAATTCAACATATTTTTAGGCTAAAATGAAAAATTGATAGTATCTCTTTTTTAAGAACGGCGGGAGTATATTTTTACCCAAACGTAGGAAATTTGAAACATATGAATATAGTAGGGGGTAGTCAAATGGAATTTCTATAGATTTTCATAGATTTTTTATTTGAGTGACTCCCAGAGATTCTCTGAAAAAATCTAGAGATTTCTAGTATTTTCAAAGAGTATATTAGAGAGTCTTTGTGACTTGTAGAGACGGAAAAATGAGATCTTTAAAGAGTCTCCGTGATTTGTAGTGATAAAAATATATAAAATTTCGAATCAAAATTCCAAACTTCTACCGATTATTTTATTATATGTACGTTATAATGTTGATAAAAGCACCATGAATACCTAGTAAACTATGTGTTCATTGTAAAAATAAATCTCACGGTTGTCTTATGCCTAAGTTTTTATCCTATTTATTCTATTCATCCCACATTTTATTTGCTATGCTATCTCGCCATTGGTTTATTGCGAAATAGCTCACTCATTGGTCATCCTCTCAAACAAAAATAAAAAGAGAAAAAAAAATTTGTTTACTCAAAAAGATAAATGTTCCCAAAATTTCCAAGTCTCCCAAAAATATCACTTATTGAGGAGAGATTTCTACCATGCCTATTTTCCTAAAAAAGTCTCTCTAAATCTCTGAAAATAACAAATCAATGACTTTCAATTCTCCTTCCAATAACATGGATGTTGGACTGACTCTTATGAAATCTTAATCCAATAACATGGAGTTTCAAAGAAAGTCTCTAACGAATAACAAGATACATAAGGAGACTCTCCAAAAATCTCTATGGACTAACAATAGATTTAGAAACTCTCCGGAAGACATTTGAAATCTTATTTGACTACCTCCTTATAAATGAAAATCAAATCCAAATTTGTGAAACCCTCTAAAATAGGGGTGAACCTTCCGGTCATCACTATGTAGCCATTTTAGGAGAAAAACACCATGAAAACCCGGGGTTTCTATATTTAATTTATTCCGAAATACGACACTTTCACTCCTATTTCTCCCATCTTATCTCTTATCTTACTTCATTGTGTTACAGTAACAGAGAAAATTCATTCATCTATCAAATTAGAAATAAATCTATGATCACAACTAGAAAAACATGAAATAGAAAAAATCGAGAACAAAATAATTTATGAGGGGATAGTAATGTTCGTTTGTGCAAGACGGATCAGGAATAAGACGGAGATAGAGATAAATGAGATTTTAGTAAGGAGAAAGAGAAAGTATTTTCAGATACAAATAATTATTAAACCTCTCGTCTCATATTCTAGCTTACCAATCAATCAATTTGATAAAAAGAGAGTGTCAAAAAAAATCAATTTAATAAAAGAAAGAGAAAAAAAAACAAGTTTTAATGTGTCATATTCTAACTTATCTCTGTTTTTATCCATGATTTCAGAACATTAACGAATTGAAGTTCATTCTTTTTTTGGTTAGAATCGTGTAATTTTACTTTTCTAATCATCTTGTTCGGTGGTGGATTAGAGCTAGAACATAGTTCATCGATTCTTTTTCCATTAAAAGATTCAAAGTTTATCTTGAAATAGTTGGATAATTTTAATCGAACCATAAAACTCCACTAAACTTCACATATCTATTGCGCATTGATCCTACTAATATCAACCTAATATCTCTTCTTTAGATTACAAGTTCATAATTTTATACGTGGGGTTATATTATATATGTCCAACTTAGAAAGAGAAAGTAAGAGGAAAGAAAAAAATATAATAACTAATAATATTACATAATTTTGAGAAAGTAAAATAAAAATATTAAAGGTGGTTTTCTCCTAAAAACACTCTAATAGTGATGGGCATAATGTACACCCCAGTTTTAGAGGGGTGCACAAATTTGGACTTATGAGATTAATATATTTTTACCCAATTGCAATATGCACTAAATTAACAAGGTAAAGAAACAATACATTTTTTTCAGGTTCGGAAAACCTGTAAATGCATTGCCTAACGGTGCCGATAAGAAATTATGACTTAGGTTCCTGCATACAAAGATAAAGTGGCGGACAATAACTTCACATATGTGTCAAGTACTAGTAAACACCATCGCGTCAAGAGTATCATCTTCATCGCTATCAAATTTAAGAGTTGAGATCTTTTTAGTAGGTGTATTGAGAAAACTTTCATACTGTTGTTTTTTTCTTCTCATATGCTGTAATATCTCTTCAAGAATATGAGTTTCCTGAAAGAAAGAATGCTTATTCTTTCCTTTAGACATATATATTTGGAATGTGAGTTTTTAACTTCACCATCAGATGTTTCTTCAACTTTAGAGTCCTCTCCATCAGTAATCTTCAGCTTTTTCTTAATTACTTGTAAAATATTAGTAATGTTTTCGATATTTTGAGTTAGGTATGTATGTCTCATATCCAACAATTCTACCAATCTTGTGAACTCAGTTTTAGTAACTTGATCTCCCATTGAGATGAAGATATAAACTTGCTGAAGAAGAAAATAAACTTGGGTTTTGTTTTAGGGTTGTGGAAGCATAAGTTTAAGGATATATCCTAGATGAGAATCTAGAATTGAGGTTGTGGTACCAACTAATGTAGTACTTGTTAGGAAGAACGCAATACATAGATTGCAGGGATACGAAGGGAAGAAAGAGATACGAATATTAAGAATAAAAAAAAGGTTTAGCAGGAAAAAGAAAACTATAGAGAAAAAAGATATTTAATAAACTCTTGGTTAATAATAATAATGTGTTCTTCCCAGAACTACAAGCAAGAATATAAATAGATAAACGAAAGCTAAAAATAGATTTAGGACATCTGAACTAAGTAAACTCTAAAAACAGTAATACTTGGCAAAGAAAACAACTAGACTTGTTATACAAGTCGTTGAGATTATAGAAAAAATAAGAAAGGAAAGAATGTGAAAGATGTTCTACATTATCAAAGTATCTCGAAGTGAAACAGTTATCACATGGATATCACCTTACCCATGTATAAGGGATGCCTGTGTCGACTGCCAATTCGAAAAGCTGTCGAGGAGATCCAATGAAGAACCTAGTGTAGTATGAGTCTTGATTATGAAATAAAACAGGATTGGCAAAGTTTTGAGTTGTGACGTTGGGAAATATGTTCTTTCTGTGATGTAAAGTAAAGGTGAGGGTCGTGTTGTTGCTTCGAAGCAATCTGGCATCAGATGGCTGAGATAAAAGTTGAAAAAGAGTTAGGAACAAAATTACTTTCATAAAGACATTTTGGTGGTGATTTGATGCAACAGATCCATTTGGCCGCTGGCTGAACTCCTCCTACCAACTAAGATGAAGAACATATCACTGCATTTTTTTTCTCATTGTAACAAAAGGTTATGACAAATTTTGCCAGTCGTGGGATCTAATTTATAACGACTAATCTTGTGAATGATGTGGAACTTAATCATGTGTTTGGATTATTTAGAGACATGCCAAATTTCATTCCATGAATATAGGAAAGAATATAAAGTGACTAGCTTATGGAAAAATATTTATCAGTTTTTTTTTTTCTTTTGAAAATAAATCAGCGATCTCCGATGAAAAATCGTCAATTCTTTTTTTTTTTGAAAAAAAATCAGCAATCTCTAATGATTATTTTCTGCACTTTCTAATTATTCCTAAAGAGTGATTATTGTTGGATTGAAGGGCCTGATGATCGATTAATCATGTTGAACCAAAATCTAGAATCATTTTTATAATAATAATCTTTAATGGCGAGAGAAATTTGAAAGGGAAGCAGTTTTCTTGATCGGTAATAAGGGATTGAAAGGAAAATAATTAATCCACTGTTATGAATAACTAATCAAAGTTATACTTCTTCCTCAAAATTCAATTTTTTGAACATTTGGTGATACCGCGTATATGATCTTAATTGGTTATAAAATTTCAGACGATTGAATTGAAATTTTCATGACAAAAAAATAATTCCAAGGATCAGTACGCATTGCTTAGATAATAGTATGGGAAGAAGATAAATGTTCAATAATTAAAATACAGTTAAATATTTTCATAATCTTTCCCATTATTCTTTCAATATTTTTCCTATATTTAGGTTTGGACCGACTTTTGCTTTTTTGAATTTGGATGAGCCAAAAACAAACCAAAAATAAGTTAACTAACATGTCATCTTAGAAGTAAGTCGTTAGATATACTGGATCGTACGATTATCAAGTTTTGTCAAAACTTTTTGTTATGGGATCCCGACCTTTTTGTTGTTGTATAACTTATGAAGAAATGGAGTAGAAACAATATAGGAAAAAATAGATCTTGAGTTTAGGTTTTTTTTCTTCTTCTGCATCTTATGTTCTTATTTATCATTGAAAGCCTTCCTCACTAATTCGGCGCACGATGGTGAAAGATAGCAACAATTTAGTTTCTACCAGTATTTTTTTTTCTGTGAAACCAAGGAGTTCATGTTCAACCTACTAGAGGATTGTCACGGACCAAACGGTCCCTCACCCTTATAACGGATTTCAACGTATTTACCCCACAACAAAACACAACATTTAGAACCAAATAATTTGAACGAAATAAAAAAACAAAATCGAAATGTCAAATTGTGCATTTGTATGATGATGATTATTATGAATTTAAGAATCGTCATAAAACTACCAAGTTGGCAACAAAACATATTGCAAATATGTGTATTTATACTTTCGATGCAATCCATGTTTGTTGGCTTTGTAAATGAAGAATGTTTCTTTCTTGTCATTATCTCTACCCAAATAAGGAGATAGTAGCACATGGTAACTAGCTTGTTTGACAACTGGGTAAAACTTGATAATGACCATCTACCACTATGTAATTTCCATTTAAGAATCGAGAAGAAATAGTCCATAAGAATATTAATGGTGATGTGAAAAGAGGGAGTTAAATCGAGTACAGTAAAACTTTTTTAATATAATACTATAATATTCTTGCTAAAATAATAGAATTTTCCGGTCCCAACTCGGACTTTAGTACTAAAATAATAAACTCGATAACACTATAATATAAGAAATTCAAAAAAAATCTTAAGCATTAATAGGTCCCAAACATTATCTAAAATAATAAATCTATCATAAAATTACAAATAATTTTCTTAGTATAAAATTTATATATAAATTATATGTTAAATATTATTTATATCAAGTTAAGGTTTGTGAGTACATTAGATGTAGTATAATATTAATGTTCTACAATTATCAATGTTTCATTATTTATAAATTTCTATCAAATTAGTCAATAGTTGCACATCATAAATTATTCTTTGTCTCAAATCACAGTGGTTCAAATTCAAAAAAATAAGAATTATTCTTTAAATTAATATATTCTTTTTAATTTTCTGGATAATTAAATAATAAGTCATACAAAACTTTTGGTTGGTAACCTAGCAACAAGCTGGTCTCCAACTCCCCTTTGAATAACAATGCATAATTTATAAAAAATAAAACTACCCAAACCACTACTAGCATTATTGCTGATAAGACAATTCTTAAGACGCTTAAATTATCGATTATATAATATCTTTTTAAAATAACAAGATTAGGATGGTCCCAAACATATTATTTTACAAATGTTTTATTGTATGTTATTATTCTGCAAAAGGTGGTACAGTAGTTAGGCTCGAGGTATGAGTAGGAAACTTCAACTTTAGGCATAGGAAACACAACCACTTGGGGAGTTGTTGAATATCCTAAAACAGTTAGGTTAGAGTGTCTTACTGCTAGCTCTCTGGTTCCTAGAAATTTGGCTAACTTGTAATGACATCCCACTTTGCGTACGAGAAGTGACTAGCTACTCCAAAATTGGCTCCAACTAATTCCAGTACGAGCTTACAACTGCTCATCATGGGTACATTCAGATTCAGATATCAAGCAAGGAAATGAGAAGATATTTGTCACATTTGTATAGTTTGAAGACTTAAAATACCATGTTTAGCTAAGGCATGAGTGATGAGCCACATGTTTTCTTTTCACAAACATTTCCGATTACTAAAAGAAGATGAAATTTCAAAAACATCCATGATTAAGTTTATGGTTGTCCATTTTATCGCTTCCAAGTTTCCGTTCACATCATTATGACATTTTGACTATCTCCTTTAACGTGTAAAGCCTCAACTCCCTTATCTTTGGCCCATAGAACAACTTCTAGAAGGGCTTTAGCTTCGGCTTGTTCCGGTTTCAAACTGTATTGCCTGCAAAATTTCTTAAGATTAGTCCACCTCCAATAACATCGAATTCATCAAAGTTCATTTTTGTAAAACGTTGGTCAAGTTTTTCCCATTGCAAATTTATGTGGGTAATTATTATTAGATACGAGTATAGCAGTAGCAGTTCTGATCCTATGCCAATTTGCATAATCAAAATTGACTATATTCTGAGCTTTACCATGTTCATGTTAACAGTATTGATCACAAATGAGCAATCAATGAAGATAAAAAAACCATTTACAAAATATTCTTCGTTTTCTGAGGTCTGGCGAGTGGTGTGTCATACCTAAGAACCTCCAAGATTCTACAAATCCAATTAAATGATATAAATAAAAACTCGATTTGTAATTAACATGAGCACGTTGATATTCTAAAATCATGTTTGGAGTTGAGGAAAAATCTTTTAAGTAATTAAATTAGGTAGAATTTCACATTTGGCTTTTCAAGCTCGCTGTTGTATCCATCTGGCAATATCCAAGGCTACATGTTTTAAGATTTAGGTGTGTTAGAATTTAAGGATCCAACTGCTCAAACGGAGGACTTACCTCTTGTCTGTTTGCAAACTTTGTCCCCACTGGCCAAATTCCTTCACCTTAAGTCCTGACGATTGGAATTACTGGGTAGATGATGTGTCTTCTATTAAATTTGCGTTCTCGTTCCTTGAGAGCGGACATACGAGCAAGCATAGCAATATCAGAATTAGTTAACCTGAATAGACGAAAAAATAATCTTGAAAATATATATGTGCATGAAAATGGAAAATAATATATTTTTACGCAAATGTACGAAATTCGAAACCTATATGAATATAAATGAAAATGGAATTTAATATTTTAGTGCATGTGTAGGAAATTTGAAACTTATAAATACAAAAAGTTTGAAGTTTAAACTTAGCAAAGCTTGAGAAATGACCCTAAAAAAATCAAACAACTACCAAATGTCATTTCGCCAACTCTTATCGTCCAACTGCTTGTCTAATGGTTTATCTACTCCCATGTGACTTGGATATGGTAGTTCCATCGAGACATCGGGCTGTGATTTTTTATATCTCGAGTAACGCCCAGAGGAAATTAAACTAGTGGTAAGAAAAATAAACTAGGGTATGAATGAGTTAAAACACTAAAGTTTGAAATTTTACTGTAGATGTGGTAATAGATACAAGTCCCCTAGCCGAGCATTGAAACAGTTTGTACGAATGTCCCTGGGCGTTGTTCAATAAGGAAATATAGTTAGTTTAAACTTTATGTGAAGGAAAATAAAAACTTGAAAGAAATTGAAAACATTACAAAATTTACTACACATGTCAAGGATGTTACTTACAGTTCATGGAGAGCGAGAGGAACAAGAACACTTACTGATCCATTGAACTCGTTATTCTGTAGAAACCTGAAATATAAAATACTATAAGATGGCAGAATAAAGACACAAATCCGACAGTGTGAATAACAAATCCAGTTGATCATATTCAACTTACAGTTATTTAAGATTGGTCAAACTTTCAAATGTGCTTGGTAGATTACGGCTGAATTTATTATGCGACAGATCCCTGAGATTTGTGGGAGAGTAAAAGTCCGATTAGAGGGCATTAGACAAGAATTAACAAGAGGAATCCAATTGCGCTATGCACCAAATTAACAAGGTAAAGAAACAATAAATTTGCTTTATGTTCGGAAAACCTGTAAACGCGTTGCCTAATGGTCCCGATAAGGAATTATGACTTAGGTTCCTTCATACAAAGATAAACTGGCGGACAATAACTTCATACATGTATAATTAATGTGTCAAGTACTAGTAAATATCATTAGGTCAAGGAACTTACAAATGCTCCAGATACTTCATGGAATCAAGTGACAAATTAGTATTCTTGAAATTGTTGTTAGGTTTTGTTCCATTAAATTCTAGAATATTCCGGAATGCGTCAGAAACATTATTTGGGTGTTTCCCAAATTATGTGGTTTCCTAGTTTGAGTTGGTTATCTAATTTAGGTAGAAAATAACCTAGGAAGTTGTTGGGGGACAAATTTGTGTGATCTATAAAAGGATCCGTAAAGTTGGAGTTATAGATACCTTTTTCTTAGCTAGAGAGCATACAAACATTTGTTTGTGAGAGAAGGAAAGATCAGCTAGGGTCCTTATTGTTAGAGAACTTTGAGTGACTAGTTCTTGTCAGGTAAACACTATTGTAAGAGTTTTTCCAGAGAATTAGTGAAATCTTTTGTTCATCGAATTCCTTCTTGTTTCTTCTTAGTTCTTTATATTATGTTTAATCTTTAGAACATCTTACTCGAGACGAACAAGTAGTAGTGTTTCTATTTTAAAGGAAATCTCTACTGGATTCTACAATTGTTACACGATAAGTCTTTTCTTTTGTAGAAACAAATGAGTTAGAAAAACACCGGAAGTATTCAAGAAAGGAAACGGTAAAATAAAAAAATCTCACATATATGTTGCATTAAGGGGTAAAGACATAGGTATTTCTCCCTCTATGTAATTGTGACTAAAATCCATGTAGCCATAGTAAATGAAGTGTGTGAACTTCCATCACATTTTAGTTAAAGATTGATTCATCATAAGTCCTACAAAAACCACTTACAGCTGCTTCAAGTGCAAAAGGTCATAGAGATTGCCACCCAGACTTCCACTTATCTCAAGTCCATTAAGTTTACTACTTGAACAATGATGGCCAAAACTAAGAAAAGCGTTGACAATGAATTATCTATACAGTAGAACTTTGTTAAATTAATCCACGATAAATTAATAACTTCGCTAAGATAATATTTTTTGTCAGTCCCGACTTGGATCAATGTGCTAAATTAATAATCTCGCTAAATTTATAAGATAATAAAAAATTTAAGCTTCCAATAGGGCTCAACTAATATATAAATTAATAATCAATGTGATTACATTATATTACGATGCTTATTAAAATAGACATCTATGGTTATTCGTTTTTGTACGCATTTATAATATATTGGACTCCATCTGTATTACTATGAGAAGTTTTGAAATGACTTTATTGTTTTTTT
>JAJJWW010019101.1:22500-27500 GCA_023531295.1 Papaver armeniacum | reverse complement strand
ACACACACACACACACACACACACACACACACACACACACACACACACACACACACACACACACACACACACACACACACACACACACACACACACACACACACACACACACACACACACACACACACACACACACACACACACACACACACACACACACACACACACACACACACACACACACACACACACACACACACACACACACACACACACACACACACACACACACACACACACACACACACACACACACACACACACACACACACACACACACACACACACACACACACACACACACACACACACACACACACACACACACACACACACACACACACACACACACACACACACACACACACACACACACACACACACACACACACACACACACACACACACACACACACACACACACACACACACACACACACACACACACACACACACACACACACACACACACACACACACACACACACACACACACACACACACACACACACACACACACACACACACACACACACACACACACACACACACACACACACACACACACACACACACACACACACACACACACACACACACACACACACACACACACACACACACACACACACACACACACACACACACACACACACACACACACACACACACACACACACACACACACACACACACACACACACACACACACACACACACACACACACACACACACACACACACACACACACACACACACACACACACACACACACACACACACACACACACACACACACACACACACACACACACACACACACACACACACACACACACACACACACACACACACACACACAACACAACACACACACACACACACACACACACACACACACACACACACACACACACACACACACACACACACACACACACACACACACACACACACACACACACACACACACACACACACACACACACACACACACACACACACACACACACACACACACACACACACACACACACACACACACACACACACACACACACACACACACACACACACACACACACACACACACACACACACACACACACACACACACACACACACACACACACACACACACACACACACACACACACACACACACACACACACACACACACACACACACACACACACACACACACACACACACACACACACACACACACACACACACACACACACACACACACACACACACACACACACACACACACACACACACACACACACACACACACACACACACACACACACACACACACACACACACACACACACACACACACACACACACACACACACACACACACACACACACACACACACACACACACACACACACACACACACACACACACACACACACACACACACACACACACACACACACACACACACACACACACACACACACACACACACACACACACACACACACACACACACACACACACACACACACACACACACACACACACACACACACACACACACACACACACACACACACACACACACACACACACACACACACACACACACACACACACACACACACACACACACACACACACACACACACACACACACACACACACACACACACACACACACACACACACACACACACACACACACACACACACACACACACACACACACACACACACACACACACACACACACACACACACACACACACACACACACACACACACACACACACACACACACACACACACACACACACACACACACACACACACACACACACACACACACACACACACACACACACACACACACACACACACACACACACACACACACACACACACACACACACACACACACACACACACACACACACACACACACACACACACACACACACACACACACACACACACACACACACACACACACACACACACACACACACACACACACACACACACACACACACACACACACACACACACACACACACACACACACACACACACACACACACACACACACACACACACACACACACACACACACACACACACACACACACACACACACACACACACACACACACTTTCACACACAACACACACACACACACACACACACACACACACACACACACACACACACACACACACACACACACACACACACACACACACACACACACACACACACACACACACACACACACACACACACACACACACACACACACACACACACACACACACACACACACACACACACACACACACACACACACACACACACACACACACACACACACACACACACACACACACACACACACACACACACACACACACACACACACACACACACACACACACACACACACACACACACACACACACACACACACACACACACACACACACACACACACACACACACACACACACACACACACACACACACACACACACACACACACACACACACACACACACACACACACACACACACACACACACACACACACACACACACACACACACACACACACACACACACACACACACACACACACACACACACACACACACACACACACACACACACACACACACACACACACACACACACACACACACACACACACACACACACACACACACACACACACACACACACACACACACACACACACACACACACACACACACACACACACACACACACACACACACACACACACACACACACACACACACACACACACACACACACACACACACACACACACACACACACACACACACACACACACACACACACACACACACACACACACACACACACACACACACACACACACACACACACACACACACACACACACACACACACACACACACACACACACACACACACACACACACACACACACACACACACACACACACACACACACACACACACACACACACACACACACACACACACACACACACACACACACACACACACACACACACACACACACACACACACACACACACACACACACACACACACACACACACACACACACACACACACACACACACACACACACACACACACACACACACACACACACACACACACACACACACACACACACACACACACACACACACACACACACACACACACACACACACACACACACACACACACACACACACACACACACACACACACACACACACACACACACACACACACACACACACACACACACACACACACACACACACACACACACACACACACACACACACACACACACACACACACACACACACACACACACACACACACACACACACACACACACACACACACACACACACACACACACACACACACACACACACACACACACACACACACACACACACACACACACACACACACACACACACACACACACACACACACACACACACACACACACACACACACACACACACACACACACACACACACACACACACACACACACACACACACACACACACACACACACACACACACACACACACACACACACACACACACACACACACACACACACACACACACACACACACACACACACACACACACACACACACACACACACACACACACACACACACACACACACACACACACACACACACACACACACACACACACACACACACACACACACACACACACACACACACACACACACACACACACACACACACACACACACACACACACACACACACACACACACACACACACACACACACACACACACACACACACACACACACACACACACACACACACACACACACACACACACACACACACACACACACACACACACACACACACACACACACACACACACACACACACACACACACACACACACACACACACACACACACACACACACACACACACACACACACACACACACACACACACACACACACACACACACACACACACACACACACACACACACACACACACACACACACACACACACACACACACACACACACACACACACACACACACACACACACACACACACACACACACACACACACACACACACACACACACACACACACACACACACACACACACACACACACACACACACACACACACACACACACACACACACACACACACACACACACACACACACACACACACACACACACACACACACACACACACACACACACACACACACACACACACACACACACACACACACACACACACACACACACACACACACACACACACACACACACACACACACACACACACACACACACACACACACACACACACACACACACACACACACACACACACACACACACACACACACACACACACACACACACACACACACACACACACACACACACACACACACACACACACACACACACACACACACACACACACACACACACACACACACACACACACACACACACACACACACACACACACACACACACACACACACACACACACACACACACACACACACACACACACACACACACACACACACACACACACACACACACACACACACACACACACACACACACACACACACACACACACACACACACACACACACACACACACACACACACACACACACACACACACACACACACACACACACACACACACACACACACACACACACACACACACACACACACACACACACACACACACACACACACACACACACACACACACACACACACACACACACACACACACACACACACACACACACACACACACACACACACACACACACACACACACACACACACACACACACACACACACACACACACACACACACACACACACACACACA
>JAJJWW010019101.1:17500-20000 GCA_023531295.1 Papaver armeniacum | reverse complement strand
CACACACACACACACACACACACACACACACACACACACACACACACACACACACACACACACACACACACACACACACACACACACACACACACACACACACACACACACACACACACACACACACACACACACACACACACACACACACACACACACACACACACACACACACACACACACACACACACACACACACACACACACACACACACACACACACACACACACACACACACACACACACACACACACACACACACACACACACACACACACACACACACACACACACACACACACACACACACACACACACACACACACACACACACACACACACACACACACACACACACACACACACACACACACACACACACACACACACACACACACACACACACACACACACACACACACACACACACACACACACACACACACACACACACACACACACACACACACACACACACACACACACACACACACACACACACACACACACACACACACACACACACACACACACACACACACACACACACACACACACACACACACACACACACACACACACACACACACACACACACACACACACACACACACACACACACACACACACACACACACACACACACACACACACACACACACACACACACACACACACACACACACACACACACACACACACACACACACACACACACACACACACACACACACACACACACACACACACACACACACACACACACACACACACACACACACACACACACACACACACACACACACACACACACACACACACACACACACACACACACACACACACACACACACACACACACACACACACACACACACACACACACACACACACACACACACACACACACACACACACACACACACACACACACACACACACACACACACACACACACACACACACACACACACACACACACACACACACACACACACACACACACACACACACACACACACACACACACACACACACACACACACACACACACACACACACACACACACACACACACACACACACACACACACACACACACACACACACACACACACACACACACACACACACACACACACACACACACACACACACACACACACACACACACACACACACACACACACACACACACACACACACACACACACACACACACACACACACACACACACACACACACACACACACACACACACACACACACACACACACACACACACACACACACACACACACACACACACACACACACACACACACACACACACACACACACACACACACACACACACACACACACACACACACACACACACACACACACACACACACACACACACACACACACACACACACACACACACACACACACACACACACACACACACACACACACACACACACACACACACACACACACACACACACACACACACACACACACACACACACACACACACACACACACACACACACACACACACACACACACACACACACACACACACACACACACACACACACACACACACACACACACACACACACACACACACACACACACACACACACACACACACACACACACACACACACACACACACACACACACACACACACACACACACACACACACACACACACACACACACACACACACACACACACACACACACACACACACACACACACACACACACACACACACACACACACACACACACACACACACACACACACACACACACACACACACACACACACACACACACACACACACACACACACACACACACACACACACACACACACACACACACACACACACACACACACACACACACACACACACACACACACACACACACACACACACACACACACACACACACACACACACACACACACACACACACACACACACACACACACACACACACACACACACACACACACACACACACACACACACACACACACACACACACACACACACACACACACACACACACACACACACACACACACACACACACACACACACACACACACACACACACACACACACACACACACACACACACACACACACACACACACACACACACACACACACACACACACACACACACACACACACACACACACACACACACACACACACACACACACACACACACACACACACACACACACACACACACACACACACACACACACACACACACACACACACACACACACACACACACACACACACACACACACACACACACACACACACACACACACACACACACACACACACACACACACACACACACACACACACACACACACACACACACACACACACACACACACACACACACACACACACACACACACACACACACACACACACACACACACACACACACACACACACACACA
>JAJJWW010019101.1:0-12500 GCA_023531295.1 Papaver armeniacum | reverse complement strand
AATTTTAACTTATTGCTCTAAAGATGTTTAAGTAAATTACGTCAACCAAAGTATTTACTCAAAATCTCGTAGACATTAGACTTGATGGGATCGACGGAGGTCTTCTTGAGCGCCATTCATAATATCGATAAAACTTTTTGAAAGCCACGTCCATTCCTCCAAATTTTCCTTTACTAAGAGGGATGGACTTGATGAAGAGATAGTGATTTACATAAGAGGGAGAGTTGAATCGTCTCTTCATCATAGGAATGCCATGTGAAGATGAAGTTTCATGAAGGTTAACGGGATCGGGGAAAGGCAGAGGTGATCGATAGATAGAGAAGAAAATGGTTCATTCACAACATGACTACTGAGGAACTTCATCTATGGAAAAACTCTGCATAGGAGGAAAATCAACAAATACATTTTCAGCATTTACAAGGGTAGATTTTTCTCATGGCGATATCGCAGGAGGAGTTGTAAGTTTAAATATAGAAAAGAAACAAAAAGTCTCAACATTTTTAGAACGACGAGATCTTTTGGGGGATCTATCGACGCTTTTGCATCCTTCAGGAATCATGTTAAATAAGAAACAAGAGGCAACAATATTATTAGAAGAGTAATGTTTTTAATACCTTGCTATTCGCAGGCTTTCTCTTGTGCAAACGGATTTTTGTTATAACCCTTGCATGTTTTAGGATTAACCTGGAATTTGGTAACAGACGTTTACTAAAACAGAACAATAAGGGAATTAATCGTATATGAACAAAATAAAATAGAGTAATCCAGAGAAGAATTCAAAATGACATGAAGTGATCTACAAACCTTGATGGCTCCATAAGAATGAGTAGAAGATTCATGTAGTAGATTTAACAACAAGAAAAAGTTGCATTTACAAAGAATTACAAAGAGTGCAGATGAAGAAGATGAAGTAAAAGAAAAAAAAGATGTCCTTGATAGATCTCTTCTAAATAGACAAGAAAAGGATGACCGTTGTATTTAATGTGCCAGAAAGGGGAATATGTAACACGTGTAAGTTAAGTTGTGATCGATTTACGTGTTTGTCTTAAAAACAAAGGAAAAACGAACGGCCGCGTGATTTTGAAATATAGTTCTCATGACGTTTCTCTTCAGAGAGAGAAGACATGAGAAGAGGCAAGATGTAGACGAATATCGCAAACGATTCTCGAAACCATAATCTATACACTCATGAAGATATCGCAGAGGGAGGTATAAATCTACGTAATGTATGACGACAGCCAAAACATGAAAGAGGAAAATGTGCAGATTGAGGAGTGTCAATGAGATTCACATATGTACACCTCAGGAATGTCGCAAGCCGATCCGAAATAAAGAGATGCCTTAGTCATTATCCACTATGGGGTGGTCCTATATAAAGGGCCGAGTAAACTTGAGAGAGGGAGATCTTTTTCAAGTATTGAGCAAGTCATTAAGAGAGAGAAAGTTTAGAGTGATTGTAATTCCTAGTTTATTTCCTTTTCATCTGCATTTCTAGAGTTTGATCAATAAAAAATTATAATTGTTCATCTTAAAATGATTTGATCAGGTGGAATTTTCTTTGAGGGGTGTAGTGGATTTCCGCAACTGGGCATTTATGCACAATCAAAAGAGGCAATAATACAAAAGAGAAAGATAAGGCGAGATCAATGGGTAAATGGCTTACAGAGTAAAGACGCCCTGATTAGCTTAAGACTCAAGAACAGAATGTCAAGGGGCTTGCCTTTCATGAAGAATATTTAGGATTGTCATTATCGCAAATAAAAACGCATAAAAGAAAAAAAAAAAGTTAAAAGATCAATGGGCATGAAAGGTGGAAATCAATCATGATTTTGTCAATCACAAGAGGTGGCAAAAATAAGACCTTTAACTAGGAAGGCAAAATAAGACCACATAAGAGAACCAGAAAGAATGAAATCTTGGGGAAAACCAAGAAATATCTAATCGCTGAAAATTCCGCAGTAAATGTACCATGAAACCGAGGCATAAATACATGTTGATATTCAAAAGTGACTTGCTTAATCTTTCATTTGGATACAAATAACAAGAGGCAAATATGGGAATGAATAAAATAAGAACATGTTATTTGTCTCCATATGATAGATTTACGACGATAAAACATAAGAAAGATTAATAGTCATATATTGATTAACCGTATTGCAAAAAAAGAATTATTTTTTAATATGTGCAGAAGAAACAAAAAAGGTAGAACTTGCATTTGAAGATTAAAGAAATTTGCAAGAAAAGATTACAAAGATAGGAGATTAAAGAACTAATGTACGATATTACAAAAGCGAAAGAAGGAAATGTAACTATTTTTTGCTCTGATTTTCTTCTCTTCATCAAATTCTTTCTTTCTCTTCACCTCTACGATTTCTCTTCTTTACTAGCATCAATCACGAGATATCCAGAGAGGTAAGATTCTTTGAATTCTTCTAAGAGGCAAGGGTATGTGGAATGAAGGATGTTATTGTCATCAATAAACCTTCTTATTAGTTTGATTATAAAAAGAATAGCAATCATTTTAAAGTTCTAATAGTAATCTTTAATTGACTCTTCCACTTCAACATTTATCATTGCGAGAAGAAAGATCCTTTATGAAATGCTTCCTTTTCGCATCTTTAAAAGTTCTTCAATTCCTTTATGAATCTTCAATTCCTAACATATACATATAACAATGAATCAGTAAATTTGATGATAATTTATGAAAGACAAACAATTAATAAAGAAAAGAATAATTAACAACCTTCTCTCAATGTAAAATCATATCCCTAACCAAGGCCGTGTGCTGTCACTTTGAAGACTAACATTTACACCTAGATTATTTTCCTCATATCTAGAACTTTCGAGCCCTTGCGAATTCATCATTATTATTGTTAGAGAAGAAGGAGCTAATTTGATTCTATCTTTCGCTAAGTACATGTGATTTTTGCGCTAGATTCATCTCTGTTCAATTTGAACTTCAAGAAGAGTTCTGGAATTTCGCTAACTAGCACCTTGTCTAGCGATGTGATTTTAATCATCTATGAGATCACTGGATTTTATTCTTAAAGTATTAATTTTTAGAGTTAAGATAGAAACGCTTAAATTTGTTGGCTAAGCCTGTCGGATCTTATGGTCAATTTCTAAGAGGCGATTTGATCTAGGTTCATTTATGGAAGAGATTAATCTTGTCATTTGAAAATATTCAAAGAATTATTAAGGTGTTCAAGAAGGGTATTATTATCCATCTAATCGGGGAATGAGTTTGAGAATGGTTTCATCGTAAAGATCATAGACGGCTCCATAAAAATGATAAATCGATGAGGGAGATAATGAGAAAAACAAAAAAGAAAGAGAAAAATAAACCATAAAGTTTCTTATTGCATCTTCAAGACTAGATATTTTGTTCTTTTGGAGTGGAAGAATCACTAATTATTCCATTTTTCAAGTAATATCACTTCCTTCAAATTTTCCAGCTTCTTCATTTCTCTTTACTTAAGTTGAAGATTCTTTCTTTCAAGAATCCCAATGCTCTTTTTTCCAAACTGAGGCAACAAAGGTGAAGCCTTCCAATCTGCACAAGGAAATGAAGAAATCAACAAGATATAATATAATTTTAAATCATAATTATGAAGAAATAGAGAAATCTAAGGCATACCAAGATACCAAGTGAATTTAGAAAGCCAGAAGTCAATGGACCGAGATCTGCAAGAGAATCATCACCATCCAAGAAAGGGGCATCACAGATATTCGCAAGAGCTTTGCAGGTGTGCTAGTGAGATGATCATCCCCAATCCCTTGCATGTAGTCATGAAGATATGACAGTGCCATTGAAGATTCGTGGGAAAATCTTCCCTTTGCTAAAGAACTATCAATGAAGTTGCAGAAATCCTACACTACACCCTCACTAGAATATACAATAATCAAGACATTTTAAGATTAATGATTATGATTCCTATTGATTAATACTTGAATCTTTTACAATATGAAATGGAAATGAGTTATAGAATTACAATCACTCTAAACTTTCTCTCCTAATGACTTGCTTAACACCAAAAGAACTCTCCTCAACAGACTTACTCAACCCTTTATATGGGTAGTACATGCGGATGACAAATGGCAAATTTTTATTTTCGGAATGGCTTGCAAATATCGCAAGCATACATGTATTAATTCTCGCGACATTCTTAAACTTCGCCATATTTTCGTATATCTTCCTTCATGCTCCTCGTCGCCGCTATTCATTTATTATTTATTTTACTTCCTCGTGACTTTCAAAATGTCGCTTTTTATTAATCTCACAAGTATTGATGTCACGATATTCTGATCCTACATCTTGCCTTTCTGTCTTCTGCGAAGAAGAGAAATGTCATGAGAACCAATATTTTGAAATGCCGCAATTGTTCTTCTTCTTTATCTCGCTTTACCCGCATTTTTGCATAATTTATTACGTATGTTTCTTCTTTCACTCTTTTCTTGATACGTCTCTTTCAACTGTTTATTCTCGACCATTCACGTCCCATCTCGCATTAAATTTATTTGTTTTCGAGGATTCTTCTCTATATATAGTTTTCACCCTTCTTCTTTCTCTTTATTTTCCTCCGCAACTTTTCTTCAACTTTCTTCCTCCGCAATCAAGGCTTTCTGCCATCAGAAATCTCCTTCTTTCTATCTCTTGATCTTCACCTCTAATCATTCCTACTCTAAAAATGGCTCCACTTTTATCGATATATAAACCCCTTTAATGAATCTCAAAAGAATTTACAAAGATAAGTGTCAACCTATCAACCATTCCCCGATCAAGAATCTTCATCTATACTTTCAGTAGAAGAGTCTCGATCATCGTACAAGGATGATCAAAATCATAATCTCGCTTAGGTCAACCGCAGGCCTTCCCATTCTCTTCTACAATCCCTAGACGCTTCTTTATTCTATGAAATTTGCTCACGCAGGAAATTCTCACAGCTATTTATCAACTAAGAGGTGATTGCATCCGCTAATCGCTTGAATTACCAACCGTGAGGCTGGTAAGGATCTATATCCCAATGATGTCAAAGATCCTAGATTCAAGTTTAGAAATAGTCGCTGAGAAGTATACTAGAGAAAAATTTTTTGAAAAATTATGAAGTAATAAATATGAGAATGATAAGTCTCGCTTGGGGTGCTCGATTGAAGAGAAAAAGATAATATTTCCATGATAAGTCATGATGCAAGATATCAACGGCACTCGGGCAAAAATAATGTTCCCCAGACTCCAAAGATGACAAGCGGTGGGTTGTTCCTCTATTTTTGAGCGGACTTTATATCAGGTTCTCATACACTCCCCGCGAATCTCGCAAACTATCATCCTTGGGACCATGGCCCAAGAAGGCAAAAGAGGTATACTTCTATTTCAGGTTTGCTTTTATGACGAGTAGCCAACATTTCATATTTATACACCTTTTATTGTACTTGAATCATCTTTGAAGTCAAATCGTGTATATATTATCCTGCATTCTCGTATTTCTTTGTTAAGATGAATAAATATTTGTACTTAATTAATTTGTGTTTTTAGGTAATAAACAAAGTTCTGAGAAACCGAGGAGCCAAAAGAGCAAAGAATTGGAGGCAAGCGTGCATCGGTTGCAACCCAACAAGTAGCAACCCATTTACAAGACATGGGCTTGAGCTAGCCACGACCGGATCCGAACCCGTTCCCTCCGAGCCGTCGATTTGCTCCTTCAACATCCAACGCTCGCTGCCTTCCTCACATCAATTCTTGTCGCTTAGCTCAACACCAAAACCGCACATCACCCCGAGCCGTTGAGATCTCCATCCTATGCATCCTATGCTCGCTCCGTCCTTCCCATCAAAACTCGATGCCCCCGCTCCACAGACAAAAATCACCTACACCTATACCCATCGACCTAACCTCATTTTCTCTCTTCATCTTCTCTTTCTTCTCCATACCGCTCGCAGAGAACCCATCTCCTCCACCTCCTTCACCCGTACTCGTTACGCAGCCACCACATCACCACCATCCCTTTCCCCGACACCAACACAACCATAGCCACCTTTCTTCGCCACCCTAGTTCGACCCATCTCTTTCTCTGCCTTCTCCCTTACCCTAGAAGCTAAGTTAAAGATGGTTGGAAACTAGGGTTTGCATAACAACCGACGATGGAGCTCCTCGGCACGAATCGATTTGACGAGCATGATTCAAGATGGTTTGGGGCGAATGGGTTTGCAATTATTGTTTGGGAGAAATTTAGGCTTTTTGAATTGCATGTATAAATAGGGTTCTTGGGTGTGTGAGAGTTTATGCCTCGGGATAAATGGTAGAGCACCAATTTAGTTTCAACTTGATTTGTGTTTAACCATGTTCTAAGTTTAATTTCTAGGTTTAGATGAAAACCCATAATCAACTGATAAGTGTGGTTCATATTTTAATATTGTTCTTGTTGTGCTATATTGTTTAGGATACATATAATCTGAACACTTTACTTTTACTTTCAAAGGTATACCATGTATGCATCAGAGTCGATTTATTTCATGTTGAATGTGGTTGCAATTCATGTCATCAATTATATTTGATTCTTAATTAGTCACCCTGAAAGACAATAGTGCTTGGGAAAGATACCCTAATTATGATTAGAATATCCATCTTGGGGATAAGTTTAATCATCTAAGTAATGAAATCTGATCCAGATTAGTTGTACCAGAACAAGACAAAAACTAATACTAGGGTTAAGAATTGCCTTAGTTGATAATAAACTATCCATCGAGACTCGGATAAAACTAAGGCAAGACTTGTCTTGTCCCCATCCATTACAAGGGACGAGAACATTATTGAAATTGACCAACTTAGCCGAGATTAGTGGTGGATTCGACCGCCTAGTGCTCTTTAATCAAGATTCTTAGTTTCTATTTTGTATCACCGAAAATCAAATAGCCGACGCGTAAACAAAACCCTTGTCGTTATAATATCACCCGAAATCGGGCAGAGTAAAGCCTTGATCAACCATACAAAGACCACAAGTCTTCGTGGATCGACTCCGTACTTGCTACGCTCCAATAGGCGCCTGTGCACTTGCAGTTTAACGAGGAAAGCTCTTACGCACCTACCAAGTTTTTTTGGCGCCGTCGGGGACTTGGCGGTGCCCCTGCGATTATCGGGCTTGTTTCCACTGCTTTTTCAACCCATCCCTGTACATACCGCTTGAAGTGTTATTTGTATTCCCTGTGGTTAGTGTAACTTAGTGGTAATTTTTTCTATCACTTGCATTCTATTGCATATTTGCATTCTTGCACTTCTCTTAGTGTTTCATATTAACTCTGTACTCTGTCAGGTTGATTATCGTCTTCTTCACTGAATTTTCACCCCCGTATATATGTTTCAGGCTGTATAGTTTTAGCCCTAATTGGTGTAACTTAGCTTATTATATCATTGCATTTTAGTCTGTTAGTTTTCTTTTCTCTGCATTCTCTATTGCATATTGTTAACTTTACCATTGCATTTTTAGTTAATTTCTCACTTGCATTATCGTGATTCATGTAAACCGTATCTTTACTTTAAAGTAATTCTGCATCCATAATCAGTTTTTAGTTGTGCTCAAGTTTGTTTAATCCATCGTAATTACAACCCGTAACCTGGTGAGCATAGTTAGTCCATATTTCTGCTTTTGCATTTTGTAGCTTTAAAATCATAGCATCTTGCATCTTAGTGTCACCTGTGAATTTTTCCCATATCACCCAAATAATGCCTCATTTGTCTTGAAATTAAATCAAGTTCTATCGAGTAACTCTATCTGTTAAATATCAGCTATGAAATGCTTAACTTTACATGCACATTTCTAAGGACTGAAATTCTCCTTTGAGCTCACAGTGTATGGCAAAACCAAAGAAAGGGAAGTGCAAAGCGCAGACAACACAAATGACAAGGCGGCTTAAACCTGGCTGGTCATTCTCAAATCATGTTATACTCTATACCCGTATGAATGATCTGTGCAAGCATCTGGTGATATTTGAGCTTTATTTGCTAGATGGACTTGTTATTGCATAGTACAGATTTGTGAAACTAGCAGAGTAATCGCTCTCCGAATATCGCCCAACTCCGTATGCATAACTTCTGTTATTTAGTCGACTCCGTGCTGGAATGCCAAGCCCGGTTCACCCGATAAGCTAGATACCCTGCTAAGTGATCCAACCTGCAATATCTAGGGTTTGCCAAGCAGGAATTTGATAAATGAGTACTCACCTTATTGCAATAACTTGAGCCTCAGTAAAGCCCCGAATCTCTCGTGCTTAGTTTCCATCTCGCCCCTAACTTCCATTGGGTGTTCTCTGTTGTAGCTCCTAACCTTGCATTGCCCTATGCCCAACTCCAGCCTCAGTTGTGAGTCGAGTTGCAACTTGATAGCCAAGTGCTGCAGGCCCTATTGAGCCAAGTTGTTGCCACCTTCGTGACTGGGCCGCAACCCACGGTGTAACCCTTCGTGGGAACCTTGGGAGGTTGAAATCATGCCATGCTCACATGAGAAATCATTTCTTGTCTGAATTGCAAACCTGCAAAGCTGCCGAGGACCTTGCCAAGCCAACTGCCTTTTACACTTTTTGCAGAACTCTTGACAGACTCTTGTCAATCGACCCACTGACCTTATCACCGAGCTACCATGCACCCCGCTGAGCCATCTACACCCTTGTGTGATCAAATAAGAACCCTTGCATGCTCATTCCCCGTGCAAATTGGTGTAATTACTCATTGTGCAAACCTCGCCGAACTCCCCGTCTCCTTCAGAACAGAGACCGCTCTGAGCTTTTGACCTCCGCCTGGCCGCGAAGCCTGAGCCATGTATACCTGGGTGTTCTGCCGAATCAACCTGGGCCGGCCGATATCACCCCGGGCCTGACTCCCAACAACCCCGAGCATAACCCATCTCGACCATGGTCGCTTGCCCTACCGGGACAAGCTGGTGCTCAAACTTTGACCTCGTGCCGATTCCTCAACTGCGGAACCATGCCTCGATACGACTAGCAACTCTGCATAAGCCTATCAAGCAATCACCACCGTGATATTTTGAAGCCTGCCTTGTGTGACCCGTGAGCCTTCTACCTTACTCTTTTGGTGCATAAGCTCGCCATATAAGCCAAACCTGCACAACCACCGAGTTGTTTCATTTGTGTGAAATTGTGTGTTTCGTTTTGCTCGTGCATGAGACTGTGCGTAGCTTGTGCTACTCGTGCTCGTGAACAATACTCAAACCCGGGCTATGCCAAGTCGGGCTAGAACCAAGTACCACTAGGATTTCCACTGTGCACTCGGGCTTTGCATAACCAAGTGTAAGTCGAACCCACATAATCGGGCCTGCATATAACTGGGTCGTGTACAAACTGACACTCATTTGAATCAGGTCATGTGAAAAACTAGGCTTTGCATCACTTGGGCTTAGCTTCCTCGTTTTGAGACATCATTGGTTATACATGCTTGATGTGTGCTAGGATATTTGAATTGCTAGATCATGTCGGGATTTTGGTCTCGCTAATCGGGGATACAAACAAATCCATTAGAGAGCTTGCTTACGGGCATGCCTCACAATATGAACTCGCCACAGTCCATGATGATTTTAGGGAATATTATGAACCTTCTCGTGGCCCCGACCTTGAATATCCATACCCTAATCATTATGAGCACATGTATCATCCACCACAAAGTTGAAAATGAACACTTTTCTCATACCCAGTCATCACTTTTAGATCAATTAGAAGCTCAAGTATCTCGCTTTAGAAAGGCAATTACATGAGAAATCGTCGAATCTAATTCCCCTAGGCAATATGAAATGTATGCTTGTACCTTATGTGGTAGCTTAGGCCACCCCGCTGAGAACTGCTATATTTTGCATGATTTTAGGCAATCTAGGGAAAGCCATGATAATCCAATGTACGAATTGTCCGGAAGTGACTATACTTGGTAATCATTGGGACCATAATCGACCTTTCAAAGGTTGCGATCAGTATTCTAAGAGCCCATATAACCATGCACACATGCATCATCAACCACCATGGGAGAATGAACAATGTTATACTCCCCCAACCCCTTGTATGCAGTCACTAATGGAAAAGCTCATAGAAGCAAAACAATGATATACTTGGATGGAAAATGCATGATCATCCCTTCTCTAGTGAACCATGTGCACACCCATGTAATGATCATTCATATGAAACATGCATACCCACTAGTGAAGACTCCCTTCTATGCCTACTCATGCACCTAACACCGAATATGAACCTAATATAGAGGTAGATGAGTACACTCGGAAATGCTCAAATTTTGAATGGGGAGATGAATTTTTGTTATGATGATGATGATGATGATGAATATGAAAAGCATGTGTATTTTGAAAATGTAGTGAAATCTTTAGGTTCGAGATCATTAAGCTTCTCTTCTGTGAACCCTATGAATGATGCTTCTTCTAATATTCATACTTGTGCTGCTGATATGGAACTTGTGCAATTGTCCTGTGAAAATGAGCATGTTTTACCACCAGTTTGTGACCTAGGAATAGCTGAATTGTCTGTTGACACAGATGATTCAATGCATGTGTCTGATTCCATGCCTAGGTTACAGCATGATATCTCTCCTTGTCATCTTGTGCATGAGATTGAAATTTTGGATAATGATGAGTATGACATGGAGATTGATGAATTGTTCTATGCAGGTGAACATGATTTACCTTCTTCTGACCTTAGGCAAGTGTGTGATGGTGCAAATGATCTTATACATGAAATCAACTTAGATGTACCTAATCTCTCTCCTAAGGCACAGATTGAAACTCCTCCACCAAACCTAGGTGTAGTTTGTAACAAAATTGCAAAACCAACTTTTCTGAAAATGCCTAATTTAGGCCTAGAGCTTTGTGCTTCCCAAGTCCTCTTGGACTATTTTGCATCAAAGTATAACACCTTTAAGGAGCCACAGTTGGAATGTGTATATCTGCCTGTTCTTAGCAAAACTCATATTGAGTTAGACCTTGTGCATGATGTACCCTTAAATTTGCAAGATTTTGTGCTCACAAACACATCTGTTGACAAGTTTAGGTTTGGGGGAAAATCATTCCCATATGCAGCCTTATTTGCACTCTCATGTTATATTTGTGTAAGGCTGTTGATGTTTGTACATATTTTCTATTGGGTTGATCCTCAACTCTTTAGATTGTTAGTATATGGTGAATTTTCATTGTATATAATCCAGTAGGACTTGTTAAATTTTCTTTCTTGAATCGGTTGAGTTTTCTTGTACATATATTGTGCTAATCCGATATGATCTCCACTGAGAATGTTGGATTCTAGCCTTGACTAATGAAGCTCTAACCTTGCTCCCGTCGACATCCAGTAATCTCTTCCCTTTTCTCTTATCGCATAGTTCTCATGGTATGTGACTGCTTATTATCTCGTTGACACATTGAGGACAATGTTTGATTTAGGTTTGGGGGTACATTTGCATATAGAGTTTTTAGTCTTTTATTTCAAAAAAAAAAAAAAAAAAAAAAAAAAACTCAAAATTTGCATAAAAACCTCCAACTTTTAGAGATTTTAGAGTCACTAGCATGCTTCTAGCTATGTTTACATAGAGATTCGACCGAAATAACTGTAACTTGGAAGTACTAGAGAACACAATCGGGTTTCTTAGTTGATTAGAGCGTTAAAGTTGGATTTAACCATACCGGAGGGCGAATTAGGTGCTGTTTAGATATTCGGTAGTAGAATTGTGATCACCCATAGTGGAGACTACCCATTTTACATCAAGTGAGGCACCAACCTTCAAATTTTTGCAACTTTCTGAAAAGTCATGTAGAGTGTGTGTCGCCGTACGTCAATTCCGGGTAGGAATGGTGAGCTACCCAACTTCGCACCACTTTCAGCACTATTTTTGATCTCTTGAGTGCTAATTTTGTCAATCATGAGGGTGACATTTAAAGATGAAAACTTCTTCGAAATACCGATTTGCAGTTAGCATCACTCTCTCCCTCTCAATCAACATGATTCATGAAACACATCATCGTCGACCAAGCGTAGCATCATCGAAATATTTGAAGAAAAGTTGAGATAGTCCAAGGTTTACGTGCAACGAAGAAAAGGAAGATGAGAATTAATGAAGTTTGTGAAAAATTGAGTTTTACTGTTTGATTGTTATTTTCATGTCATGTTTGAAAAAAAAAAAAAAAAAATTGAGTTAATAGTTTCATTGTTGTTATTTTCATGTAATTTAAAAAAAAAAAAAAAAAAAAAAAAAGTTTGTCAAGTTTTTGTGAAGTTCGTGAAGTTCATCATCGACTATTGAAGACCGAAGATTGAAGACGTTTCTATGAATCGCTGAGAGAGTGATATTAATTGCCGATCGGGTGAGAAGGTAAGTGAGTACTCCCATCCTTGCTAATGGTTGATTTCCTTTCTTAGAGATCATCGGTAAAAAGATTCTTTTTGTCCACACTTATGTGGAGTCTCCGAAATTATTTCGGAAGGTTATCCTTCTTACCTTCAACGTG
>JAJJWW010019100.1:0-18338 GCA_023531295.1 Papaver armeniacum | reverse complement strand
TTTGCACTTATCAGATAGCATAACTGGCAAGTGAGTGAGCTGCAGAGTTAGCAGATTCTGGGATATGTCTGCATTCACTATTGCTGATGCCTATTAAGAGATTTTTTAAATCATCTAGAACCTTCCATATTCTCCAAGGTGGCTTCTTCACTGATCCTGTGATGCATCTAACAGCCACCTGACAGTCTCCTTCTATGATTATGTGCTGAAAGTTCAAACTGATTGCCTTTCAGCTACCAAGAGAAATCCATCAGCTTCTGCAAAGATTGAGGTATCAGCCCTGCCAATACGTGTGCTAGCACCCTGGATATGATTGTCATGGCCTCTTGCAACGGCTGTGCACGCATAAACACCATTCTTCCATGTCGCGTCTACATTGATTTTGAAATAGGACGATTCAGGTGCATTCCAACTTTGGTTTGTCTCTATAATACCTTGAGAAGAGCTATCATTTTCTTCAAGTTCATTCACAACAGCCGGGTTATAATAGAGATTGAACCAGAAAAGAGCCATCTGGATTGCACCATGAACAATATTTTGTTTGTGTTCAAAACTTTTTCATTCCTTATCTTCCATATTGCCCAGCAAATGGCCATACCAAGGGAAACGGAGTAGTAATTATCATTCCTATGCATCCAAATTTGCATAAGAGTTGAGAGAGTTAACTCATTGTTACCTTGAATTCTCATTCCGAATGGAGAAGCGAACCATATTGCTTGAGCCAGATCACACTAGAAAGAAGATGATCAATCGTCTCCATTGCATTGTTGCACAAACTGCATTCCATGGAATCTCCATCAACAAACCTCCCAATATTCTGTGCTACAGCTATCCCGTTGTGCAAGACCCTCCAGATGAAAAGAAGGATCTGACTGGCTGTAAAAGGGTCGACAAGGTCTTTAATAAGACTTATATTCCAATGCCCTGTATCAGAATCAATAATTTGCTTAACTTTGTTGATTTCTGGATGAGTATCGGACACTCTGGCTGGAACCGATATCACGTTGTTGTTTAACCAAGGATCAGAGAAGATGTTGATATTTTCTCCTTTTCCCACTAACCAAACACAACCTTTCTTCAACAAGTTTCTGCTATCCAAACTTGCAGACCAAGTAGTGGAGTTGGGCACATGGATAGAGGATTGAATTTGAGATTGATGCTTTCACCAGCTCCAGGATGGCTGGGTCTTTAATTCTTTTTTTTTTTTTTGGTCTTCCCCATTTGTTTCATTATTATCAAGCCCCATTTCTCAAGTATAGATATATCTGCGGATTTCATCCGACCCAACTCAACCGTCATTTTGGCAGATGGACACCTGATTCGTCTTTCAGCGGACTCAAAAAAATGCATTTCTAAAATCCATAATTTGGATGGATCGGACATGGGTGATTCTAAACCTGTTTAACTAAATGTTTTGTTGGATATATGTGTAAATCAAGTATTGTCTTGACCATTATTGATTTTTGTCCAATTGTCTAGCATCATACTCTCTCTTATAATAAATATACTGTAATAACTCTTCTCAGAGTTAACTCAGTTCATTCTAAAAAAATTATTATGATATGCTTCTCATGATATTTTTGTTGTTTCGATCCTAATAATAGTAAAATCATTCTCCGCAAGCAGATATAATAACAATAATTCTTATTACATTGCTCAAAATGTAATAAACTAAAATTTTCTTATCAACATAGAAAATTTTGTTTCATTAAAGCTAGATACTACAAATATCTTGTTATGGCATGATCAATTTGAGTTCATCGCTTTCGACTTATTTGGGTATGTCACTGGTAATGAACAAGAACTACTTAGATAAATTATGGTTAATGGTTTTTCAAGCTTAAATCCAAGGTGGGGGTTTATCGGAAAAAGTTCGATTTTTTTTATTACAAGTTATAGAAAGGAAATATTTATTGCGTCTGTGTATGGTGATGTATTAAGCCTCTCAACAACAAAGGATATTTGGTCTTTTCTTGAAACCAGTTTCAAGATCCAATTTATGGGAAGGAAAAGTATGTTGAACAATCAACATCATAATTTCGGAAAAGGTAATTTGATAATCTTTGTTTACATGCAAAATCCAATAACAAAAGCTGACTATTTAGCTGCAATATGTGAAAAGTTATTGAGCATGATGTTCTGAATGAGTTAAGGAGATAGTAGGATAATTTTGTGATACACAAAGATTGAAAAGTTCCGTTTATTGTTGTAGAAATTGAACCTAGTGTTTTGAATCATGAGCAATGACACATTGATCAACAATAAGATTCTAGTGTGGTTTTTGATATATAACACCCCTTAGCCTTTTACAGAGGGAATGTTAATTTTGGTAATTATTATGATGGAAATGGTAAAGGCAAACCCAAGAATGCAATCAATTCAGGAAGTTACAAAAATTTCAAATACTTTTGTTCACTACTTATGATAATGGGAATGGAAATGGTGAAAGAGATTACTCACGGGTAGAAATTTAGATTTGTAGAAAGAGCGAGCATTATACAAGTAAATTTCATTTCAGGTATCATCCTCCTACATTTAGTAGTAATTATAAATGTTGTAGCCAATATTGTTCAACGACATTTTTTTACCATTTTGTGTGAAGATACTTTTTTTCTTCTGGTACTTTACAATAGCTTTCTGATTCTAGTGCAGTTGTACATATGATTGGAGATGAAGCTCTTCTGCAAAATACTTTTACCTTTACGACAAAGAGAATGTGCAAATTGGTAATCATAAGTCTCTAATTATAACTTCAAAGGGAATTTCTAGTATTCAAACACTTGAAACTATTTTTAAGCTCAACGCTTTTTTATTGGTTCCTGATATGAAGCATAATTTAATTTTAGTAGCAAAGTTTACTAAGGATAATTCTTCTTACTTTAGGTTTGATCCATATAGGTATGGGATTAGAAATTTATTTTCAGATATTTTGCTTGCTATTGGAACAGTAGTCAATAACTTGTATCCTATACAACATGTCAATGTTCCTTTTTGAAAAGGAGATGGTGCCAAGTAGACCACCAACTTTTTCGTTCGGAAACCTATATGGACAAATCCTAATACAATTTCAATTACATCTATTTAAAGATCCTTGAACAATATGTGTATATATTTTATATATCTTTCTCTTCACAATCAGAAAGCCAAGACAATAAAGTGCCTGAAACTGATTGTATAGAAGAGTACTTGAACGATCTCAAAAATCAATATCCAAGATCAATCTAGTCGTATTCAAGATATAAATTCTGCAAAGTATGAAACTTGTTATTTATTTTTCAAGATACGAATTTTTACGAGAACGAGTCTTGTAATTGATCACAATTAGTATGGACTTATCTACTAAGATTGATTGCGTATTACTTGTGCTAATCCAGTTATAAATATAAAAAAAATATAATGTGAAAAGATAAACACAAGACACCATAAGTTTTGTTAACGAGGAAAATTGCATCTGCAGAAAAACCCCGAGACCTAGTCATAATTTGAACACCAAGCTATATTAATCTGCTATAGACATTAACCTACTATCATACGTCGGACTGGAATTTAGTTGAGACCGAATTAACCTTTCGAGCAATTCAGCTGCAGTCGTGATCCTTAAGTCTCTTGAATCTCGGAAGGTTTTATATGCAATTGATTTCCTTAGGCGACGTCCTTTACAGCCTAAGAGTTGTTTCAACCTAAGTGAAGACTTCTGATATCAATCTTCCTCTAACTGATAAGCCTATTTGATTATCTTTTAGACCAAATAAATCAAGGCTTCGAAACCTATTTGCAGTAGACAAAGCTAGCAAACTTCACAAATCTGGAACACTTACACTGAGTTAGTTGAGAATCCTGGATTATTAACCACCTCTCAAGAAAAATTTTAAACTAATTAATTAAAAAGATTTTTTAATATCTATCTTGAGGAATCACAAAGTCTGACTACACCAAAAATGGGCATTCGCAACTACCTCTCGTTGTTGCAAACTGGGCTTGCAACTGCAGCGAACGGTTGCGAAACATGGTGTAACAAATATTCGTAATGGAAATGTATTTGTTGCTAATATTTGGTCACAACAGTTTTCGAAACATCTTAGAGTTGTTGCGACCCTTTTGACTCGCAACAGCCACGAAGCAGTTGCGAATTTTTTACTATTTGTTGCAAAATCTTGAATGAGTCGATGAAGGCTGGCCCAAATAGGTATGGTAAAAAAAAAAATTATCAACGGAAGCCATTTGTTGCGAAATTAATGTTAGAGTTTGAAAAGACGAGGGTACCCAAATATAGCACAATCTTTAAAATATCCATCTATAAGTCCTTTGACCGAAAGTGATTGTCTATGGAAAATGTCGAGACAATACTACAAATCGGTATTCACACTTTTTGTGATCGTATATGGATACGAGATCGATACAATACAACAATCAAAGTGTGATTACTTGATAATAGGTTCGGACTTAACCAAACTTTATAGGATCACTATCGAGTAAAGCGGAGTTAACGTTTGTGTAATGTACTTTTACATTATAATAAAAATAATTTTAATTACGGAAAGGAAAAGTAAATGACACGACAATATTTTGTTAGCGAGGAAACCGCAAATGCAGAAAAACCTCGGGACCTAGTCCATAATTGAATACTCTCGGAATTAAGACGCTATACAAAATCTAAACCAACTTCGTATAGTTGAGACCAAGCAACTAACCCTAGTTCACTTAGTTTCTTCAGTATCCCTGCGCTTCCGACATTCAATAAGTGCACGCACTGGAACAATTCCTTTGGATCGTATTCCAAAAGTAAAGGAACAACAAATCTGTTTGATAATAGCTCTCTTGATTCTTTAAGATAAAGATATCTCAATTCATATGCAAAGGCTCTTCCGTTTAAACTAATAAACTCCTTTGCTGGTTAGATCAATCCAATCTCTATTACCTAAGTAATAAGATTCAGATTTGTAACAATCAAAATAGATCTCAACAGAACTATTAGGTGTTAACGATCTCACGCAACTAATCAATCGAATAAATCTGATTATAGTTGGTTAAAAAGCGGGGTACAACAACCACACCCAATATTTCGATTAGCAATATGTATGGACTAACTCCTATATCATGTTGGGATATCAAGTGCGTAGTATCCTGCTGGGATCAGAGACGTAAGGAGCGCAACTGTACCTTGAATCAGTGTGATATTGATTAGGGTTCAACTACAGTCCAGACTGAAGTTAGTTTGTAGTAGGCTAGTGTCTATAGCGGCTTAATACAGTGTGGTGTGCAATCTGGACTAGGTCCTGGGGTTTTTCTGCATTTGCGGTTTCCTCGTTAACGAAAGTTTGGTGTATGTGTTATTTCTATTCCGCATTATATTTTGTTATATAATTAAAATATCACAGGTTGTGCGTTAAAGATCAATCAATTAGAATATCCAACCATTGGTTGTTGATTTACATTGATTGACACTTGGATATTGGTCTTTGGTACCATCCAAGTTTATCTCTCTAGTATTTGATAAAGACTCGCAGTTTCCATTTGCTCGAGTAAAGATCAAATCGAGAGATTGAAATATTAACTCCTTGATATACTTTTTATTAAGATTGAGTCTGACTGTCTAGTTGATTCTCTTAAAAGTATATTAGAGTTAGTCCATACAGATTGCTAATCGAAATATTAGGTGAGGTTGTTGTACCACCGCATTTTCAATTGGTATCAGAGCAGGCAAATACGTTCAAGACCTCAAAAGTCTGTGTTTGTAGCAATCTGACTATATGTGTCACACCCCGCGGATTCTGGCACTAGAACCTAGCCCAGAATCCCGGAGCGCCACTATCTTAGGTCCAAATTTTTCCTTTTAAAATAAGAACAATTTAGAACTACGAAAGAAATTACAATAAATAAATAAAGTATTTACAAAACACCTTAAATGGTTCCAATCCATTAATTGAAAATAATTAAACAATACACAACTATTGAAATACCGATTCCCAAATCCCCATGATAAATTATAATTTCTTTTCTTCAGCTAGTGTCACTGTATACTCTGTAGGGAGAAAGGGAAAAGGGGTGAGCAACCACAGCCCATTAGGAAATTTCCAAAAATAATATAGTGCAACGGAAAAACAAACCAAACAATGCATCAAAAGCATAAATAAACAATTAAACTATTTTAACGTCCCTTTCCGCTGCACTATATTATTTATATAACCAAAACATTAAACATTTTGAAATAAGTCTTTCTAAATTGACTTTTGGTCAAACCTAATTCATGAGCTATTATCCTCACGTTTTGGACCTGTAAGGCTAAAACAAAATGTCCATTAAGCCTGAATTTTCCTTGACCCAATCGGCTACTCTTGTTTTCTTGTTTTTGCATGCACACGTTTTAAGGCTCAAGAGTTTTTAGGTTCTATGATCGCAAGCACCACCTAAACCTAGAAAAACAGATATTTGTAATGACCCGTCCCTCCACCGATATTGTCCCCACTTAGACACTGCGGTTATCCGGCAGTGTGGGGTTTTCAACGAGCATCCATGCGGTAATCTAGCAGAAACTTCCCGGATGGTCACCCATCCTTGGATTGCTCCCGCCCGAGCACGCTTAACTGCAGAGTTTTCTACCAACTCTGGAGTCAATTGTGTTGAAAAGGCCTCGGTGTTAGGAAAGGAAAAATCATTACTTATATTCCATTCGTCCAACCACTGCCGAATATCGGGGTATTACAATACCACCACCTTAAATTGGAGCCGTCCTCGGCTCCGAATATATTCGCAAGCCCCAGATCTCGACGTTCCACGCCCCTCATGAGAAGCACTGGACCAACCCCGTCCAGCGTGCCTTCCCACCCTCGACAGGTGACCCGTCGTCGGCTCTGATACCATTTGTAATGACCCGTCCCTCCACCGATATTGTCCCCACTTAGCCACTGCGGTTATCCGGCAGTGTGGGGGCATCCCTGCGGTAATCTAGCAGAAACTTCCCGGATGGTCACCCATCCTTGGATTGCTCCCGCCCGAGCACGCTTAACTGCAGAGTTTTCTGCCAACTCTGGAGTCAATTGTGCTGAAAAGGCCTCGGTGTTAGGAAATGACAAATCATTACTTATATTACATTCGGACAACCACTGCCGAATATCGGGGTATTACAATATGGACAGAGGTGTTATCTCTATTAACGCACCACCAGTCTTCGATGGATCTAATTACTTATGGTGGAAAATTGTTATGCGAGTTTTTCTTCAAGCTCGTGATATTCATTCATGGGTATATGTTGTTAATGGATATGATGCTCCCATTGTGGCAATAGGTAACGCTATTGTTCCAAAGAATATTGGCGAATACGATGCTGCTGAGATACTTGCTGCAAAGCAAAACTTTGACGGTTTGGATGCCATCATACATGCCATTCCCCCAAATCTTCAGCACCATGTGTCAAATTGCACTAGGTCTAAAGATGCATGGGATATCTTAGAAACCGTATTCGAAGGTAATACCAGCGAAAATGAAGCTAGGCTTCAAAACCTTAATTCCGATTGGGAAAACCTTCGTATGGAAGATGAAGATTCATTTGATGATTTTAATCACAAAGTGTCTGAGATTGTTAATGCATCTTTTGCATTGGGTAAGACTATTCCTGGACATTGTGATGAAAATTCTCATATCGCTGCCATCTAGATACGACTCTAAGAAGCATGCCATCGTTGAGGGAAATAACCTTGATAATCTCTCCATAAATATGCTGGTTGGGAAGCTTAAGATCTTTGATCATGAACATTCATCCAAATCTAAGGATGTTGCGTTCAAAGCACTAAAAGACACAAAATTACTTGATAAAAGTAAAAATGTGTATATCTCTGAAGACGATCACTCTGAGACTGATTCATCAGATGGAGATCTTTACAAATCGTTCTCGATGATCACAAGACAATTTAGAGATCTTATGTTGAAGAGAAGTAAACGGTTTTCCAGAGATAAGCCTAAAGCATCAGTCAAACCTCATAATCGTATTCCTTATAAAAACAAGGACACAGATGAAACTGATGACGAGGATATTCCTTAGTGCTTTAAGTGTAAGGGATTTGTTCATTTTTCAAATAAGTGCCCAAATCGTAGAAAATACACTGGGAACAAAGGTCTTGCTGCGACACTTGATGAGATGTCTGACAATTATGATTCTGATGAAGACAAAAAATCAAGGGTTTTTCTTCTACGTGAAAATATTGATTTTGATAACTATAGCAATACATACAGTTAGAAGAGAACCCAATCAAGATGGAAGAATCATTTGACCCCTCTGTTGGAAACTCTATGTTTAATGTTTCAGGATCAACTATATGCCTAGCAGCTTGCACATCTCTGGCACCTGAACCATCTTATACGTTGACATGCTCCTATTGTTCTCTCAAGGGTCATGAGTTCTCAAAGTGTTTCAAATACAAACACAAAATGAGATATGTCAACAAGCTTCAACGAAGAGCAGATCGTCTAGCCACCAAGCTTAAACTCGCGGAGAAAACAACTAAGGTATGTAAGGTTTTATCTTCCTCGAAGAGATTAGTTTCCAAAGATAGATATAGGCCATTAGAGAAGAAAACATGGTCTAAACATACGGAAAGGAAGGGCTCCATGAATTCCAACCAAAAGGGTCATGGTGGACAAATTTTTGTTCACCACAGCACAACTTGATTGTGTTGTCATGTGCATCTTGTCTCATGTGCCTGTTCAAAAGAGACAAGATCTTGTACACCTCAGGCTTTAAAAATATTTTTTTTTTAGTTTTGTTTTTTAGCTTTGTGTTGTTTGGTTGGAATTCCTCCATATCACTGTTGATTGCGGAAGAGACCGGTTTGCCAAAAGAAAAGGGTTATTATCGACAATTATACTCTTTATAGGGTTGTGAGTTGTTCGTGTACGAACCTGTTTAAAGGTTTCGAAACCCTACATTCCTTTTTCCTTCTCTGATACTCTTTATATCTTAAGACTGCTTGTTGAGGTTTGATTGTAAACTCTTCTCACAAAACCGTGCTTTCATGGATACTCCAAGCACCATGTCTTCTGATGGGAAAGATATCAATATGATTGTTAAGCCATCAATCACTAAGGAAAAATAGAAATCTCAATTGTCTCCAACTTTAAAAAAAAAAAAAAAGGAATGTGAGGAAGCCAAGAGTTGTTCCTTCAAACTCTCAGAAGTTTTCTGATGTTCTTGAAGAGTTGAAGCTGGCAAGAAAAGAGATTCAGCAAATAAAGGCTTGTGTTTTAAGATCATTGGAAATTCAGAAGGCCCTGGTTCGACATCATCAGCCAAGAAGGTTTATTGACATTGACTCCTTCCTCCATGAACCATATGTTCCAATGGCTATTGACGACAAGGAGTTCGGGGACGACAAGGAATTTTTCAAAGATCTTAATGTCTAGTGAAACTTCTTAAGAGAATTTTATTCTTGTTTTTGTTTAAGAAGGATAACTAGGGTTTGTAATAGCCATTATTGTGAGTACACATAGCTATGTCCAACGTTTTCATCTTCATGTTTTTATATTTATTTGTTTAAATTCTGAAGTTTGGTTTGGAAGATGATTTTTGCAGTATTAATCTTTATGGTTTTATATATTGCAATATGTTATGGGATATGTGTGTTTGCGTCCGTGAACTATTATTGTCTCATACGTTGTGAAAAGTTATCTCTTTTATATGTCGATATGCATGTATTGATAAAAGATCGATGAACTTTTGACAAACAAAAGTTAAGCCTATTATGTCATTTATTGATGGAAGATAGGTTAAAATCTTTTGTTTTACGAGGATTATGTTTATTATATGTCATTGTGCAAATAGTGATGGAAAATAGAATGAATCCTTGTATATTCCGCAGTATTGATCTTCCCTGATCCATATTTTATTTATATACTGTGCGGCTCCATAAGTCTTTTTGTGTGATGATCGCGGTCGTAAGCGTCAAAAATAAATTACACTTTCTTACTACTCAAAATATAAATATAGCAAGGGCAAGAAAGGATCGATCCCACAGAGAGGTCTAGGTTGTCAATATGTTATGGTTTCCTATATAAAACACCGGGGGTTCGCTGATTTTTATATACTAAAATAAAAGCAAAACAAATAAAAGTAAACACGCAAATCAAGGATGTGAAAATATTGGATAAATGTTTCATCTTCAATTGTAAACAAGTTTATGAATATATGAATAGAATTCGTATTTAATCTCTCTATCATCAAAAGCCATAGAATACCTTATTACAAGAATACTCCGTAATTTCCTAAGTCATCAACACACACATTAGAGCTGCGTATGTGAATTCTACCTAAAGAATAACCTAACGCCTTGCGCTAATCAAGTTCAATTCCTAGGAGCATTAAGTTTCAGAAATAGGATAATCAATGCAATTGTAATACATTGCGCAAACAATTGAACAAAGGTCAATTTCTACATATGACTACGAGGATGTATCACTACAACCTAGAATCATATCATGCTACTCGTATTCAAGGTTATCGCTCGATGAAAACCCTAAAATAGCTATAGATATGGATGTGAGTTCAATCAATTCTAGACTTAACTAAACAAACATTCAATCATATTGCAATACATCAATCATGCAATTAATATAACCCGTAGAAATCAAACGATAATATTGAGAGAAAACTAATTCATAAAAATCATAACTTGGTTGCAAAATCCAACTACATCTTCAACCAATAATAAAAACTTAGTTACTTGTGTTTTTGGAAATCATCATAGAAAGCAAAGAAGAAAACTATCATGAAACCCTAGAACCAAAAGTAGAAGTCTCCCTAATGGAGATATATCTAGGTTTAGAAAAGAGTTTTCTATTTATATGCTTTTCTCCCCATAAGGATACTTTCCCAAAATTAGGTTAATTCTTCTCAAAACCCGTTTCCAAGTTGGTCCACCAAGCCCAGGAGTGGAAAATATGTCTCTGGAATTTTGGGTCCGAAAAGTGTCACGGAATTGATGACGTCATCATGGAATCCCGGTCACGTCGCCTAATCCGGCCGCCGGAAATTATCTCTGGCCGCCTTTGTCATCAGGTACTATCACCAGGTGATTCTACACTTCCAGTAGTTCAACTTTGCTTCTCTGCAGTCCACACATTCACAAAAACCATTTTAGCCAATTCCTTGTTTCTTGCGAAAACGTACCTAAAAGCGTGGTCCGTAGCTCATATGTCCGGCCATCAATTCTTGCATCCGACTCATACCCCCCTCGCGGTTCACTTAAATATTGCGATTCATGCTTCAAGTTCAAATCCGCCTGGTCGGGAACTATGCTCACGCGCGCCATTTTCACCCCTTTTGCCCCGCAGTTTATAACAAAGACCGGCTCCTTTCTTCTCAATCCCCATTTGTGGCTCTCATAATCCCGGTAGGTCCAATTCAAGCATACCACCACCACTTCCATCTACTCTGGCAATTTCATTCCCATAGTAGCACCACTACAAGCCACAAACAACAGCCAATTACTCAACCTGAGCTACCACCTCAAACCCTTCATCTCATCCTGCCGAAACCAATCCATCAGCTGTAACTCCCTTGGCACTTCCTTGTCAGAGAACCACATCACCACCAGCAGCACATCACTTAGCTGCAAATGCCTTGCCAGTTCAACCTGCCATTCCATTCTCTGTTGCCTCAAACAACTCCATCAGCAGCAGACTTCACAGACCCCATAATCAACAAGTAGCAACAAATCCCCTTTCACTCGATTCGGACTTCAAAAGCACTGCACCTTTAACTTCATTCCTCTACGACTTTCGAGAACAACAACAAAGTCACCGGCATCAGCTTATCCCACCTTTGTGAAAAAATCAACACTCTCCATCTTCGATCAACACGGCTTCAACAAGACACTCCTCATCAGTGCCACCTCAACCTCCAAACCAAAAACTACCCATTTCAGTTCCATGTTGTGGCTTCTCAGATTCAGTAACATCATTCTCATATAATATCCATCATTTACAGCTCCAGAACTCCATTTACAATGGTAGCAAGCTCGAGCTCTCAAACACCTCGGACCGATATTCGTCACCATTATCATCCCTGGCTCCCTACTCGAATCATTAATGCCATCACTCACGTAACCATGGAAGCCACATCACACATAATGCAATCGACTGCAGTTTCAACAAATGGTCACCATACACATCACCCATGGCTAGAGCAGCAACAATGGAAAGGCTGGTCACTCAGGCCTTTTTACAAGCACATTGTGTGCCAGATACTAGTAATTCCGTTCTAAGCTTGCTGGGTGACTCTAAAGCTCACTGCTCCTTCCCTGCATTGCATTTGACATTTAGAACACAAACCCATTCATTCAAATCATTCATCAGCCGCATATAAGCTTACTAATCTCCTTCATTCATCTTCAACAATTGATGGCAAAAGAACTCAAGTCTTCTCCATATCTCTTCCCGATGATTTTGTCTCACATTTCACCCACAACCGATAACATTAGGACCATCTCTCGCTCAGATTCGCCTCAACCTTTGGCGAGACGAGCATTCACCATGTCTTGCGAGTGACGGCAACAAGTCCCGGAACAATTGGTTTTCACTCTCCTTTCTCTCGCTTGTAAATTGGTTTCTCAAATTGGTCCAGGGAGACCTAATTTCCTTTCGGCCCTTGTCTTTGGACGTGCCAACACTTAGGTGTTAAAATCTTCCGTGCCCAAAGAATATGAAGCCCGCAAACTTCAAACGGTCTCAGCACCACTGATTCACTTAGCCCAGCATCACCCTCGAGCCATGGTTCCCGGCGTGAATGAGCTTTGGAACAGCGGCTCCTCGGCTCAGTGTAAATGTATAGAAAATTGAATTGTGTAGGAAACCAATCCGGACTCGATCTAGTTCTAGTTGCGATCTGTCTTTAATGTATCACTTAGTTTGGTTGCCCCATTATCCTCATTTGGGATCTCATTAGTATTAGCCGATGAAATGACCTGTTTACCATTCCGAATTCTTCTTTTGCCCATAACTTCTTCATACGAGCTCTGAATGACTCCGTTCTTTCGCCATTGTCTTCATCTTCTCGTCCTCTACACAATGAAAAGTAGAAATCTTGTATTTGAACGAGTTCCACTGGGTCTTTGGCCCTTCTTCACTTGTGACTTCACTTTTGTAGCCATTTCCACTTCTTTTTGCTCCAATTGACTCCATTGCACCTAATAAACTCAAAAGTAAACATAAGATACATAATTTACAAGAAAACTCGCAAAGAAAGCATAAATACTAGATATTAAATACGGTGTATTCTACACCTATCATGTGACCATTTCCAACTAGACTAATCATAGATTCGTTCGTGATTATTTTGGTTGTGTATTCCGATTATATTAATCATGGGTTCTCTTGTGGTTAGTTTAATTGAGATTTTTGGATACAAAATCATTTTGTGGTTTTTGGTGTCCAAAGAAATCCTTCTTTTCTCGTATAAGTAAGGTCGCTCTTGTTGTTATTTTGGGAATGACATCAAATGGGGGAGAGTTCTTTTGAACTTGCGTTTAATTTCCATATCTTTGTGGGGGAGTGCGGTTGTGGAATATTTGATGAGTTATCTTGTATCTTTATAAACTCCGTGATGAATGCATTTAGCTTCGGCTTTATGATTGCATCTAAACAAAGTTGATATGTACTTTTCTTTGGTCTTGAAGTGTCTCCATGAAAATTTCATTAGGATCCCGTTTTCGTACCTTTGCCAATTTTATTGACAAAAAGGGGGAGAATTAATATGTAGTTCACACTACAAATACATATTGTTTTCGGATCATTATGTAAGGGGGAGTAGTTTTCGTGTTGAGACGAAGTATTGACTAAGGGGGAGTGATACATATCACCATAGTATTGTTTTCGAAGTTGTGATATAAGAACTTTGATGTTGTGTAATAATACTATGACACTGTATAACAATGATCGAGAGCTTTTGTTTTCTCATTGTTATGGCTACGGAACTTCAACAACTATGATGCTGAACTGAACATCTATGGAATCAGGGGAGTACTTGGAAAGAATAAGTTTTCAAGTAATGTTGAAGCACCAAGGAGATCAAGCATGTGGACGAGAATCTACAAAGGTACGAAAACTAGTGGGATCATAATCCCAATGAAGTCTTCAAGTCGTTAACCTACATGGTTTAAGAAAAACCTAAGGTTAAAGGATAATCGACTCTAGTCGCAACTAGTATCACACAAGAAGTGTGGAGATTTGGTTTCCAGTTGCTAGAGTTCTCCTTTATATAGTCTTCAAATCAAGGTTTGCAATCAATGTTACCTTGGTAACAAAGCATCCAATATTCCCCGTTAGATATAAACCTGATTAGACTCAAGCTAATATATTTCAACCGTTAGATCGATCTTATCTTGTTACACACAGATGAAAATTGACTTTATTTAGATATGAGTAACCTTACCTAAACGTGTACACCTTTGTTGGATCAACAACAGTTAATCGAAGTTAGCCATATGAACACTTTCATATCAACCTTATTCATCTTAACCATAACTAGCTCAAATGACTCAAATGAAACTAGTTCTAGAGTTATTCAATTATTTATATTCTCATAGAAATATACAAGATACAATTGAAGCAAAATTTATTTTGATTCAATCGAGTCAGTTCTTGAATATTATAGCCAAGGTTTACAAAAGATTGCATTCCTTAATAAATAAATGTATTAGTTCATGAACAAACCGATTTTAGAACATAACCCACTCAAGTATGTTAACGGATACGCATACTTAAGTAGCCGAACTTGGACTGTGTTCGCCAGTGTGCAAACGGGTATGAATATTGTCGTACATTTCCAAGTTTCAGTTGTAAGCATATTATAGTACCCGTACTTCAACTGACTTCGCCAGTTCCCCTACTGGTACACTAATTTAGCTCCGAGACTTTACCTGACCTCGCCAGTACGCATTCTGGTATGCATACTACATTCCAGTCTTGGATCAACACATATGCAAGTACGCATACTGTGCACCTAATCCAATTATGGAAGTGTTTTAAACTCCCATTTCAATCATTTAAACATTCTTAGAAGACGAAAATAGTTGTCTCACACAAACTATTAGCTTCAAAGCAATTTCCAGGTGATCGAATGATCAATACGAAACATTCCGAGTGATTTTTCACATGATCATCTTTTGACTTTCGTCAAGAACATAAGATGAACTTGGTTAAAGAGAAATCCCACCAACACATATTTCGAGAAATATGTAAGCGAGTTAAACTCAGCTCGAAATATCAAATGTGTATAACCGAAGTCTATATAGCTATACAACTTTTGTCTCAAATAGGAGATAGAATAGATAGACTTTTGAGTGATAGATGAGTTCAAGTCTCCACATACCTTTTGTTGATAAAGTTCCACAAGCTCCCCTTAGTAGTTCTTCATCTTCAATCGATGAACGCCGTGAAGTCTAATGATCAACTACACTTTCTATCCTAATCTGAGACATAGCTATAACTAGACTAGAAATCAAGACTTATAGTTTTGGAAACTAAACTTGACAACAAGCTTGAGATAGCAACGCTTGCGAGTTCGACCGAGCAGTGCTCTAAAAATCTCTCCCTTTGTTAATTTTAATGACAAAACTATCAATACATATGGAATACAAAATAAATAAACTTTGTAGCTCTCAATCCAAATGCTTGATTTCCTTGGTTCTTCAACATTACTCGAAATCTTCGTCACTTCCAAGTACTCCAGTGATTCTGAATGTGTTCAACTCAGCATCATAGTTGTTGAAGATCCATAGCTATAACAATTAAAAAATAGTAGATCTCAATCATTGTTATACAGTATCATAGTATTATTACACAACATCAAAGTCCAACTGTATCACAACTTTGACAACAATACTATGATGATATGTATACTCCCACTTAGTCAATACTTCATCTCACATGAAAACCACTCCCCCTTACATAATTATCCATAAACCATATGTATTTGTAGTGTGAACTACACATTAATTCTCCCCCTTTTTGTCAATATAAATTGGCAAAGGTACCAAAACTAGTGGGATCATAATGAAATTCTCATAGAGATACTTCATGACTATGAGAGAATATATCAACTTTGTTTCGATGATTTCACATAGTCGAAACTTAGTGTATTCATCAAGGAGTTTATAAAGATACAAGAAAACTCCTACAATATTCCACAGCCGCACTTCCCACAAAGATTTGGCAATTAAACAGAAGTTCAATTAAGAACTCTCCCCCATAAAATGCCATTCCCGAAAGAACAACAAGAGCGGCCTTACTTTTACAAGAAAAGAAGGATTTCTTTGGACATTAACAAATTACATGAAACATGAATTTGTATCCAAAATACTCAATAAAATTAACCACAAGAGAACCCATGATTAATTTAATCGGAAATGCTCACATAAGAGAACTTACGGAGCCGCACAGTAGTTACACAAAGATGTGGATCAGGGAAAGGCCAATATTGCGGAATATTCAAATATTCATTCTATTTTTCATCAATATTTGCATAGAGACATGTAATAGACTTAATCATTGTAAAGAAAAGTTCATCCTATCTTCCATCAACATTTGCATCATGACATAATAGGCTTAACTTTTTTTTGTCAAAAGTTCATTCTATCTTTTATCAATATTTGCATAATGACATATAATAGACTTAACTTTTGAGCATATATGGAACAATCATAGTTCACGGATGCAAACACAAATATCCCATAAAAAGTTGCAATATATAAAACCATAAAGATTAATACTGCAAAATCATCTTCCAAATAAACTTTAGAATTTAAATAAATAAATCCAAAAACATTACAAGATGAAAATCGTTGGAAGTAGCTATGTGTACTCGCAATAATGGCTATTTCAAACCCTAGTTATCCTTCTTAAAATACAAGAATAAATTCCCATAAGAAGTTTCCTAGACAAAATTAGATAAGAGAAAGAAAATTTTGGGCATCATCTCCATCATCGGAAACCATCAAAGTAGAGTGAATCTATCCATGTATTCCTTGATTTCGGGGAACTTGGTGGCAATTACACATAATTGTTTTTGCACACATTTTACCTTGGAATTGATCTTACACACACCCTCGTGTATTTGATGAAGAAGACTCAAGGTGGTAGAATCACAAGAATCGTCAACAATATCATATCTTTGTCTCTTGCAAGAATTCTCCTTCATACATTTGAAGGTACAAGGACGAACAAGCTTGGGAATTCCAATAGAGTTTCCAATAGGAGCAATGGAGGAAGTGCGACAAATTTTCTCAATCAAACAAGGAAAGCCTAACTTCTTTTTGGAAGAAGTCATCGCCATCATTTGAAGAATGTAAAATCCACAAATGTCGAGACTTTGAGTACCCAATTCAAGGAAATAACCAACTCCGCAAACTCACGACTCCACCAAGAATTCTTAATTGTGGAGGGACAAAGATTAGACATACCAAGTTTTCCAAAGTCCATCAAGGCAAGACTAAGATAATTAGTAGGAAATTTCCCATCAATCCAATCAACACTTTTACCACAAAGACCATTAGAAATGGTTTTATAGGATGGTATTAATTTCTTCCCTTTGTCTAGGAAGGCGAAAACTACCCAAAGGGATTTTGGTAATTCTTGAAATCAACTCTCTATTAACAAGAATCTTTTCTCTATTTATCATGGCCTTTAATTCCATGTCAACAAGATCATGTTAGCATAGAAAATTCTTGTTAGAGTGTCAAAACCTTGACCAAGACCATTAAAGATGTTTCCAAGATTAAATTTTTCAAAGCAAACTAAATCTTCTTAATGACCACTAACCATATCCAATTTCTTTTCTAGAATAAAACCACTAGAAGAAATTCTTTCAAAGATCTTACTACTAGAATCATTGATAAATCTAATTCTGGTAGAATCTTGAATTTGAGGTATAGTCATGCTTGAAGATGATGAATCCAAGTTTTTTGAAACCTTCTTTGAAACCTTGAAATTTCCCATGAAACCTGGAAATTGAGAGTACAAAGAGAAGGAAAAACTTACTTGATATGCTCCTTGAAGATGGGGTAAATCCTTAGTCTCTTTTGAATCTCCAAAGAAGAGTTTTAATGGAGATAAGACATGAACCCTAAAATAGTTCACGTACGCAGACTAGAAGGGGAAGAAGAAGAGCACGCGTACCATAATTCTTATAAACCAAAAAATGGGCTTGGACCCGTTCATGAACCACGACCCACAAAAGGAAGCAGGATTTGTTAAGTGTTCAACAGCCAAGGTTCGCACACTGAAAGGTTCATTATATTGCAATCGAAGGATAGTAGAAGAAAACTACATAACTTTAATTAACCTTGGATAGA
>JAJJWW010019099.1:0-119721 GCA_023531295.1 Papaver armeniacum | reverse complement strand
CGAGCTTGAGGCTCGTCCATTCTCACCACCTTATATAATTTCGTCCTCGAAAATCAAATCGTCTTCACAGTGGTCGTCAAAACTCCCCACCTTTTGAAAAAACTATCTCTCGACTAAATGCAAAGTCTGCTCATGCTTACTTGGCGTGAAAAAAAGCAACTCATTTTAAATGAGTTCAAAGAACAAGAAATCAATCACAAGCTTGTATGGTTTTCTACAACTAAGATTTATAATTTGTATCTCTGAGTTCCATAGACAAATTTTCTATTTCATATTATGATCGTCTCTAAGCTCACTATGGTGAATTTGATCTCTAACAAATAAGTATGTCTAAGCTTTTTGCGCTAAAAAAATTTATAATTTCATATTTAGTAATTTAATAATTTGATGTAGTTCTATATTTGTTATGCAATATATAAATTATCTAAATATCATCTACTTTAAATGTTGCTATTAACATAATTATTAAACTACTATTATCAAATGTGTTACTAATCTCACTATCCTAATTATTATCGTTATTGGTTTATTGATGTCCAATTGGTACATTAAATCTTAATTTTCTAAATACAACCCTACATTCACGAAAGGATTGATATTCTTGATTTTATTTATTCTTATTAAATGTACATACTATATTTTGTAAACTATTAGCGCAATAATTTAATATTATTACAATTTGAGTATGCATAAAATTTTAGTGTATCGTAAAAGTGTTTAGATTTTTATATCAATGTAAAGTATACTATTAATATATAAATTTATTTTATTTCAAGTCTATTATTATCCTAAGCATCCAAATACTATTATTGTTTTTCTTCCACATATTGTTTTTTTTTTCAAATGATGTACTAAGTTAGTTACTAGTCTAAAGACAAGTCAGGTATCAAATTACTAAGAAATCTAGTCTTTATAATGCCGTTCTTAGGTCTACTCTAATAATTCTTATATTACCTATCGATAACTATTTCATATGCAAAAGATAACTATTTCTTATATTACCTAATCGATAACTATTTCATATGCAAAGAATGTATTTCTAACTTTGTTTATTTACAAAATCTGGCCGTAGATAATTGTTAATAATTTTTCATAGATACTTGATCATAATTATTATTTTAACCCATCAAATATTTACTAATTAGATTTTAAAATATAAAGTTCATTACAATACTATTTGATAAGTGTTAATATCAGTTTTTATATAATTATTAGTGATCCTATTATCATTTATTATTATTATTAACACTAATAAGTCAGACTATTATCTTAATTCCTTTACGATTTAATTTCATTTCTACTTTAATAGATTAATAGTTCTAATTAAGAGAAAAAGTACTCTATTAGTTTCTAAGCAAAATTTGGGATCTATCAGTCTACTAATAGAAGCAAGTCTTCTAATATGAATGGTAATCCAAGCTTGTAGTTGGCATGTCCAGGTTAGCAAGACCGGCGATGGTTTCCTCTGAACAAAGACAACACAAACACACACGAATTTAAACCTCACTATTCTCGATTGCTAGATTATTTAAGTATCATTTAATTGAGACTAACTAATCTCTTCTATTTGACATTTCTAAACTATAAAATAATTGGTTTCAACCTACAAGTTTTTACTTCATAGATATATACCCATAAAACAAGAAGCAAACAATCAACATATTGAACAAATTAATCCAATCAATTAAAAAAATTATTTTAGTTCTAGATTGCTTTTAGTGATTAAGATTTATCTCACAAACCCAACTCGATTCTAAACTAATCTAGTTCACTATCGACTCCTTTGGATAATCTTATTGTGGCCATAGAAGATCTAATAGTGAGCTACGATACCAACTTTATGGCGCCCCCTAAGCTAGCGGTGACTAATCCAGAGATTAACTAAATAATAGGCACTAAGAATCTAAATCATAGACTTAAGCATTCAATTAAGAAATGTTATAAAACTTAACTTAAAAACTAGCCCAGCTCGAAATATATATATACAAGGATTCCTCTCAAATGATATATACAATAGTCATTTGGTTTTAAATAAAATATACAACATAATAAACACAGCAGTTAATCGCTAGTAAACTCGGCCCTTGAAGCTTTATTTCTTTGACGACATACGATCTTTCAGGCGAAAGTGGGAATAGGTGAGCACATCATCCTTAGAAAGGGTGCCCGTAGGAATAACAACTAGCTTTCAAGTAAACATTAATATGATTCAAGACAATGCTTGGTTTCTGAAAGTCGATAATACACGAAAAGACAATAAAACATAACTGAGAAACTTAACCTTTTCAAAGTAATTTAAAAGAACAATAATAACCAACGGAAACATCCATGAATAACGATAAATAAACATCCAAAAGAGATGTGATGTGTTACGCACATAAGGAAGAGTAATATTGAGACTAAGTCTTATGGGGTGCTAGTCTAGCACCTAGATTAGCGATCGGGACTACCTCCTAAGTCTTATGGGAGTGATAATCTAGCGGCTAGATTAGCCCACGTCAGCCATGACTGAACCATTCCGTTCACGCTAAGCCATTCACGAACCCGGCGGGCCGGATTGACTCTTTAACTCGGCCGTCGGATCAAATAAATCTCTCGTGCTGAACCATTCCGCTTCCCGAAAAAGGTAGTTTTTCAACGCTGAATCATTCAAGCGTAACTATCTAGCATGCTAGTTCACATGCTAGCTGGGTAGGAGAGAGAACTAGTTTTAACTTTTTTTCCACTTTCTTTTTGAATTGCAACACTTAAGTGCTAATCTAGCACCTCCAATCTTACCCATAAGACTTAGTAAAGCCCACTTCCACTCCGATTAAGTAATATTCTACGGTGTATCAGCCCAGCCATAGAAAATGATATAAAGGAAGATAGTTTTGGCCATGTAATATGCGGTGTATCTTCTAGCCATAGAATACCGGATATTGTGCGAGACACACATCTCATACCACACAAAGCACACAAAGATATGCATGAATTTCACAACACAAAGATTGATTTGTAAACAATAATGAATACAAGAGAGTTCGTTATCGATTCCCACCTTTTTTGATGACAAAGCCACGCCTACCTCGAGATCCACGATCCTCTCGGTTCATTCTTTGAATCGATCGTTGTTAATAGACTAACTCTGTTAATCATACAAGAACTCTAAGAGTTTAGCCAAAGGATCACGAGAAGAATCATAGCACATTTTCCTTTGATCTCTGAGTTTATAAATTAAGTGAACTAACTAATGGCTCTAACTCTATTACTAGTTCCATAACACGGTAATAAGCAATTTTGAGATAAAACAATATCTACTAATCCAAACAGGGTCAATTTGGGTATCATCGGAAAGCCCTCGAAAAACCCTACAACTTTGCAAAAGGAACCCGAAGCTAATTCGGACCATAAAGGGTCCAAAACATCAAAATACTATTTATGTCCTAAGCCCAAACTCATGGGCCTGGCTGTCCAACCCATCAACCCGGCCCATTAACTATTTGACTAACCAATCGGGTTAACCCATAACCCGGTTCATGACCCAACAAGTCTGACTCGCTACCTAGGTCTACTGTGTTGACTACTATCATTTTATCAAATACCTTGTAAGCATGGCACACCTATTTTCCCGGTTCATACACGAGCAGGAGTCAATTTTCAGGGTCTCTATCTCTTTCAATTCTAATCCAAATTGAGCAATCTATAGATATTTAGAAGGTGATTGTGTCATCTACAACTTGTAGTTTTGACCGGAAGCTAATAACGACTAGAACATGCCTAACGGAGTCCATTTTATTCGCTTTTAGTCACCATTTGTTCCATACTTTCAGACAAAACGTCGCAACTTTGCAAAATCATAACTAATTCCATACTAACCAAAATCGAGTGAATCAAAGTTATGTAAGAAGGTTAGAGACTCATCTACAAGTCTTATTTTATAAACCAAGACTAATTCCCTAAATAAGGTACCAATAGAGGTGTCTAGATATTGGACGATGTGACAATTCACATAAAATCAAAACTTATATTAATCTATCATGGTTTGGTTTAAGACTATTTTCCATGAATAGAAACATACCCAAATCATATAAAACCATACTAGAATCATTTAGAAACGTTACCTTAGTTTTTTCATAAACATGTTATGTCATCTTTCCACCATTATTCCACTAACTTCATCATCAACCCATGAAGATTTATCATAACCACCATTGACATGAACTCCAACATGGAACACCATATCTCTTTGTCCCTCCTTAACTCTCTAATCTCTCCAAAACCCTCTACTTGATTTAACTCTAAGTGTCTCCATCAACTCTCTCTCTCAATCCATCACCACAAAGTCAACCAAGAACCCTTTTCTCTTTTAATTCTATACCTCCTAACTCTCCTTCTCATAACTCAACCTCTCTACTTAAGTTTTCAAAACCATATTCAAACCTATAAGTTATCTACCGAGAAAACTCATTCTTATAAACTAGCTTCTGTTTCAAGGTGAATCCAACTCCCCTTAATTTGCATGAACATAACTCTCAATTCAAATACAATTATATAAGTTCTTGATTATTAAAGGCTTCACTAATGCTAACCTTGTATTTATATTGAGGGATGACCATTCCTAGGAAATGGTCAACTAATCTAGAGGTCCTGGTCAGCAGGAGTCTAGGTCAAAGACTAGTTCCTGGTGAAAGGTAACAAAACTTGTCAACAGTAAGTCAACCCCTGGTTGACTAAAGTCAAAATTTTAACATCTAAAGTTAGAGTGCAATATATTCTTCAACCGGTATCCAATTTGTCTTTCTTATAGTCTATTTCGCGTAACTTTTCGAGACTTATTCAATGATACTAGTTTCATATCTAAATCGTTGTTAGATTAATTTCTATTAATTAACGTTAGTCTCAGATTAATCGGACGATAACTTAGTTCGTCTCTTGACTCGGTCTAATAGCGTTGGACGAGCTTGAGGCTCGTTACAAAATGTGTCGACCTAATATCCTAAAGTAATTAGGTTTAGTCTCAAAACTTAATAAATGACACATACTGAAACTTATACGTTCCCCAATTGGAAGGAAGGTTTTTGGTGGGAAAACAAAGTCAATCGTGGTATCATAGCCTGGGTTAACCACATCAACCAGGATGGGTTTCTAACAACCGAACTTCTTTATGGACACAACTAGGTTCGGAAAAACGTGTATGAAGATAATCTTGTAAAATGGTTGTGCACATATGTCAAGTCCCAAGTGAGGGATCTCTGTAAGAGCTAAAGGTAAGGCACAAGGAGAGTGATAATCACCCCCAAACTTAGAGTTTTGGGTGTCTCTAGATAGACTAGCTTCTGATTTCCCTAATTTCTAGATCATTGGAATCTTGAAAATGGTCAATTGCTTCTTCTAGGTTATACTCGGTGATGCATCCTCGCTTATATTTAAAAAGCTCTACGAGTTTATCTTCTTCGTCTAAGACTATTGTTTTAAATCGTTAGACTCTAAAATAATATTCTCAAAGGATAAACTCGTTCCTTTAAACCATTATCGACTTAAGTAAACGGGAAATACTACATCGTCTAAGGCAGTATCTCTAGTCAAATCCTCGTCCTTTTGAATAGGTGAATAATTGTTAAAATTATTAGGATCCGAAACTTAAATAACTCTATTATTATAAAGCTCCAATTGGAGTAACAAATTCCACGATCACTATGCCTATTTATTTCAAATTCTTCATCAACACTATCCTCATCATAATCATTATTATAATAACATGAAAATGGTTGAACCTCATCTAAACAAGTAGTGTTACCAATTCTAACCTCATCATCTTGATTATGTGAATAACTATCTTCATTCTCAAAGGTATTATTGGATACACTATATTGGAAATTCAAATTATTTCGAGCAATACTTTCATTCGTCTCTAACTCAAGTCTACGTGTCGACTCAGCTATCCTCTCAAGGGCCTCCTCCAAAGAAAGTTCCCTTAGTGTTGGATCTAAGTTTTGAGTTAATCTATTGAGGATATCTTCTAAAGAAGGAAGAGGAACGGAAGGATCATAATAAGGACTACTTTCAAAAGTTTGATTGTATCCTCTAGAGACGAAGAACTATTACTATAATCTTCTTGCTCGAATGATTTGATGCACATGTGGATAGTAATTGGTCTCACCATGGTATGACCCATAACCTTCCAAAGGTTGGCGTTCCTAACCACTATTCACACTATGGTCATAAAAGGGTGATGTCCATAATGTTCAGCTTGGATATACATATTCACCGTGATGGCTATTATAATACCGATTTGACATCCTAAGCTGCAAGGGAATTCTACACAAACATAAACGAGGTGACTAGACCAAAACAAACCTACGATTTCTAGCAAAAAAAAAAAAGCATGATGGCTCCACTTAGATTGTTTCTAGACCAGCTTCTAATCCTTCGAAAGGGAATTCGTTACAATGCTGAGCAAACCCCTCCAGACCAATCCGAGTTTAAGTAAGTTGAATAGAGGCGAGGAAGGCTGCGTGGAGCTTTGATACCCAAGGCCTCACCGCATTACCAAGGCGGCGCGATCGCATTCAACTCACGGAAACCATCATGAACTTCAAGTATGCTTAAATAGTAACCAATATTTTTCGAATGAGTTTCCTATTAAGCTCGTTACCCTATCGGTCTCGTTCTAGTCGATATTTTAAGCTTAGGTTCGCGTTTGGTATCGTTTTCCTAAGGCGGGCAAGAAGAGAACAGTGATGAAATCCGAACCCTTATCTTGTATGGCCGTCCTTGCCCTTTACTAGGAAATTAAAAGCGGCGGGATTCGGTTCCTCGACATATATTCAAACGAAATCATCCGGTAAACCCGGCGGCTGGGATTCGCGGGTGTTTCGAATTCTTACCTCCGTTCCAGGAGCGGGGGATGAGCCGTTGAAGTCGACTCGGGCCACGACTCCTATGTCGTGTACGAACCCGAGGGGCCGAGGTGATATCGTAATCACCGTCCTTCCTGTGCAGTTTATATTAAATTACCCTCCCTTAGGGTTTAAAATTAATAAAGATCAGATAGTCCAAAAATAAAGTCCAAAATTAAAAAGTCCAAAAAGTAAAAGTGCAAAGAAAAGGAAAGTCTAAAAAAAATAATAAAAATGCCTCTCTTTTTTTTTCTCTCTTTTAAAAAAAAAAAAAAAAAAAAAAAAAAAAAAAAAAAAAAACTTCTTCTTTAGCTTGTCTTTAACTCCAAATCCTTAACTATCCACCAAAAGCTTTGGCAAATTTCTCTTTTCGCTCCAAATCCCAAAATCGAAAGGAAAAGACAAAACCAAAAACGCGTAAAAGAACAAAAATAATAAAAGAAAAATAAAACCTAAAAACAAATCTATACACAAGTCCGCGTCGGCGGGCAGCAAAAATTGATGGTTATTTTCAATGATGTTGTAGAAAGTGGTAGTAAGGTTGTCGTTCACTCGGACTTTGTTGGATTGATTTTTAAGTTTTAATAAAAGAAAATACTAAAGATAAAGAAAATATATATACAAATATTGTCACGAGGATGAAGAGATGTCTTTGGGACTCGAGATTCGACCAAACTCCTAACAAAAGGTTCAAATATTAATTCTTTTTACAATTATCGCTCAACAAATAAAAACACGGACTCTTATTTTTGCCAAGATAGATCCTCAAAAGATTGGTTGTAAATCCAAGCATGATGTATCAAAACAATTAAGCTAAGCATACATCATCAAATTAAATGACAACCAATTAATTCAAATCATATTTCAATTAAAATTAATGCAAAAGTCTTAAAAAGAATTAAATAATTTTACCCATGTATGAAATTCGTCTTCCTCCGCGTCCCACTTTGTTGAGTCTAGCTCATCATGTTGGAAACACGCTCAAAATATGATTTTATTGCTCAAAGGTGCTTACAAATGATGAAATGGAGAAAATGATGTAAATCGGTGTTTGCAACGTTTATAAGTGTTGCAAACACTGTTACAAAGAACGAAAGGCGAAATCTTGTTGTTGTTTTAAGTCTGCCCATAAACTACGACCCACGTATGTGAGTCTTTACTACTTTGCGATCCTGGTGTTGCCGGAGTCGACAAACATGCACGAACACGTTGAAAACTCCAAAACTTGTGCAAACTTGTACATGTACGTGTTGCTCCGTTTGCTTTAATTTCACGATGCGACCAATTTTAACCGAACCAAAAGCCCATACCAATCTGTTTGGTCCTAACGGAGTTCATCCCAATCGAAAACAAACATTGAGTCTGCCTTAATTCCTCCAAAGTCGAATCGAGTAAGTGACGGGTTTTCAAAGAATAATTTCCCGCCAAAAATATTTTCAAACGAAGAAGAAAGGGTTTCCCCTTATCCAACGGCTGGTGCGAATAGCGAGGAAGGAACCCCTTATCAACCGAGATGCCCCTTAACCAATAGTGAGAGTCCGAATAACACGTGTCCTCGGGTGTGTTAGAGCAACTTTTCGAGCCAAATTTTTCAACAATCTTTATTTCCTAAAAATACACAAAAACACAATATTAGTCCAAAAATCGAGTTCCAACAATAGAGACACCGAGGACAATTTAGACACAAAAATGTGTCTTTCACCGCATAGAGAAGGCCAGCATGGTGGCGCGGCTAGGTTGGCATGGCATTCCTTGGCGCGGTTTGGGCGTGGCCAAACTAGGTTTCGGGCCAAAGGTTACCATGCGTTTGTGCAGTAACCTTGGGCGGCAGGATTTGATCCCTGGATTGAAGGGAGACGTTGATTTTCACACGCCTTCGTTTTAGTAGCCGCACAGGGAAGGCCGGCATGGTGGCGCGGCTGGGTTGGCATGGCATGCCTTGGCGCGGTTTGGCGTGGCCAAACTAGGTTTCGGGCCAAAGGTTACCTTGCGTTTCGGTAACCTTGGACGGCTAGGATTTTCTCCCGAGATTGAAGGGCGGCGGTTGATTGTCGCACGCCTTCCGTTTAGTAGTCGTAAAAGGAAGGGACAGCATGGTGGCGCGGCTAGGTTGGCATGAGATTAGCATGGTATACCTTGGCGGTTTGGCGGGCCAAACTAGGGTTTCGAGCCAAGAGTTACCATGCATTGTCCGGTAACCTTGGTCGGCTAGGATTTGATCTTGGGATTGAAGGGCGGCCGTTGTCGCACGCCTTCGTTTTATTAGCCGCACAGGAAGTCCAGGCATGGTGGCGCGCTAGGTTGGCATGCCATTGGCATGGCATACCTTGCGCGATTTAGCGTGGCCAAACTAGGGTTTCGGGCCAAAGGTTACCTTGCGTTGTCACGGGCAACCTTGGGCGGCTAGGGATTTGCTCATGAGATTGAAGAGGCGATCGTTGATTGTCGCACACCTTCGTTTTAGTAGCCGCATAGGGAAGGCGGCATGTTATAGTGGGGGCATGGGTTTGGCTTCATGTTGGCACATGGTGCGGCTTGCATGGCTAGGGCCAAGGCAAGGTGCGTTTGGCTTTGCGAGGTGGGGCCAATGGTTTGGCATGCCGTTTGGCACATGGTGCGGCTAGCATGGCTAGGGCCAAGGCAAGGTGCGTTTGGCTTGGCGAGGTGAGGCCAATGGTTTGGCATGCCGTTTGGCACATCGTGCGGCTAGCATGGCTAGGGGCCAAGGAAATGTGCGGTTTGGCTTGGCATGTGGGGCCAAGGGCTTGGCATGGCGTTTGGCATATGGTGCGGCTAGCATGGCTAGGGGCCAAGGCAAGGTGCGATTTGGCTTGGCATGTGGGGCCAAAAGGGCTTGGCATGCCGTTTGGCATATGGTGCGGCTAGCATGGCTAAGGCAAGGCAAGGTGCCGTTTGGCTTGGCATGGTTTGTTATTGGCGTAGTAGTGCGGGGCATGGTTGGCATGCCTTGGCGTGGAGATGTGGATAGCACGGTTTGCCATTGGCACAATGGTGCGGACCGGCGGCATGGTTGGCATGCCTTGAGCAATGGATGTGGCCCCCACGATTTGCCATTAGCACGGTGGTGCGGCTGGCATGGTTGGCATGTCTTGGCGCGGTAAAGTGGCTGACACGGTTTGCCATTGGCACGGTGGTGCGGCCGGCATGGTTGGCATGCCTTGGCGCGGTAGATGTGGGCTGGCACAGTTTCCATTGGCACGGTGGTGCGGGCTGGCATGGTTGGCATGCCTTGGGCGGTAGCATGAGGGTTTTGTACAGGTGATGTCAATCAATGTTAGGGGTTCCGTGACGGACCGGAAAATTACGCCTTTGGCGCGTTGCCCCAGGCCGTGATCTCCCAGGTGCGCCATGATGAAGCTACGATCCGGGCCTCAAAGCTAGGCAAATGCACGTCCATTTGCCCTTGCAAGCATGCTCATGGAGCATGACGCGGCTAACTTAGCTTCCACACCGTTCCAACTTACCTTGTCCATGGCAAAGGGTTTACGGCCATAAGGCCAATGCCAATGCATTTTTCATGCATCTCAGCTTTGCCTTTACATAAGAATTCATCTTTTGAATTCCCTAGCTAGTGAGCATCCGTCATTGTCGGTATAAGCCTTGGACTTTAGCGTAGGCCGCACCATCAAGCCCTTGCCATTTCCCACGTTACCTCGCTTACAACTCTTTATAACTTGATAGGAAGTATGAGCATCCACTTACGGCATGCAACTAAGCCTCATCAAGTCGGCCACAATCATCTCTTGCGTCGAGCTCACCGAGCTTAGATGATGAGGGCCAACGTCTTTGGATGCAATCTGCAACTCATTGCGGCTGCCCTACGTACCCTTCCCTACTCTAAAGGGATCAAGCACAGGCAGTAGTTCATCCACGAAGGGACAGAAACTTAAGCCAAATCGTTTGCAAGGCTGGCCTAGCAAAAGCAGTAATGCTTTTGGTCCGTATAGGCCATTCCGCCAAGATGCATAATGATTATGCATCATCGGTCCGCGCTTGGCATGGCATAAGCGATGCCAACGCATCAAATACCCTCTTTGAAAGGCTACGCAACTATAAATGAGCCTTAGGCATCATTTATACCCTTAAACTAAGCTGCTTGCGATAGGTGTAGAATACACATATTTACTATCTAGAGTTTATGCTTTCTTTGCTATTTTTCTTGTGAATTTTGTATTTTACGCTTGTTTTGAGTTTTGTAGCTACTTTGGAGTCGCACGGAGGAAAAGAAGAAGAAATCATCAAAATTGAGCAAAAAGGGCAAACTTGTCATTTTATCAAGGGCGAAGACTATATGGAGCCCACCAAGGGTAAGGGGTGACTCAAATTTACAAGGAAGGACAATAATAGATAAGGGAGGTCAAGGGTGTCCCTTATCCAAAAAGAAGGGTGAACTCTAACCCATGCCCAAGCCCATGTCGATCCACTCTAACCTAAGCCCATCCATCTACCGGACCCATAACCTAACCGGATCCATGCCCGAATAACCCACTCAAATCGAGATATTTTCTTCTCCTCATCATTTCTTTTCACTGAAAGAGAAAAGAAGACGACCATGGCTGCCGCATTGTTAGAGAGAGAGAGAGCTTTTTAGCCGTTCGAAGATGGGTTCGATTGTGGTGGTGTTTCACAGGTCCAAAGAAAAAACGTGGGTTCGAGTTCGATAGATCGAGTGAATGGGTTTGAATCGAATCGATAATATAGAGTTGAAGCTCGGGGATGAAGAAACTCGGAGGAGAAAGTAATTGATACAGGAAGAATTTGTTCGATCGACGATATTCGATCTGTGAAGAATTGAAATTGTTCTTGCCGGTGTCAAAATCGAGAACCAAATGAAAATGGAGTTAGGGTTTTTATCAAGCTGTTTCGATTAATGGGTTTGATGGTAGTGAATGTTGAATCGAAAGTGGGTCGGGTGAAAGTGATTATCCATGGTGAGAGTGGCCAGAGCAAAGGATGCTTCTTTGGTGGAGGAATAGCTCAAATCTTGAGCTGCCCGGGAAGTTACTGATGAATTGATTGAGATGAAGGCCCGAAACAAGTTGGATTGGGTTGATCTTTGTTGGAAATGAGGTCGAGTTTGAAGTGAATTGAATGAGATGTGGGTGGTAGTAGAGATGAAGGCATTTGTCTTGATAGTCTTTGGAGTGTGTGGTGGTCAGCGGCAATTGATGGTGTTGGCCTTGAGCTTGTGAGGCTTGCGGTTTGTGATTGTACACTTTGTGGCTAATGTGTTACGTGGGAAGTCTTTGGTGTCGGTGGTGGTAATGGCTAGGCCAAAGCGAGAGATGGAGGTCTTTGAGAGTAGAGGCGATAGCAATGTGTGCTGATGATTTGATGAAGGATATTGCGGAGTCGAGCGGAATGCGATGAAATGGAGTGCGGTGGTAGGCTGGCTTTGTTGCCGTATGGTGGTAATTGAGCATTTGGAGTTGAGTTTGTGAATTAGCGAGATGGCAGGCAGGTGGTTGAAATGAAGTGGCGGAGTTGGTGGTATTGGGCGGTGCATCGATGGCAAGGCTTGCAAGACGGGTGATGGCTTGTCGAGGGGATGAAGATGCGGTGAGGAAGTAGCCATCATGGGCGAGTAGGTATTGAGTGAAGCACAAGGATTGTGCATCACAAGACTTTGGCTTTGTGCAAAGTGGTGGGGAGTGGATCAACGACTCGGTTACGACTCCGAGCTGACCTGACTCGGCCGATTAAGACCGAGTCGGCCAGTGACTTATTGGCCGACTCCTCTTCTCTACTTTGACTCCGTTGACTAACAGTTGGTGACGGGTTGACCCGTTTGACCGTTAGTCCTAACGGAGGAACCGGACGGAATATTCCAGAGTCGAATATTCTCTCGACGGAGAAATTTTCCGGGTGGCCGTGACGACGTTTTAAATGCCAAATTCGAGCCATAATCCCAGTTTTCCGGCGAGCAAAATTCCAGAATTTTCTATGGACCTCTCTCATGGGTATGAAGACTTGGGCTAGGAATTGGATGGAGAATTGGACTCAAATTTGGAAAGAGAAGGTGGAAGAGTTGAGAAAAGCTTGATTTGGAAATTGAATTGCAAAAGGAAAAGGATTCTAATCCTTGGAAGATTTGGAGAATATTGAAGCCTATAAATAGAGAAGTTTTCTACAACTTCTACACATCTTTTACACACACCTTTCTACACACACAATTCTTTTCTTTTCTTATTCTTTGTGTGAACTCTTTAACATGAGTAGTTAATTTTATTGATTGAGGATGAATTCCTAGTTCTTAACATGATTTAAGTTTTTGTTTTCAAATTCTATCTTGAAGTTTTTCACATAATTATCGTTTGTTTTTACTAATAGGAGTGATCTTAAAGACATTCATGATTGATTGATAGATTGTTTGGGTGGCCAACTAAATTGATTTGTTAATTGATCTAAAGCTAGTGAAAGTTAGGGGATAAGTAATCGTTCTTTGACTCTTTACATAAGTAGCAAACACGAGACCTTGCGGAGGGATTCCGTGGAGCAATTGTGTGTAGAAACAATGTTAGCAAGTAGACCTTGAGCTAAGAGTCTAACTACTAATATCAACCTAAGAAATTCACAAAACCTAATGCATGAGCCAAGTTACATCTAGGTTGAGCTAATTCTAGGTGGCTTGGTGATTAGAATCCGGTAGGCGAGAACTTCCGTGTCCGGTGATACAAGGGATTTAGGGGTTTAGCACTGAGCTAGCTGCTTTACCTACGGTTGGTGATAATCTGTGACTAATAACAAGTAGAAAAGAACATAACTTTAATCATTGTTTCGTAACGAAGAAGGATTCCTTGATCTTCTCTCTCTTATTGTTTTCATCTTACAACTTTCGATTTTAATTGCTTTGTTTATTTTCTTTTGCTTTTTACACCCCTTTCGTGACAACTTTTACAACTAAGATCACTTGCTCCTCGTGGGATCGAACTTGACTTCCCTTATATTATTTTTAATTAAGTGGAAATATTGAATTAATTTGATTGCACCTACGACACGCATCAAATTTTGGCGCCATTCTAGGGGAGCAACGGATGATTTTAGTTGTTTTATTTTCTTTTTGCTTTATTCTTGCTTTGTTGGATTCTATTCCGTATCTAACTTGGTTTTGAATCTTATTTGAGGTGCCATGTATGGTGGACAAGAGCAAGCATATTACAACAATCAATACGGTTTTCAACCTCAACATTATGGCAACTTCCAACCATCCTTAGGATACAATCAAAACCAATCTTTTGGCTATGATCAAATTCCTCTGAGAACATTATGGATATTCTCATACATATCAACAACCTTATGACGGGTATGTAAGTGGACAATCACATGGATGGAAGGATAGTTATGCATCTAATAATTTGTTTTCTAGTAATGTGCGAGACAGAGAATTTGGAATATACTCCTCTTCATCGTGTTTTTCCTTCACTTTTTCCAAAAGAGGAGATGCCGTCTAACGGTGGTAAGCGTGTGAACGTCGGGAAACTTGCTTATACAAATTGGAGGATGATGGAGACTCGGAAAGAGCTTGTCGCGAAATTAGTAGGACCATTCATATGGAACTTAAACGACGTCGGGATAAAGGTTATGAAACCGATGAAGATTCTTATTATGGTGAGTCCGAAAATGAAGATGATTGTGTTGAAAAGGACAAACCTTTGGAGACTTTTGATGACACTAGTGTAGATTACTCAAGCCTTGATCTTAATAATGATCAATCACCTATTCAAAAGGACGAGCTTGAGGAAGATGCATTTATTGCTTGGAAAAAATTTCTTAAGGAGAGATGGGAGTCAGCGGAAGTGTATGAATGTTCCGACAATGAGGAAGTTATTCCAACTCCGGATCATAATAACGATCCTTCACCTATTCAAAAGGAGGAGATTGGGTGTGCCTTACCTATTGTTGTAAACGAGTAACACCCGCACAAGAAGATCTTACAATCTATACCGATGAAATTCATTTTTGTGAATGGCCCGATTCCGATGATGAGAATGTTGAAGAGATGATGCTAGAGGATGAAACCACATTCATTGATCTTGTGGAAGACCCAATTGAACTTGCGAATGATTTTAATGATACCGAGACTATGGTTAAGGTAGAAAACGACGAAGAATGGTTGCAAGGTTTAATAGAGGACCACGATATACAAGAGGTAAGTAATTCACTTGAATTTTTAAGGATGAAGAGGATTCTATAATACAAGAATTTTTGAAAGGTTTGTCTAACCCTTTGCCTATTGATTCTTCTCCTTTACCTCTTATTGGTTTGGATGTATGTGCTTGAGAAAGTATTTTTGGATGATTTTGTTTCTAAATATCCACCATTGGAAACACTTGATGCTAACACTATGCGGGTTTGCCAAGAGGAATACATGGAAGTTCCCGAATTCTATGTTCTTTATACACTTCAGAGTGTGGACGAGAATAAGTGTGGGGGAAATTTCTATCGGCGATAACATCACTATTGTTTTCTTGTGCTAATATTTGTATGGAGTTATTGTTTGCAAAACAGGTATTATGGGTGGATCCTCAAATTTTCCGATTGTTAGTATATGGGGAATGAATCTTGCAAGAGCCAAGTCGGACCGTCGACTTTAAAACAAGCGCTTAATGGGAGGCAACCCATCGGTTTTGTATTTCTTATCCTTTTGCTTTTTGTTATTTCTTTTTCTTATTTCTTATCATGTTAAAATTTCCCACCTTGACTTTACTAGGAGGATTCAATTACATTGAGGACAATGTAAGGTTTAAGTGTGGGGGAGTGGTTAAGCATGTTTTTAAAACAAAAATTACAAAAAAAAAATGAAAAAATTTGAAAAAAAAAAAAAAAAGGTTTTACATAAAAATTCCAACTTTTAAAGATTTTAGAGTCACTAGCATACTTCTAGGTATGTTTACATAGAGATTTTGACCGACATAATTGAACTTGGAAATGTTAGAGAACTACATTCGGATTTCTTGTTTGTTTGAGTGTTAAATAATGGATTTAATCATGCCGGTGATGCGAATTTGGTGCGAGGAGAAGTGCGTTATTAGAGTTCTTTGATCAATCATTAGTGGAGACTACCCGTATTCATATCATGAGAGGCACCGACCAGAAATTTTCCATCTACTAAAGAGCTTCTTTTGAGTGTGTGTCACCGTAAGTTAATTCAGGGTAGAATGGTGAGCTACCCAACCTCCCACCAATAAAAGCACTACTCTTTGATCTCTTGAGTGCTAATTTTGTCAATCATGAGGGTGGCGTCCATGGATGAAAGCTTCCTTCTTGTAGTTCGATTTGAGTTAGCACCATTCTCTCTCGCGACAACAACGGATCCATAGAAACACATTCATCATCAACAAGGAGCGACATCAAAATCTACAAGGAAAGTTGAAAAGTTTAAGGTTTACAAGCAACGGAACGAGAAAAAGAGCAAATTTCAAATTCAAGTAAAGCAACATACAAAGAGCGGAATTCACATATATGTTGAGGACTTACAATACAATGAGGTAATTTTATATTCAAGTATGAAGACTTATTCATGAAAGCGAAGAAAAGTAAAAGGTGAGAATTTTTGAAGTTTATGATTTCAAAGACAATACAAGTTGTGAAGAATCAAGCGGTAAAATACTTCTTCCACGGCTATGGTTTATTTTTGTATTTAATTTCTCTTGCTAAAAAAAAAAAAAAAAAAAAAAAAAAAAAAAAAAAAAAAAAAAAAGAAAGAAAAAAAAAAAAAAAGAAAAACAAGAAATATTTGTTTTGTATAAGCCGTGGGGAAGGAAAATCTATAAGGAAGTTTCAAGCGACAAGGATTTTTAAGGTAAAAAGAGTTACAAATTGTGAAGGATTTATGAAATTCAAGGGTTTATCATCAATAGTTGAAACCGGAGACGAAGACTAAGAAGTTAAAGACGAGGAGCGAAGACATTTCTATTGGATGCCGTGAGAGTGGTGTTATCATAATTGGCGATCGGATGTGAAGGTAAGTGAGTAATCTCATCCTCGATAAAAATGGTTGATTTCCTTTCTTAGAGATCGTCAGAAAAATGGTTTTCAAAATATTAAAAGATGTGGGTTTTTAAAAAATATTTCGGAAGTTATCCTTCCCACCATTCAACGTGTTGCAGGAGTTCTCTCTTCATTCCTACCTGCACACATGTGAGAACCATAAAAAAGCTGTCTTTTTGAGTGCAATTATCATAAAATCCTATTTGGTGAGGCGATCGGGCGAAATGCTTATTGATCGTTTCTCAAACACGCATTCTCTCATTATGGTGTGGTTATTTCTCACTCAACATTTAAGAATGAGAATATGTTCTTTGGTATTTCTAACTTCTTATTACTAGCATGCAGAAATTCTATGTCCTCATAACTCTTTGGATGCTTGTGACGCTTTGAACGCTTTGAAGTTGTGAGTTTTTAGTTTGATTTGCTCGAGGACTAGCAAAGTCTAAGTGTGGGGGAATTTGATAGGTGTAGAATACACCGTATTTACTATCTAGAGTTTATGCTTTCTTTGCTATTTTTCGTTTGAATTTTGTATTTTACGCTTGTTTTGAGTTTTGTAGCTACTTTGGAGTCGCACAGAGTAAAAAGAAGAAGAAATCATCAAAATTGAGCAAAAAGGGCAAACTTGTCATTTTATCAAGGGCGAAGACTATATGGAGCCCAGCCAAGGGTAAGGTGACTCAAATTTCTGAAGGAAGGACAATAATAGATAAGGGGAGGTCAAAGAGGTGTCCCTTATCCAAAAAGAAGGGAGTGAACTCTAACCCATACCCAAGCCCACATGTCATCGATCCACTCTAACCTAAGCCCATCCATCTACCCTACCCATAACCTAACCCGGATCCATGCCCGAATAACCCAGCTCAAATCGAGATATTTTCTTCTCTCATCATTTCTTTTCACCCGAAAGAGAAAGAAAGACGACCATGGTAGCTGCTGTTGCGAGAGAGAGAGCTTTTTAGCCGGATTCGAAGATGGGTTCGATTGTGGTGGTGTTTCTGGGTCCAAAGAAGAACAGTGGGTTACGAGTTCGATAGATCGAGGAGTGAATGGGTTTGAATCGAATCGATAATATAGAGTTGAAGCTCGGGGATGAAGAAACTCGGAGGAGGAGTAATTGATACCCGAGGGAAGAATTTGTTCGATCGACGATATTCGATCTGTGAAGAATTGAAATTATTGCTGCCAGTGTCAAAATCGAGAACCAAATGAAAATGGAGTTAGGGTTTTTATCAACTGTTTGATTAATGGGTTTGATGGTAGTGAATGTTGAATCGAAAGTGGGTCGGTGAAAGTGATTACTCATACCGAGGCTCTTGAGCAAAGGATGCTTCTATTGGTGGAGGAATAGCTCAAAATATTGAAATGCCCGAGGAAGTTACTGATGAATTGATTGAGATGAAGCTGCAGAACAAGTTGGATTGGGTTCGATCTTTGTTGGAAATGAGGTCTGAGTTTGAAGTGAATTGAATGAGATGTGGCTGGTAGTAGAGATGAAGCTGTTGTGCTGATAGTCTTTGGGTCTGTGGTGGTCTGGCAGCAATTGATGGTGTTGGCCTGAGCTTGTGAGACTGCAGTTTGTGATTGTACACTGTGGCTAATGTGTTACGTGTGGAAGTGCTTTGGTGTCGGGTGGTGGTAATGGCTAGGGCCAAAGCGAGAGATGGAGTCTTTGGAGAGTAGAAATCGATAAACGATGTGTCTTGATGATTTGATGAAGGATATTGCAGTCGGCGGAAGCGAAAATGGGTGCGTTGGTAGGCTAGCATTGCAGTGGTGGTAATTGAGCATTTGAGTTGAGTTTGTGAATTGGCGATGGGAAACATTGCAGTGGTTGAAATGAAGTGGCGAGTTGGTGGTATTATTTGGTGCATCGGTGGGTAGTGAAGGCTTGCAAGACAATTGATGGCTTGTCGAGGGGATGAAGATGCAAATGAGGAAGTAGCCATCATGGTGAGTAGGTATTGAGTGAAGCACAAGGATTGTGCATCACAAGACTTTGGCCCGTGCAAAGTGGTGGGGGCGAGGTGGATCAGCGACTTGGCCTTGACTCCGAGTTGACTCAAGTGACTCGGACCAGGCTAAGACCTAGTCCAGACATCAGTGACTTATTGGTCGACTCTTCTACTTTCTCCCTTGACTAACAGTTGACTGACGGTTGACCCGTTTGACCGTTAGTCCTAACGGAGGAGACCGGACGGAATATTCCGTCGAATATTCTCTCGACGGAGAAATTTTCGGTGTGGCGTGACGGCGTTTTCCGGCCAAATTCCGGCCATAATCCCGATTCCGGCGAGCAAAATTCGAATTTTCTATGGACCTCTCTCATGGGTATGAAGACTTGGGCTAGGAATTGGATGGAGAATTGGACTCAAATTTGGAAAGAGAAGGTGGAAGAGTTGAGAAAAGCTTGATTTGGAAATTGAATTGCAAAGGAAAAGGATTCTAATCCTTGGAAGAATTGGAGAATATTGAAGCCTATAAATAGAGAAGTTTTCTACAACTTCTACACACTTTCTACACACAATTCTTTTCTTTTCTTATTCTTTGTGTGAACTCTTTTAACATGAGTAGTTAATTTTATTGATTGAGGATGAATTCCTAGTTCTTAACATGATTTAAGTTTTTGTTTTCAAATTCTATCTTGAAGTTTTCACATAATTATCGTTTGTTTTTACTAATAGGAGTGATCTTAAAGACATTCATGATTGATTGATAGATTGTTTGGGTGGCCAACTAAATTGATTTGTTAATTCGATCTAAAGCTAGTGAAAGTTAGGGGATAAGTAATCGTTCTTTGACTCTTTACATAAGTAGCAAACACGAGACCTTGCGGAGGGATTCCGTGGAGCAATTGTGTGTAGAAACAACGTTAGCAAGTAGACCTTGAGCTAAGAGTCTAACTACTAATATCAACCTAAGAAATTCACAAAACCTAATGCATGAGCCCAAGTTACATCTAGGTTGAGCTAATTCTAGGTGGCTTGGTGATTAGAATCCGGTGGCGAGAACTTCCGTGTCCCATGATACAAGGGATTTAGGGGTTTAGCACCGAGCTAGCTGCTTTACCTACGGTTGGTGATAATCTGTGACTAATAACAAGTAGAAAAGAACATAACTTTAATCATTGTTTCGTAACGAAGAAGGATTCCCTTGATCTTCTCTCTCTTATTGTTTTCATCTTTCAACTTTCGATTTTAATTGCTTTGTTTATTTTTATTTTGCTTTTTGCACCCCCTTTCGTGACAACTTTTACAACTAAGATCACTTGCTCCTGCATGGGAACGAACTTGACTTCCATTATATTATTTTTTAATTAAGTGGAAATATTGAATTAATTTGATTGCACCTACTTCACGCATCACTTACTTGGTACATAGTCCGCATATGCACCTTCAACCAACTACCCCTCCCTATATATGTCTTAATGGAATTTCTACAAGTATGAAAAGGGGAGCATATTGACATGCTTCACTATTCATGGCCGTTGCCCATGAATTTGAATGACCGAAGCAATGATTGCCGAGTCTCCGATTACGTTGCCACAATGATTGTGCACCACTCGTTCCGTCTTCTTTGCACAATGATTGTGCACCACTTGTTCTCATCTGTTGCACAATGATTACACACAACGATTGCGTACAATGATTGCGCACCACCCGGTCTTGACTTTTCGTTTATTGCACAATGATTTCGCTTGTAAGATCGAGCCCACCTACCCAAGCGGCTTAGTGCATCATGATGATGCAACATTGGCCCTGGCCAAATGCCAAACATAATGCGCCATTTTTGGCGCCAGATTGGCCTTAAGCCAATCCACCCTTTTTCACGCTGCGGAAGCTTTGGATGAAGCTTCATCTCGATCCATGACGCATCTTTTAGCATGCGCCATGCTAAAAACACTGGGTCTTACAGTTACGTCGTGGAACATGATACATAGAAAGAAAAAAGGTACCCTAGTAATTCTTACGTAAACATCTTTGATCGATTCGATAAATGTGTTAATGGTCATAATGACGTCATGCCGGATATGCGGTTTCTGATTTTAACCCTAGGCTAAAAGCCACCATTAACGACTACATCAAGAATTACTGCGAAGAAAAAAGTAATCAAGAATAAGGTGGTACCGGTGGTGGTGTGGGTGGCGGGGCCGTGACATTCCAATGAGAGTGGTGGTGATGTCGATGGGGACCGATGTTCTTTGTGGAGAGAAGTGGAGAAGACGAGCAGAGATGTGGAGAATGAAAAACTAATGAAGAGGTTAGATTTAGCTTGTGTTAATAACCATGCCCAAGATTAAATCATAGCCCTCTAATTTCTTCGAGATGTCCAAGTTCACACAGATTTTTCCACCTATCACTACACCATATCCTGGTTTTAGCAACGCTTGATTTTCGGAGGTGCGCAGCGGATATAGGCGTTGTACAATTAACAACGTTAATATACGTTGCTTGACCGGATAATCCGTTGCACAAATTATATAATTTTGATTTATTATTTGATTTACCATAGTAAACTAGTGGTGCAACGTTTGGGCAACCTATACAACCGTTGTACATCTAAAAGATTTTCAAACTATTTTAATTCCTATTTTAATTTTATTATTTTTGGAAATAAAAAATAAAAATCCCCCTTATTTTTCAGGAAACTTTAATACCTACCCCTCTCTCTCTCTTTCTTTCTATTTTTCAGTCGATAACTTCTATGTTGGTCTGAGAAGAGGAAAACTATTCTCTTGTTCTTCATCAAAATCTTCATGTTGAGACGATAACTTCTTCGTTTCAACAAATCAAAACCCATGTTCTAGAAATCTTACAATCGATTCAATAGTTGAAATTTTCCAAAACCCTAATCTAGAAAATCAATTTTCCCCAAAATCTAAACTTAAATCATTCAATAGGATTATCATCGTGAGTTTGTTAATTTTATCAAGTATAATCGTTCAACTCAAGCTATTGCTTGTTAATTTTATTTTTATCCGAAAGCTTTTTGAAGTTTTTTGATTTTGACCTAACTATGTGAATGAGTTGGCTTTTTTGATATCATATGTACTTTTGAAGAATTGGGTTTGTTTCTATTCACTTTGCTTTTTTATATCTAGGGTTTTGATGATTGATTTTGTTGGGTTTTTTTTGTGTTTGTATATTGTATGCAGGACCTGAGTATGACAGAGAGGTGTGAATACTTTCTACTTTGAAAGCAAAATCAAAAAGAGGAAAATAGGAGTTGTTGTTGGTTAGAGAACCTGAGTAATAAGAACTAAACCCTTACCTTAATTAATCTCAACAATCAATAAAGTTAAGAACTAAACCCTTTCAATTGTTTTCGGGATTTTTGGTAAGTAAGTCTCTGAAACATCAATTCTTAGTCGAGAGATGACACCGAGTGTTCGATGAAATGCTTAAAAGATGGGAATGCTTGATAGACTTATTTGATAGCAATTTAAGCTCATGTGGAAATTGAAATAGCTTAAGGTCACATCTTATCAAATTAAGCCTCTGAATGACGATTCTGTTTGAGTGCTAATTCTGGCATATAGTTGTTACTCCCGCATGCCTTTGGAACGGTTGTTTACTTATCGACTTTCAATTTTATTTATCAATAGTCTTACTCTCCTCGAGTTCTTTGAGTTAGATATATAGATTTTTCTTATGATTGGTAAATGATTTTCGACGTAGGAGGATATCATGATATGCTTTACACTCTTTGTATTTTGATTTTTATTGGGTCTGAATATTGCTTGTGTTGTAATTTGATTTTCCTTATGCTCCTTCTTTGTGATTTTACTAATACTTCTTATTTCTATTTGCATGTGACCTAGGGAGTTCTTGCATGGTGAAAACATCAAGTTTGCAATATAATAACCTTTAAATTTGAGTTTTGTGAAGCTTTCCGTGAAATATTGGAGCGGAAGGCCTCCACGCACCCTTTTGAGAACGTGCGATCCTTGCTAGAACCGAATTCATGGCTTGGCGCATATCTTGTTCTGGTAACTACGTTACTCTAGCTTTCAAATAGTTTGTTTTTTATTTTTAAGTTAAAATTATTCCTATTTTTTCCTTACTTGTGCATGGTTCAAGAAAAATGGTTGAATAGTTTGGATAAGTCTTTTTATCTTCTATTGTTTCAGAGAATAGGCGAGATGCGGCTAATGCCAAGGATGCTTTTACTTTATCGTATATCGGTGAGCTATTTGGCATGCTTAGAGACTGGAATAAGGAAGTTCACTCGTGTCGTGAGTTTCCCCACACTTCACCTCAAAAAGGTATATTATATAGTTAATCTTTTACATTCGGTTTAGTCATTCAAATTCTTGTTCTCTTTCATTTACATCTTTGTTCATTATGAATTTTGCTCAAACTACGAATGGAACCCTAATATGTTTAGTGAAATTTCATTTTTACTGTAAATCGAGAATTCTAAACTAAATTATATGATTACTATGGTGCTTTTCTTTGGAGCTTTGTGCCTTTAGTTGGCATTATTTTTTGATTACTTTGGTGGTTTTTATTGCCCCCTTTTATTAAGATCATACTTTTGTGATCATTCATAATCGGTGGATTCTTGCACTTCTTTAAAAAACCAAGCGATTTTCATGGGACATAAGCCTATATTGAGGTCATTCTAATGCGTAGATTTGTTTTAACGATTTGTGATCATGAAGACCATTTGCAAGCATTCAACATATGGTTTTTTCCCAACTACCTACTTTTCTTAGGTTCGGGTATCGCTTCTGAGCGTTACTTTGTAGATTCAAATAAAAATTGCTTTTGATGTATATTGATGTGGTACCAATTAATAGTGCTGATCAATTATGCAAATTGATAGTTAGAAATGTCGACCCTCTTATACTACGAGATCAACATTAATGTTACATTAAACTCTTAAGATCTACGAACCCCAAATTTAACCCTATATTCAATTGATTTATTGAAATTTCTATTTGTTTTGTGTGTGTCCTGTAGACAAAAGCTTGGTTATCTGGTGGACATTTTAGGATGATCAATGAGAAATGTATACTTGCACTGATGAAGAAGCACTTAATTCTTTCAAAGAAGATCCTTCTTTGTTTGATATGGTAAAACTATTTGCCAAATTTATTTATTTTTTTGTGGTTGTGTAGTATCATACTAGATATCAAGAGAAAATGTCACATTGGCCTCGATCGTCTTGGATTTAATGTTATTATCAAATGGCTTAAAGAACGCTGATTAAGCGCTTGAACCTTACTACTAATTAGCACAAGGTTTGGGATTTTTTTTTGTCAAGGCTAATAGGTTCTAACCTAAAAGTGATGGTTTTTGATTTTCATCCATTTACCCATTCAACTTCTTAAACCTAGAATATTATAATTTTGGTTGCGTATACGGTTCTTATTCTTTGTGTTGAAATACATTCGATATTTTACGGTGGTTTTATTGGATTTGAGATTACTCGATCAAGTTCACTTTGGGAGTATTATTGGTTACCCATCTATCGTACGAGGGGATCGTGCATACTCGGAGTAGTTTCTCACCTCCCCGATTTGTGTAGTTGTTCTACAAACTAAGAACGCAAGGAAAGCAAGTGAAGATATTATATCGACTTATTTTCTACCTACGGGTAGTTGTCTTCCGATCTCAAGACATGAAAACATTTGAGTACCTACATCAGAGGTAATTCGGAGCTCTTATCGGTTGAATTACTTTCTATTATTCCAGCGGGATGTCTCACTTGTATTTATGATCCCTTGTAGATATTTCACTAGCCATTCTAGATTAAATCCATACATCAAAGGGAAAACAAGTGTCAGTGAAGCAGTGGATGGAGTCATTAAAATCATCACTGTGGCGGTGTGTGCACATTTTTTGTCTTGTGTTTTAGTTTGTGAAGTTTCTTAATCGGATAACTAAAAATCTCCAACCGTTTTTAGGTCACCATTGTGGTTGTTGCACTCCACTGAAGGGCTTCCTCTTTGCCGTTACCTTGACGTAAGTCTTTGGTGAACTTATATGTAATCCCGTTGACATGACCTATATAAAGCAAAGATAGTGTCTTGCTCACTGCATGAGATCTTATTCTTGTTTTCTAGAAAGAATGAAACCCTTGTTTCATTTCTAGTCGTTATTGAACAAGATATTGGCCACCGATTTGGCTAATTTTGACCTTGCTTTCGACTCACGTCTGACCTTGCTTATTCAATGCGGAAGATGATGGTTGACAAGGCTCACAGTATATTTATTATACAAACAAATTGGTTTTTTATAGCTATCATAATTTGGGCTAACTTATCTCAAGCAGTTCAACTAACCATTTGGGTACAGGTTCGTAGGCTTTCTGCCTGTGAAACTATGTGCTCTGCAACAACTATTTGCAGTGAAAGGTAATCGGTTTTTATTAGCTACGTACATTCAAAATTCTTAAAATTATTTATATTGTTATTTAAAGTTTTTGGTAAATTTGTATATGTTCACATGGTGTTCATACTCTGCATAGAATACTGATATTTGTAAACAAAAATATGACGAAAGCGATTAGTTACATATGTATCCTCTCTTTGTTAATAACCTAATGTAGTTAGTTTAATATGTATTCTCTCTTAGTCACTAATCTAGCAGAACTGTCGAGTACTTAATGAATAACATTGAAGATTTCTTGTGAACATTTGTCTTGCTGCTTTTCGTCGGGGTGGTGAAGTTGAGATTTACGGGTCTCCTACGCTGAGAAGGCGGTTCTTTCATGGGGTGTCAAGGTACTTCCCTACCACCTTTTCGCATTGGGTACATTATGATGCTTATCCTCCTCCTCGAAGTCAATTGTCCTTTTAATTGACTTGGGATGAAGTTTGAAGAGCTAAAGTAGCATGCAAACTTCTCCATGTTTTTTCTTTTAACTCGGAGAAGAAACGAGGAGGCCTTGCTTACAAATGGTAATTCTATCTTGTTACATATCATTCACATATAGGAGTTAAGATCTAATCATGTTTGGATATGAATGATTGATCTCTTGAAATTTTAATTTTATTTTTGATAAAGGAAATTAATCTTTCACATCTTTTTGATGTGTCATCCTTCTAAAATTTGTAACCTGATTGATACCAATGCTCCTCCATATTCTTTATTGCGGTATTCATGTTTTTTTATTGTCCCATTTACCAGTATCAAACTCTTCTGAGTTGTACTGACGCTATTTATCAGCTGTTGTGTTGCAGTATCTGAATATTCAAGGAAATGCTCCGACGCAAAGCTCAGCGATTAAATTCCCATATGTGGCAAGTAAAAGCAGTTTCACTTTCTCCGAGCACATCTGAATTTCCATATGCTCGACATGGATATGGCATGGATATCAAATTCAGAAGAAACTTCTCATAATTTTCAGGTTAGGGTTTTCATAGTTTTCAAATTCGGAAACTTATTATAACACTTAGGATTTTGCTTCAGTTATTTAATATTGTATGGGTATGGGTTTATGGTTCATCTATCTACTCTGTTGATGTATGAATAGTTCTTGATGGATTGTGATGATCAAGAGCATTGATTTTAATGTCGGAGTTTACTGCCGCGACAAATTTTTTAAAAAATTATTTTGCAAATCGGATATGAATGTTGGAAAATTATCCGTTGCACAAGTCCACCTGAAATGAGCAACGGATATAACTGTAACCAAATAAATATAACGTTGACAGAAAACTAAATGGGACCCACAAAAGTGTTATTTTATTAATAATAACCGTTGCACAAATTCATATATACGTTGCACAAATGAGAAAAATAATCCGCTGCACCAACAATTGTACAACGTTTATAAGCGTTGCTCAAATTAATTTGTGCAACGGATATAATCGTTGCACATTCATGCGCAACGCCCGTTTTGCCAACGCTTATTACCGTTGCACAAATTATGCGCAACGTTTATAAACGCCACAAAATGGCTGTTTTGGCGTAGTGTATCAAAGGATAAAATTGTAATCTACAATTTCATTTTCTCATCTCGGTCAACGAAAAATTGACGAAAATTTGAGAAATTGACTTTTAAAATGGATTTGGATGGAAAACATCCAACGGGAGTATATTTGTAAATGGGAAAAAACGGGGTACATTTTTAAGTCGGATGTAAATATAGTGGTACATCTTTTTTATAATCCTAAGGTAATCCATATCAATGTTGAAATAAAACAACATGTAAATAATACAACACATCTTACATAATAATCCATGATGGAAACACCACTAATTAATACGATAAACAAAACAAAACATGGCATAGAATACTCGTCAGAACTATCACCGGCTTGCACAAACTGCCCCACTTTTCAGTTAAAACACAGCCTTTCATTCCTGTATCTTAGATTTTATACGCTCCAAAAGGAAAAACGGAAAATGGGTCATTTGTCCAAAAAAATTTAAAACACGGTTCAAATGGATGAGTAAAAAATTTATGGGTGAAATGGACACAAAAAAAATAGCAAGGATGAAACTGGATTCATCTTGGCTTAAACTTAAAAATAGCGAGGATGAAACGGATGCATCCTTGTAAATTAAAAATAAGAAAAAATATTTGAAAATGGGCGAGGATGAAACTCACATCCCGCCTATTTTTAAATTTTTGTCCATTTAAATGATATCAAAATCTAACTTGTCTTTTCACCAAGAAAATTGATTTTGGTCTTTTTAACCAATTTTGTGAAGAAAAAACCTGGATCCTTATCGAACAAATGAAGGTATCAGTAAACAAATCTCTGGTCTTAAAATCGAGATATTGGAGAATCTATATCGAGCATTGCAGTTGAGAAGAGGCATTTCAGTTCATCAGGCGAAAACTTCAATTCCTTGCAATCTTCAATAGTTCACTTCTCAAGAGATTTTAAGCATTGTATGTCATGCAGATGAGCTAGAAGATGACAGGATTGTAAACTCAATTCCTTAAGAGAAGGAAATGGGACTCGAAAGGCTTTCAATTGATAGCAAAATGAGGTGTTCATCTTCTGGAGAACAGGAAATGAAGGCAACGGTGATGCATCCCAGCACTCTAAGTTTTTCATGGAATGAAGAGTTAACTCGACTAAAGAAGGGAATGGTGTTGGCGTTGAGTTTTCGCTGGAACTGCTTTCATCTCCATACAACTCTTTGCCTAGACATCTCACAGAATTCATTCCACGTAAAGAAAGAATCCTGAGATATTGGAGCTTCCCAAGTGCTGGAAGTTGCTCACATTGGCTGCAACCTGATAAAACTAATTCCACCAAATTTGGAAGACACAATGAAAGAGAATCATCCATCCACCGAGGAAGATTTAGACCCATAAAGTTCTTTACCTTCAGTATGTTTTTTTAGTTTGGCGTTAGGTTGGAGGGCATCCAACACTTCACTTCACTATAGCGGTACCCAGAATGTAAAGTTCTAAAACTCCAATGTAAATCCAAACAGTGAATGTGTTGCTTACCTTTTAAATTTGCTCTCTTCGCAGCTGCCAAATCTTTCACATTCTCTAGATTACACATCCTTATCTTCTCTAGGAGGTTTAGATCTTCTAAGTCTGCGATGCCCTCTTCACATTCTCCTACCACGTAATGCTGTAATGTTTGAAGACAAGTTAGTGTTCCTAAACCTCTTGGTGTTTCATTTCCTTCGTATATTAGGTGCTTCAATCTTTTCAAATGTGCCATGTCTTCTGGAGGCTTACACTGCACGAGCTTTAACGTTTCCAAGTTGTATAAGCATCTAGTGTTAGACTCGTGTAACTCTTTGATTCTTGTACCGGAGAGGTCAAGGAATTTCAGGTGTGTCAAGTCTGCAAATGTTGTGGGTAGCACTTCAAGTTCAAGATACCTGCAGCAATCAAATTTAAACGTGCGCAGTTTGCAAACATCTTTAATAGTGGAGGTATCACTTTGATATTTGTATCTGAGACATCAAGGTGCTGAAGTTGTTTCAGAGCCCCAATTTGACTTGGTAGAACAGTAACCCTTGTACGTGAAGCATCAAGGTACCTTAAGTTTATCAAAGTACTGATATCCCGAGGAAGCACAGTCAGAGAATTGCAACCACGTAAAACCAGTGTCTGCAAATACCAACCACTACTGATTGACTGTACAAATAATATATCCTGGCAATCTGATAAGCACAGTCTGAGAATTGCAACTTCGCGGGCAAAGTCATGTGTAATACAATCTAGACGAAAAGTTTTTACACAACCAGACTCATCCGCCTCAATGTCTAATTCATCCATCTCTACATCTTCAAATATGGGACTCCCCAATAAATCGTTGATATACTGATTGCCGATATCTTCCATTGACATTTCATTTGTTTCATCACTGAGTTCAATGAATCCTTCTGCAATCCAGAATCGGATTAAAGATTCTATATGAATCTTTTGTTTCAAAGATACATGGAAAAATAAGAGAAACATTTTTTCAGACGCCATGGTAAACCATGATACTTGAACACCAGTCCTGGTAGGATTAATCCAAAAGAAAGTGGTACTGCTTTACCTGACCGCTCCGTTCTGACTCTTAATTCCAACCACACGGTCTCATCAATATGCTGATGCAAAGCAATTAATGGGGATCCATAACATTTTTTTGCTAAATATTTTCCTACTTCAACGTGGGTTGCAGTCTCTGTTGGTCCACCAGTCGGAAATGCTCCTTGCTTGATAATAGACCAGCATTCAATCACCGAAGCAGCTTTGTGACTTCGAGTAGTAATTAAGATCTTACTTCCTTCTTGAACACCAACTTGCAATGCACTTTTAAGTTTCTCCCAGACCTTGACACTCCCAAGATCATCGAGTACAAGTAGATATTTCTTGCCACCCAGACTCTCCTGAACTTTGCGTACCAAGATATGCATATCTTGTATATTGTATATATAATTTGAGTAGAAATTCTTGACCTCATTGAAAGTTAGGCCAAAAGCTTGAATTCTAGAGCTCCTGGCCCCCGACCAATAGGAATTCAGGATTTTGAGATATTTTCGGTATTTTTTTACCTCACACGAATAGGGGTACGTGATGAATACCGTTAATATACACCTCGAGATTTTACTTGCGATTCACAACCCTAATCTCTTTTCTTTCTTCCCGTAAAATATCCTCTCTTTTATACCAGTTCTCTTACGACTTTATACCAGTTCTCTTTTCTTCACAACCCTAATCTCTTTCCAACAGAGAACGGAGATTATGACGTAGACTTTCATGATTGGTTTTGGGATTATTGTTTGAGTTGAATAACGATAGGATCTGATTGAGAAGCTATTCTTGAAATATTAGGGTTTTCCAATAGGTAAGCATTTTATTCTTCTTAATGATTTCTATTTCCAATTTTCATATATTTTTTGATCAGAGGCTTTAAAATCCTAGGGTTTTAGCAGGCTTTATAGAATCAATTATTAACCTATGACGTAGGCTTTATAGAATCAATTTTTCATTACCGTTCCTAATGCAGATCCTATTACCAAATCCTAGGGTTGTAACAGGCTTTAAAATCCTAGGGTTTTAGCGATTATTCGCAAATGCAGATCCTATTAGAATAAGATAACGATTATCATCAGTACTACATCAACGACAATGATGGTAAAGGTTACACTAGCAGAGGTAAATACACTCAATACCTCTAATTTTCTGGAATTCATCATTTTTTTGTGAATCCTGGATTTCATCATTTGATCGTCATTTATAGGATTGCTTATTGGACATTAAGTTGATTACCATTGTTTATGAAAATATTTATTTGAGGAAGAGTTGAGCCAGGAGCTTGAATTCTAGAGCTCCTGGCTCCATTAGGAACGGTTTCCAATTTTATATTTCTTTCAGAGGTTTATTAATTTAAATTTTGCATCCATGTATAGGTTATTGAAAGTGGGATCGGATCTACAGTCTACCGTGTTACAAAGATCCGAGGTGGAATACCTAAGATGGCAATAACAAGTTGCATGTTTTGTCTTCCTGTATATGTAGATGTTGGTATCCCCTGAACGCAAAATTATTTTTGAATGCGTTATTAATTACAAGCTCTTTTCTTATCTATATATCAGTGATTTGTGTGTAGGCTCAAAATCGGGTTACTCTAGCACTGTTAGTTGTCATACCTAAAAGGATTCATAAATCATAACAAAGTTCAAGTATGCATGTTTCCATGATTCCGTCGGTAAGTGGCCCAATTTGTTTATTATAATTTGTGTTATTTTCTAAGTTCAACTGCAAATTTATTATAGTATGCACAGGAGGAGAGCTTTTTAGAATGCTTCACTTGGGTTACGTCAGCGTGTGAAAGACTACTGGAAAGCCATCCAAAATGGCCATTGGAAGGCTTTTATGTCACCTCATCGGGACCAATATGTAGATTTGATGTTTATGAATGGGGTATGCTGGCAGAGACTATTAATGAAAACTTGGCAAAGACAAGGCCCAAGAAGTATTCAAAAAGCTCACTCAACAGGTGAACAATATATTAACCTAAAGAAATATTGGAACATAGAATAATCATATTTTCCTTGGACTATAAGAAATAGTATGCATACTGTAATAAATTCTTACTGAATTGTAACCACATATTTTGGTCCTTAGGTTAGTGATTATTGTTTAGTAGAAATTCTTACGAGTACTAATATACTAAGATATGCTAACAAGAGGGGCAACTGTTATCTTATTCAAGAAAAAATCATGAAATGCCACAAAAGATTGAATGTCAGGTGCTGCCTCCTCGAGTAAGAAACATGATGACTTTTTGCTTAAAAGAATTGTGAAGAAGTGGATAAATCATAGATGTTTGGTGGCTTTCACATTTATCTTTATCTTGATAATAGCTTAACGGCTTGAACACCCACCACTTAGTGATGTCGAACTTCTTTGCTTCCTTAAATTGGTATTTCCATACTATACAACATCCAGCATTTCAGGATTCCAAAAAGAGTTCAAAACGAGTACTACTTCTTTAATTGTTGCAGCACTGTATACCTTAATTCCTTATTAAAGTATATTTCATTGGTTTGATGTTATTCTTTCAAATTCAGATGTATGGAGAGAGCAATGCTAGCTCTAGAGATGTTTTTTTAGTTCTTTTTTTTATCTTGCTGGTATGTCAAGGTAATTCATTTAACTTAATCCTAAGTTACAACAATATTCATTTCTTTCTAACTCCTTAGTATACTGAGTACTTTGTAGTAGATTGATCAATAGCATAAAGGATATCAAATTGACATAGCTTTCTCTTGACTGGACAGTGGTGCTGCATTGAAAATTTTCTTGCCAATAGCTGATCTCTGAGTAAGTCTCCATTACAGTAGATCAAGAAGTTTATTGCCATATTTCTATATTTCGGATATATAATAGACACCTGCACTACAGGCAAAGATTTAGAAATGAAACTTCTTTTGCAACGTGTAAAGTATTACTTATTTTTTGTAAAGGTTCAGGGTATCATTTATTTGTTATTATTTCATAGAATAGTGTGTTTTGATGTTTAAATGCCATGTTTTGTTGCTTATATATATGGGTGTATAGGTATGCAATTGGATATGAGAAGAATAACATGCCAGAACTTTGAGCATGGATAGGCAGTGGAAAAGAACTTGAACAAGAACTAAGTTAATTCAGGTCCGTCTTTATATCAATCTTAAGAATATCAAACTAACTCAATAAGAACTAAATGCATTTACGATTACGGGTTTGTGGTTGTTTTCAAGTCCTTATGTACTGTTTGTCTTTATGCAGGTCTCTTGATCAGGGACTATGGCCTAGAGTTAAATATAGTGGGTCTTTTTATACTAGAACAAAATAGGTGACTTTCTGCTCCACCAATGTTCTTCCATAAATACTGTTAATAATAGAATTTTTTATATCTAACATGTATGAAATTGAGAAGGAAACTTCAATGGCTCTTGAATGCTTGATTCTTCTTCTCACTATTCTATTTTCCTTAAAATCTAAGTCCTCTGTGCTTTGGTTAATAAAGACAGTCTTTATACTAGAACAAGAACATCTTTGTTGGTGTTTTTCCTTGCTCTTCTAACATGAGAAATGCCTCAACAAGTGTGCTGGATTCTTTATTGTTCATAGATACATTACGTATTTCATCGTAGCGTCAAGCGTGTTTTGAATTATGGAATTGCGGTTGTTTGTTTTGCAGCTTGAACAGGGTCATGTACTTAACATGGAGGGCAGGAAAACAAGCTCTGAAGTATAGACTCGCATGCATCTATTTTTCTAATATTGTAGTGGACCTACAACCAGATGAAAAGAACGAGGGGGAATCATAGTATAAATCAGGCTTGAAGTGAGCTTTGGGTTTTATGAGGGGCTTTGGGTGCATAGAAAACAAAGGTGTTTATTTATAGAAGTTGTTCCAGTAAGCAAGCATGTAACGTTTAGAGAAAAGAATATGGATTAACTATTGAAATTTAGTGGTTGTTTAAAAAAGGAAAGTAAGGATAATGAGGTAAAGGATATGTTTAGTGTATAAGCCTTCAAAAACTGATAAGGAAGTGGCTAAGATTGCCTGGGAAGGTGTATCTAATACATAATGAAGAATTTTGGATGCATAAAAGATTTTCCACCCCTATCAAGAAGAAGATTTTTAAATGTTAGGAATGCCTTTTTGCTTCTTTTATTGTAGCTGGAATTGTTTTCCTTTAATTTGTCGTTATTTTTCTTTGGCTTAAGCCAAGGGTTTTGTAGGCTGTAGCACTGGAAAGTGCATTTTTCTTCTCTTTTTTTTTCTCCTTTTTTTCTCTCTTTCGAATAAAATTTGGCCTTTCAACGTCAATAAAAAAGGAAGAAGAAAACAATTTGTACGGTGGAATTCTTCCACAGTTTCCTTAATACTTAGAGAAGTCTTATGGTGGAATCCAACCTATTCCAAGTGTGGAAAATCCGTGGAACGCCCGTTCTAATGGCTTTCAAGTTGGGTCTTTCATAAAAATCCAAACATGGTTCCATGATTTGGTGGAATGGTCCGTGGAATCCATAAACGCTTATTAAGAATAACGCGGCTAAAAGACAAAAAACGCTAATAATAATAGCGTAAAACGCTATTAAGAATGGAGCTTAGCTCCATTAAGAATAGCGTTTTTTTATCCGTAGATTTAAACCGAGTTGTTGAGAATCTAACGGTGAGAAAAAAAAAATTTAATAAGAATGGCGCTTAGCTCCATTAAGAATAGCATTTTTAGCGCTTATTAAAAATGGAGCTTAGCTCCATTAAAGAATAGCGTTTCTACTATTCCACCATTACACTTGCGCTTCCATCCACAATTCCAAGTCTTGGTGGCGTGGAAGATGGAAGATGGATGAATTCCACCATAAGACTTGCTCTTATACCACTACGTTTCGACATACTTCCAATGTTTGATAACGCTAACCAACATGATCATATAATATGATCCCGTGCAACGCACGGGCGTAACACTAGTCACATTTAGTTTCAAAAATGCACTCTAAGATGTTTGTTAATATCTTACATACATCAAACTCAAGACAAACACAGACCCATATTCTTTTTTCGAAATGTTGACATACCATGTAATTGTTGTACACTAGTTGAGCCAGCAGCGTCTTTCCTGATCCTACTAAACCCACGATGGTTATGATAGCAGGAGCTTCTTCGTACTGATTGAAAGTCACCGCTGATGATGATGATGATTGTGGTGTGTCAGGCAATTAATAACATATCTACTATCTTTCTTATGTCGTCCTTCCTTCCGATAACTTTTGATTCGTCTACATATGAATATGTTGTTCCGCGTTGTTTTTCATAATGATGACCATACTGAAGTGAAGATGTACCATAATTAGGAGAAGGCATAATTAACTGGTAACTAGCCACAGTTACCTTTAGCATTCGATTGATTTTATGAGACAGTTTATGATGGGATAAAAATGAATTTTTGGGTAACGAAACACCAGTGTCTGTTTGACGTTGCATGATGAGTTTATACAACGCATCAGTTACCTCTTCAGCATCATAAGCAATCTCGGGTTCAATATTGCTTATCAACCATAATCCAAATCCTTTGTCGGGATATATATATTTAGTAAAGGTCTCTCGGCGTTCCTAAATAGGGTTGCAAACGTTTCATACTCTTGTAGAAATATACACTGCCTTATTGATATGCCGAGGCAGACCAGTCTCCCGGGATTGTTCAATTAACGATCTCCATTTCCCCAGTATATGGATTTCTTCGTCCTGCATTTTGCATTGATAGTTTAACTAATTAATGGTATCTCAAAAGAAGTTGATCTTTAAGGAAATGAGATCACTCAAGGTAGGAGTTGAGACTTTAGAGAGAATTAGAAGTGGTTAAGAAGAAGAAGAATATGAAGAGGAAAATAACGGGTAAAGCATAAAACAAAACCAAACAATATTGAACATGAAAAACAAAAACATCATATTTTCACTTAATTGGAATAGGTAATCGGTTAATTTGTATTACATAAGGGTGGTTCTGGACCGACCGTCCATTTGAACCACCCAAAACCACACAGATACATAAACATGCGCCCGGCCCTCGGGAGGAGAGTTCCTGTGAGAGACTGAGAGTTCCTTTTCAAAAAAATAAAAAGAATAAATAAAAGATACTGTGAGAGTTCCCGTTAGATAGTACGATATACCTGTTTAATGAAAAATAAAAACAACTGGCAGATCTGTAATAGCCTTGAGTCTGGTGCAGCAAAGCACGCGGTTTCTGACACTGGAATTACCCAGCTAATTGTATGTGTATTCTTTGAATTTTTTCAAATAGACTGGATATGGTCTATGAGCATGTCACCTAGTACAACGGAAAATCAGTTAATTAAATTTCAAATCTTATGAAAAACGCTTCTCTTTTGTACAGTAAAATTTGCCAGTGATTTTTGTCAAATATATAGGTAGGAAATACCATATGATCCTAGAAATAATATATTAGAGAGATTCTAGTCCAATTGACCTAGTCAATAGTCTGTTTGGTCCTATTTGATAATATAAATTATCATTTGGTCCTAAAAATTATAGTTTGGCCCTACGGTGATGTCATGGATGATGTAAATGTCATCTTGTAGTGGCAAAAACACCCTTATATTATTATTTGGTCCTAGAAAATAATGGTTTGGTCCTAAGGTGATGTCACAGTCCTTTGTTTTTTATCTCACTTAATAAAAATAAATAAATAAAACTTAAAACTTAAATATCTTTTTGAGCCATATGTCTAAAAATGATAAATTTTATATATTCGAAATCCTCGACGATAGCTTTCCAACGAGTACTATTGTCGCTATGTTTCTGAGCTTTTATTTTTGCCTTATTTTTTAGCTATAAAATGAACTATTATACGAGTTCATTCTACAAAATGAACTATTATACGAGTTCATTCTACAAAATGAACTACTTTGATGAACTATTATATTCTGGAATGAAGTCCATATAAAAACCTAAAAAAAAAACAGACTTCATTCCAGAAATGAAGTCTATATAAAACATATACAAACAGACTTCATTTAAAGATTGAAGTCCATATAAAAACCTGAAAAAACAGACATCATTCCAAAAATGAAGTCCATATAAAACATATACAAACAGACTTCATTTCTGGAATGAAGTCCATATAAAAACATGAAAAAAAACAGACTTCATTTGAAGATGAAGTCCATATAAAACACATACAAAAGACTTCATTTACTTCGGAATGAAGTCCATATAAAAACATGAAAAAAACAGCACTGGGTCTTTAGGGCGACCCCAAAAGAATTAGGGGCGACACAAAACGACAAAACTGTCATAATCGGTAGGTTATTTCACAATCGGTAGGTTATTTTCGGGCGTTTTTTTTAATCCCAAACTACCCTTTACAATCGGTAGATAACTATACAATCGGTAGTTAATCAACAATCGGGAGTAAATTTGGTTTGTATAACTTCCGAATATAAAGTAAAATCCTTTATCTTTTGAATTTTGACTATCCTATAATCGGTAGTAAATAAAGTTATCTTGACTCCCGATTAAAGTAGACCTTTGGCAAAATATCCTACCATAATCGGTAGTCAAGATAGTTCATATAACTACCGATTATAGAGTAGCCCCAAAATCAGATTTTGCAAAAATCTTCTTTTTTTGAATTTTGGTTGAGCCTATAATCGGTAAGAAAGGAAGAGTTATCATGACTTCCGATTATACAATGGCTCTCTTTGCAAATATCCTACCATAATCGGTAGTCAAGATAGTTCATATAACTACAGATTATAGAATAGCCCCAAAATCGGATTTTGCAAAAATCTTCTTTTTTGAATTTTGGTTGAGCCTATAATCGGTAAGAAAGGAAGAGTTATCATGACTTAGATTATACAGTGACTCTCTTTGCAAATATCCAACCATATTCGGTAGTCAAGATAGTTCATATAACTACCGAATATAGAGTAGCCCCAAAATCGATTTTCCCCGGACCCCCCCCCCCCCAGGACCCCCGTATAGCGTATCGGCATTGTATTCATGCCCGCACCGAGCTTTTCAACCGCATTGGTTGAGCCTATAATCGGTAGTAAATGAAGGTATCGACTTCCGAATATAGAGTTGCCCCAAAATGAGATTTTGCAAAAATCCTCTATTTTTCTAATTTGGTTGAGCCTATAATCGGTAGTCAAAATAGTTCATATAACTACTAGAATATATAGAGTTGTCACAAAAATGAGATTTTGCAATCGGTAGCTAACTAAACTACCGATTATGAAGGGGCATACAAGTATTTTCAATCTATTTTGTCTTTTGTGTCGCCCCTAATTCTTTCGGGGTCGCCCCTAAAGACGCCAGGAAAAACAGACTTCATTCCAGAAATGAAGTCCATATAAAAAGCATAAAAAAACAGACTTCATTTCTGGAATGGAGTCCATATAAAACATATACAAATGAGACTTCATTTATGGAATGAAGTCCATATAAAAACATGAAAAAAATGTACTTCATTCCTAAATTAAGTCCATATAAAAGCCTAAAAAAGCAGACTTCATTTGGAATGAAGTCCATATAAAAACATCAATATCTTCATCTTCAAATGAAGTAATGTTTTTTTCATTCTCGGAATGAACTACTATTATATTGAAAAAAAATTAAAAGCTCAAACATAGCGACAATGGTACTCGTTGGAAAGTTATCGTCGAGGGCTTTAGGAATATATAAAATTTATTAATTTTTGACATATATTTTGAGAGATATTTAATTTTTAAACTTTTAAATATTAAAGGTAAGAATGAGAGAGAAATTAGTAGAGAAAATAAACAAGAGAGAAATCATTCACGTGAGAGGAAAAAATAAGAGAGGGAAAGGGTACTTTAGATATTTTAATAATTATGGACCAAATGGAAAAGGTGATTTGTAAAAGGACCAAATAGACATGGAACCACCTTAAAAGGACCAAACCATATTTTTTCCCAATATATAGTCCAAGGATTTTGGTCTGGGGAGCGGATCTCCAGATATAAAAAAAACTTAATATCACGCGTAGGTGTTTTCTACGTATTCAATTACCTAGGAGTTTAACTTAATTTAATCCGCATAGTCCAAGGATTTTTGTCTGGGGAGCGGATCTCCAGATATAAAAAATTAAGGTGCTTGCCTAGAAATCTACCCAAAAGTTGGTGTTTTCGACGTATTCAATTACTTACGAGTAACGACTTACGAGTTTAACTTAATTTAATCCCCGCATCTTACTATTTTGTAGTTTCCAGCAAGGTTCGAAAAAGCGGGTCACGGCTCATAAAGTTTATATTTTTACAAGATTTTTTTCTTAATACAAAAAAAAAACAATTTTTAGTAGAATAAGACAAACAAAAACACAAGGGTTTTACTTATTTGCCACCCATCATTTTCCTATTTGCCACCTACATAAATTACCACTCCAAGTTATCCTATTTACCACCCAAATATATTTGAAAATATCCTAAATACCACCTCATATACATATTGACTTTATGTTCTACACCCACGTCTCTTTTGTCCACCCCACATGTAAAAACCTAAAACTAAAATATCTGAAATTATCCAAGCCACCACCACTGTCTCTCCGGCTCTTTTTTTCTTTACCTGATCTCTTATCCGTTCATATAGTGAACACAAATAACTCGAAACAATACATCCAGTTGTCAAATTATAGATGACTACAACGGATAGGCTTGTTCTTAGTGATTTATATTAAGAACTTTCCAAGCAGGTAGATATTTGGAGTCGTCCAACCCTGGACTCCTGTGACTGTGAGTGACAGTTACATTCATGAGATAGTCGTCCTATCCTGGACGACATCTACAGTTCTAGGATGTTATATACTGGTTGAGTACAACTGTATCAGGCAGTGGTGTTATGAAAAACTACGATCGTTCTTCTCCCACTTCAAAGTTTTGATCATGTTACCTAAAATTCATTTCGTCAATCAATTTCATGCTTCCATAATTCATTATCACACTAGGGATTATCCATTAAAACATTAATATTTTTTCCTAGATTTGCAATAGTGGGATCTTCCATAATAATAATGGTATCGGTTTATTTTTCTGTTTCTCAACGATCTAAATGATTAAAGATAAACAAAAAATTTGGTTTAGTATAATTTCACAAAATTCCAACCTAGGGTTAGTAATAGTTTTTGAAGATGAAGAAGATATATACGAGTGTGGTAGTTAGTCAAATTTAATTTGACTTTCGTAAGTGGTAAATATGAAAAAAAATGAATTGAAAAGTAGAATTACTTAAATTTTTTTGAAGGGGTGGTAAATAGGAAAAACGTGGGTGGCAAATAGGTGAAACCAAACACAAGTTCCAATAATATAAAACAATTTTATATTAAATCTTAAACAGGTATTCCCTCGTCCCAATTATAAAGGTGAAATATTGGATTTTCTTTTTCTTAATCATTCTAAATAGATGAAGTTCTAGTTCCAAGATATTTTTTGCATATATACGCTTATTTATGTTGTAAGAAAAATTATATTGAGAATAAGATAAAGGATAAAAAAATAAAAAATACATAAAAATTTATATAAAAATTCTTACTTATAATTTCATAAAGTAGTATACGAGTTAACGAATGTTTATAAAGGTAATACAAGACATTTCCAAGGAACCAAGAGAATCTAACGCTGTTTGGCTTTGCCAAGCCTCACACTATCATATGATTCCGTAGATCATAATTAATCAAACCATTTTCAAACAACTAAGTAATTTACAGTGAAGAAAAATGCTTCAAAATGTGCTTAGCTCTATACTGCAGTTGTTCAGTTCAATGATGGAACTCCTCTCATGGACTAAAGGATTCTTTTTCAATTTTAGATCAAAGCATGGACCTCGGACAGCTGTAGGCCGTGATTATTCATGGCACCGTCCTCCAGCACCAATACAGAAATTTGATGGTGTTGACCATAGCATTAGAGGAGAGGAAATTCTGTCCGTCGCTTATGGACCATTCTACCGTTCGTGGGATAAAGAGATGTAGAAGATATTGAAAGAAAAAACTTGGAACCATGTATTGACAACAAGCAAGACTGATAAGACTTTAACCGATTACTATGCCGCAATTAAGAAAGTGGAGGAAGAAAGTAGAGATCTTTACGGTAGGGATGAATCAATAGACCTTCTCTCTAGTCATGATTTTATAATGATGATGGTTGTTTCATTCTGCAAGTAGCATTGTCGGTGCTTGGTGGTTTCAAAAGACTTGATCATCTTGGCGATTTCAGTTGCTCATTCCGGGGCCTAATAAAAAGACTACAACAATGATAAAAGTTGCAGTGTCGTCCATGTTTGTGATTGGGAATCAGGTTCCTCTTTTGGTACTCAAGGAGTTGATGAAGCAAGATTTTTTTCGAAATTTTGTTAGGCAGGGAATTTGGGAAGAACCGTCGGACTTGGAGAGGTGGGTGTTATATGAGTTGTTGTTGGTGCCATTGTTTCGAGGGGGTGAACGAGATGGAACAATCATACAAACTGATTCGCTGCTTAATTACCTTTTAGGAAAACGAAAACGTTTTTGGTCATTCATCCCGCCGATCTTAGGACTTCCGGGAAGAGATGCTATAGGGTTCCAATGGAAGAATAAGCACCCTTCGGACCTCATTCATGGTTTTTGGTTACTACTGACTGGGTTAGATGACTCTATGGAAGATAGTGTCTGCAAGGATGTTGACAGAGATGGTAGGCATACTAGTTACAGTGCCGTTCCAGATTGTCATGGTAGTTATAAATTTGTTCTCCCGACAGTTCGAAGCGCAACGGAGCTTAAAGAAGCTGGTGTTGACTTCCGCTACAAAGGAAGCAGGACAAAGATTAACGGTATAAGATTTCGAAACAATATGTTTAATGCAACTCTTTTTTACCTCGTATAATTATGGTTTCTGAGAACCAAATGCATGCTCTGTTATACAACTTAATTCGGTACGAGGCAAGACATTTTGGTGAAAGTAAGAGAAAGGTGTGCAGTATCTGCAATTGATGCGTGGACTCGTTAGATAATTACAAAAGACGGATTCACTAATGTTGTGTTTGGTTGTTTAACTCGTACAAATTCCTCGTATGTTTGATAGCTAAGAGATTTCCAGTAGTCATGAATACTTATGGTTGTTATCGGCTTGATTGGCCACAATAGGAGTGATTGAACGAGAACACTTCATGGATTTGATATTACAATCTCATGACATGATATGCTGATGCCCTATTGCTTGGTGATCAGAGTTGTACGATGAAGGCAAATTTCAAGCTGTACGCATAAGTATGGACGATCTTGGATGTACAATAGATATCATCCTTTGGAGCCAGGAGAAATTCGTCCGATTCTATGTAACACGGTGTGGTCCGTGTGGATAAGCTGATCTCCAAAATTCTGGCTAATAGATTAAAATATTAGCCAAAGTTGTTAAATGAAAATATTAAAGGTAAAAAGGAGAGTCCAAGATGTTAAAGCCGGCATGAGTAAAGCTATTGGTACGACCATATTTATCTCAAAAGCATATATTTATGTCCTTCTCAATCCCAGTGGTTTTTCGAGAAAAGTGTTTACTCCCTTGTCTCCCGAATGCTTCTTGCTGTCAACAAGAAGATAGTAAAAAGTTGGCTAGGGGTAGCCCCTGATAGGTATACATACAAATGCAGAAATGAGATTCTCCGAAATAGCTTCTCCCAAGACTTCAGACACCCTAAGCATAAAACTTTTCCCAGCTGCACCAACGACAAAAACAGCCTCAAGTCGCAGTGGAAGTGGCATACTTGACTCACTAACAGGAATCAGCGAAACAACCCTTTCCACCACAATAGCCATATAGATATTTGCCTTCTCAGAATCATGTGATTGTTCAATAAATATGCCAACTTCCTTTAACGCATTTAAGGCAATTCTCCAGAGAAATGTGTCTTCACGACTGTCACTGATAACTGATACAAGGATCGCCAGAATTCTTTCAGATATCAACTTCAATATAGGTAATGAACATCCTGGAAATGCAGCCAGAATCTGCATACCCTTCACTGGAGATAGTGACAAAGTTAGTATAAGAACTGATTCATGTACTGATGAATATGTTAAACTAAATAAACTAAGAATCTCCTGAATAACATATGCTGTTATCAAAGAGAAATAACTAGAAGAGATGCTAGTAATTTTTTAACAGCTGACATGCAAAGGTAGGTATAATTAAAATTTCCAGGGTCCACGAGGTAATTGAAATTGTTCATTATATCTTAGAGCATCACAATCATTAGGAATAGAAGTGACAACATTATGTTTTGCCCGTTCCCACAAAGAAAAAAAGAACCAAAAATAATAAAATATCCACAATAATCGCATTGCTGCAGCAATTTATCTCAGGATGACCATATGCACTGAGTCAGTGCAGGAACATTGTTATTCATGACTATATTAAGTTGATTAGCTAAAACATTTCCAGGAAGCCAAAAAGGACACAGTATGAGTAAATGGAATCATATACCTCCAAAGTGAATATAAGCTTAGCTAGTGTTTCCTTTTTACTTGTTTCCAGAATAGAATGTAGGACATTGGTTAATCAACCTGAATATTCATTCAGCAAGCAACAGCAAGGGTCTTCTGCTGAATCAGGCTGGGGAGCACATTCTTTTGATCTGATTATCAAACATCTGCAAGCAATAAGAAGCTCAACGCACAGGTAAAGGGCTCCAAAATTCAGTTCTTCAGAAAATCCAATAGTGTCATCTGAAGTGAAACCCCTAGATGAATATTCAGTAGAGAGCCGAAGGATATCCACCAATCGAGGAAAGAAGTTTTGGAAGACCTTATTACAACAAGAAGTGGAGACTTTCACTGAAGTAGAGAGAATACATCCAAGTGCATGTAGTTTCTGTTTGCTTTCCTTCTCCTAATCTCCAAAATCAACCCCAGAGCAGAAGCATCATCTTGGAAGATGAATTTTTGCAAACATATTTGAGCTTCCTTTGCAATTTCATTCTCATCAATCTTCTTGCCATCTACCTCTGAAAGCCCTGAACAAATAGGCTCCTACGGGGATGAAGTAAAAATTGCCTCTTTCTAAGACGACCAAATAGTTGTGCTGTGTTTTACCATTCTATCAGTCCCATACTTCTTTATACAGTTGCTTAAATACCTTAGAGAATCGACCTGTGCATTTCAGCAAGTATATTGGTCAGCACCTTCCAGCAGCCTGATGTTCATACACATTTCTAACATAACTTTGAGGTGAACCTTTCATAATGAAATGATCCAAGTGTACTTAATTTTATTATACCTTTGCTGAAGGGAGAGAACAAGAGAGCTTTTCAAGAAGCATGGGAAGGGCAAATGGTTCATATAGAGGAGTTGAAGAGAATGCAAGCTGCACAAGTGGTTCCTGTTAGAATTCGCACAGATAGATTCTACAAACATGATACAAGGACTACATGATTTGGTGGAACATATTCAGAAACGTGTTTAATCTTTTCTTTTTGTTGGAACATTCAGAAACATCAAACATGTAAGAAAGAGCAGCGCGTCTAAATAAGCACATTCTGGATAGCAACGGATAATAGCAAGAGAAGACTTTTGTACATTTGCATTGTGCGTTGTAACTTCTGCAGCTTAAATTTGAATGATATTTTTAGTCTGTTTAGAGTTTGAGTGAACTTATCCAGTTTCAGAAAGTTTCCATGATATTTTTAGTCTGTTTAGAGTTTGAGTGAACTTATCCAGTTTCAGAAAGTTTCCATAAGACTGTAGGGGTTCTAAACAAGTGAAATATAAGTTACAGTAATGCACATTTTGTTAAATTGAAATATAAGTGAAATATAGACTTTTATGATCATCTGCTCGCTTAAAACTTAGTTCATTAACTACTATCAACAGTTTGGACTGCAATATATAAAATATTTCTCAGGTTTTTGGTTTTGGCGTTATTAAAACAGGTATTCTTGTTAAATGCTTGTAACTTCTCTTAAACACGTCCACTCAGGGCCTAAATATCACAAAACAAACTAAGACAGCATTTATGTTCATTATATAGCATAGATATTATAAACTATGAATACCTATATAATCAACTAATGTCCTCAAGCATATTAAGTAATCACGTACCATTAGAGCTCTTGCCAGATCATCCCTTGTAATATCAAATTCGTTGCTATTGGGCTGCATGAAAGAAATACAAAAAATAATCAAAACCGAGCCAAAGTGGCAAAAAAGCTAAGCTTATGTTTGGATGATATGTTTGCCAGGAATAACCAAAAATGAAAAAACCGTAAAAACTAGCTAGGATCGTATCAGATAAGTTTCTCAAGGACATGTTTTGATGTCAATTATATGTTTGACATATTACTAGACAGACAGGACATCAAGAAAATTGAGCAGAAGTACTAATATTAAAGCTAGTACAAACTTATTGACATCTAGAGTTGTGTATCATGCTAACTTATAAAGTTATTTCAACTAAATTACAGTAGATTACTATGAGATGCCATAGCTCAAAATGTATGTCACCCTTTATTTTCAGTAGAAGCTTTTAGCAAAGATGATGGAGTACAGAGATAAAGAAGTTGGTTGACAACATGAAATGTGAATTTCATTATTCTTACATGAGTGAAATGAATAGGGAAGTAACGTCCCAAGATTTCGAAAAGTTCCTCAGCATAACCTGCTAGTGGACCAGATGGATCTGGAAATAGTTGTGGCAGAATTTCCACAAGATGAAATGTAACCATTAAGCAATGAGGATCCATTTCTTCGTCAATCGCTTCGCATATACTATAAAGAAGATCATCCCCCTATATTAAAAGCGAAAATAAAATGTGGCAAAGTGAGCCTTTACGGTTCAGAGTATTCAAGATATGATGACTAGAGGAAAGATCAAACTAGTACCAATGTCGCGACTGTTGCAGGGTAGCGTTCAAAAAGGCACTCAAGAATCTCAAAGCACAGCTGCAATAACATTGTACTATAAAAAAATCAAATACTATCAACTTCTATACAGAAGTAGAGAGAACATAGAAAGCTTAAGTAATACTAATATACATGACATATATTCTCTCACCTTACGGTCATTCTTTCCTAAAGATCGAACTTGTATGTTCTTCAAAAAAGACTGAGCAAGTGCTTTCGCATCACTGTCAATGACCACACCAACATTTCCTTTTCTCCTCAAAAGAGACAGGCAACCAACCAGTGCACCATGTAGAGCTTGCCAATCTGCCTGGACAATTCAACCATTCCAACACATGACAACATATGAGAAGAGAAGAAATAAAAAACACAAAATATATTACAAAACAAACTCATGTCTCAACACAAACACCACTATCGACTTACCAATCTATCTGTGAAAAAAATCCTATCAAGCTATGTATCGTCCCATGGTCTAATTTCTTCGTTGCAAGACATTTAAGAATCTCTGCTATAAGAAGAATGCCTGGAAAATATACGAATTAGTAAAACACCTAAAAAATGACCAATTCAAAAATCCTTACAAAGGCAATAGCAATATTTACCTCTTGTTCGAAGAACATTATCTGTAGTTGTCAAATACATCGCCATTTCTTTAACCTATAAAATTACATATCAAAAATTTCAAAAACCCAATAAAAACCTTCATATTATCAAACAAAATGTATATAATTCACCAAAAAATCTTTGGAAAAAAAAAAGACACAAAAATTGACATACCAATGCTTCTATGGTAACGAGATCATTCTTAATAAGTGTAGCAATAGCATCTCGACTTGCATTCTGCAGACAAATAACAAGTAATCTCATAAATTACATGAATTAAATTTGGGTAATTTTCTTAAATCCTTAAACAATTAACCCTAGCTTAGCAATTATTAGGGTAAGTGATTTTACCCTAAAGAGAAAGAGAAACAAGAAGTTTGTATGTACCTGTTGAGTAAGAGGACGAGTTGAATCGACAAACGATTCAATGTGAGGAACAAGAAGTCGCCATTGGAGAGCGGAGAGCGGAGAGCAGAGAATTTTCTTTGTTAAGGGTTTTAGCCTTTTAGGGGTTTTAAGATGCCGCGAAAAGATTTCTAGAGAAGGAACGTTTGTAAGGTGTTTAATGATGCGGTTTTGTTAAAATGAAACTACTTGATCCAACGGTTTTGATCAATTTGATTGATTTACATTTTCTTTTATCATCATTTAAGAGGTTGTTTGCTCAATCATATTAACATCTTTTCCATCGGATGATGTAATGCTTGGAGTCTCCATTCCAATGTGGAGTTGCGAGAGAAAATACACAACTAAGGCTCAACAAGAAATCTTGTGATAAAAAAGCTTTGAGGAAGGAAAAAGGAATGTGTGGGTTACGGAACCTAAATACAAAGTAAGTAGAGTTCACGTACACACAACTCTCAACCCAAAGAAGGCGGTTGTCAATTTTAACCCTCTTTTAATAATCAAACTTGGAAAACCCTTTTCAATACCAATCTAGGATATGAAAAGATTAACAAGATTACAAACAAAAACAAAAGAAGAAAAAAAGAATTTTTTTTTTTTCTTTTAAAGCTGAAGGTGCTTTACTCTTGTCTCTTTGAAATCAGGCACTTGAGACAAGATGCACAACCAACAAAATTAAGTTGTGAACAATAATATGTCCACCATGACCCTTTTGAAAAGAATTCATAGAATTCTCTTTCACATAATGTTTACACCATGTTCTTTTAGCCCGAGTTCTAACTTTTTCATTAAAAATTAACTTCTTTGGAGAGGAGTTGAGTTTACATACCTCATACGACTTCTGAACAAGTTTTAGCTTGTTTGCTAATCGATTTTCTCTCCTTTGAAGTTTGTTGACATATCTTACTTTATGCTTGTACTTGAAACAACTAGAGAGCTCGTGACCCTTAATAGAAATATAAGAGCATGTCAAAGTGGAGGATGGTTCGGACACCATAGCGGAACAATCTTCTAAACACATTGTAGTACCTGAAATATTAGAAATAGAATTTCAGTGAGACAAAAAATCCATTTTATCCTCCAAAGTGGTTGAAGAAGTTTCTCCGGAAACATATCAAGATTGATGTGAGGATTTCTACAACAATCAAAATCAATATTTACGGAAAGAAGTGCAACGCTTGATTTTTCATCTTCATTTGAATCATAATGATAAGACATTTCGTCAAGAGTTGCAGCAAGACCTTTGTTCCCAATGTATTTTCTCCGATTTGGACACTCATTAGCAAAAAGACCAAAACCTTTACACCTAAAGCACTGAGGCATATCCTGATCATCGATATCGGCGGTATCCCCGTTTTTAGGTGGAGTACGGTCATGAGGTTTAGGCGATGATATAGACTTATCTCGACAAACCGTTTACTTCTCTTCAAAAGATCTCGAACCTGTCTTGTGTTGGAGAAGACAATTATCAAGATCTTCATCTGATGAATCATTCTCAATAGGATCATCCACAGAGTTGCCAACACATTTACTTTTATCAAGTAATTTTGTGTTCTTTTGTGCTTTGAAAGCAATATCCTTTCCATATTTGGATGTATGCTCATGATCAAAGATCTTTAACTTCCCAACCAGAGTATTTCTGGATGAAGTGTTAAGGTTATTTCTTTCAACGATGGCATGTTTCTTAGAGTCGTATTTGGCTGGCAACGATCTGAGAATTTTCATCACAATGTCCTTTTCAGGAATAGTCTTTCCTAATGCAAAAGATGCATTAACAATTTTAGAAACTTTGTGATTAAACTCATCAAATGAATCTTCATCAGCCATACAAATGTTTTCCCAGTTGGAATTTAGGTTTTGAAGCCTAGATTCCTTTTCAGAGGTATTTCCTTCGAATATAGTTTCTAACATATCCCAAGCATCTCTAGACCGAGTGCACGTAGTCACATGGTGCTGAATACCTGGGTAATGGCATGGATGATAGTATTTAAACCGTCCGAATTTTGCTTTGCAGCGAGAGTCTCGTTTGGTTCATATCTACCAATATCCTTTGCAGTGGAAATACCATCTACTGTGACCATTGAAGGATCGTAACCATTAACAACGTAAACCCATGACTAAAAATCACGCGCTTGAAGAAAGGAACGCGTAACAATTTTCCACCATAAGTAACTTGAGCCATCGAAGACCGGCGATGCGTTTATAGAGATAGTACTTGTCCATAGAAATCGATTGCTACAAACATAGACTTATGAGGCCTTAGCGTGTTTGCCTGCTCTGATACCAATTAAAAACCTGGGGTTTAACAACCACACCCAATATTTCGTTTAGGCAATCTGTATGAACAAACTCCAATATAATTCCAAGAGATTCAACTAGACAGCCAGACCCAATCAATGGAAATATATCCAAGAGTTGTATCTCAATTTCTCAATACAATCTGCAATCAAACGGAAGAAGTTATGTGAGCCTGATTGATATGAAAAATAACTTGAACAGTACCAAAGACCATTGTTCAAGTGTCAATAAATTTCAATCAACAACCAAAGATCGGATTTGCCCATTGATTGAACTATGCACAACATGTGATATTTCAATTATATAGAAAGTATAATGCGGAAAAGAAATAACACAGACACCATAAATTTTGTTAACGAGGAAACCGCAAATGCAGAAAAACCCGGGACCTAATCCAAATTTGAACACCACACTGTATTAAGACGCTAGAGACACTAGCCTACTGCAAGTTAACTTCGGACTAGAATGTAGTTTTCCCTAACCAATCTCACACTGATCAAGGTACAGTCGTGTTCCCTTACGCCACTAGAACCACGCCGGATTCTGCGCACTTGATTCCCTTTAGCGATATCACCCCAACTAAGAGTTGCTACGACCCAAAGTCGAAGACTTGATAAACAAATCTGTCTCACACAGAAAAGTATATTGAATAGATAAATCTGTCTCCCACAGAAATACCTACGAGTTTTGTTCCGTCTTTTGATAAATCAAGGTGAACAGGAACCAATTGATACACCGGACTTATATTCTAACGAATGACAGTAATATAAATCACCTCACAATAAACTTAACTGTATGGTAGCGGAACAAGATATCGTGGAATCACAAACGATGAGATGAAGATGTTTGTGACTACTTTTTATCTTACTTATCGGATATTAAATCTCGAGAAAATCTTAGAGAAGATAGTACTCAATACGATAGAACAAAGTAAGATCGAACACGCAACTTCGTGAGAAAATAGTTGGGTCTGGCTTCACAATCCCAATGAAGTCTTTAAGTCGTTAATGTAACGATCTACGTTACAAAATAACACAGAAACAACTCAGAATCTCTAAGGATATAGATTGGATTGGGGAGAACAGAAATTTGAGAGAGAAAAGATATTTTCTTGATTAATTTTCATAATGAACATCAATCTGCAGAACTAGGAATATAAAGACTACCCTAAGATAGCAGAATGTGTGACTCACACATGACTACTAAATATGATTAACAACGGCTCATTATGGGGTAATAACCACTAACCAACTCGAGATACCCCATAGTAATTGGTCGACCCTTAACAACTCTTGGAACTATGAGAACAGTTCATGAAAAATCCTACCTCTTCAAATCATCCTTGTCCTCAAGGATATGAAATGATCTTGACCGATGAAGAGCATTACAGTTTGCAGACTTGTAGCCTCATCTCCAATATAGTAAGAAATGTGAACTTTGTAAACTTTAACACCTAGGTCCCTCAAAATCGAAGCCATTCTTTTGAACAAGAAGCATCAATCTTAGTTGTAGTACCACTTTAAAATTAGTTGATGCTCTAGCTTCAAAAATGATCAATACACTTGAGTATTCCGAGCTTAATTCTAGCACAGAAAACTGGTCGTTACCAGCCTTCACTGAGAAGATAACTTCTTTACTGTTGTGAATCAGCTCAAGCTTCTTATCTTTCTCAACAGATGAAGTATTCAGCTCAAGTTTGTGCATAATGAATCTACTGATGTGACCTTCAACTGATTTATGAGATGAAATATAAATGTGTATTAAGGATTCCTGAAATGTATTTGCTGGTAGAAAATAGTCAACCACCTCCACTGAGATTCCATTAGATTTCGAGAGATTAAATTGCTTTAAATTTTGTTGGTTATTCATGATAAGATACTCAATTGCCAGCCCAACGTACTTAACCAGACTCTTTCTTCTGACAGTAACGAATAACTGCTGCTAGTACCCTCGATTAAGAGAGAACCTAGTGATACTACCAGTATATAAGTTATGTAGTGTAGTGACCATATTTTACCTTTACCTCTTCAGGTTCGAGCATAACTACCCTGGTGATGTGGTATTTAACTGAATTAGGAGATGAAATTGCAAGATGAATTGAGAATTTCTGTGAAAATGCGGGGTACAACAACCACACCCAACAATTCGTTTGGAAATCTGGGAGGACTTACTCCAATATACTTTAAAGAAAATCAACTAGACAGTCGGACTTAATCTTTAGAAAAGTATATCAAAGAGTTTATATCTCTATCTCTCAATTCAACTGCAATCAGCAAATAAAAATTTGCGATCCCGATTGAATATAAGAGTAGTAACTTGAACGGTACCAAAGAACAATGTTCAAGGATCAATCAATTTCAATCAACAACCAAAGGTTGGATTTCCTAATTGATCGATGCAGCGCACAACCTGTGATATTTCAATTATATAACAAAATATAATGCGGAAAATAAATAACACAGATACCAGAATTTTGTTAACGAGGAAAACCGCAAATGTAGAAAAACCCCAGGACCTAGTCCATCTTTGAATACCACACTGTATTAATCCGCTACAGACACTAGCCTACTACCAATGAACTTTGGACTAGGCTGTAGTTGAACCCTAATCAATCTCACACTGATTCAAGGTATAGTTGCGTTCCTTACGTCTCTGATCCCAGCAGATATTATGCACTTGATTCCGTAGCTGATCTTACCAACAACCAAGAGTTGCTACGACCCAAAGTCGAAGACTTAATAAACAAATATGTCTCACACAGAAAAGTCTATTGGAATAGATAAATCTGTCTCCCATAGAAATACCTATGAGTTTTGATCCGTCTTTTGATAAATCAAGGTGAACAGGAACCAATTGATAAATCAGTCTTATATTCCCGGAGAACAGCCTAGTATTATCAATCACCTCACAATAATCTAAATCGTATTGAAACAAAACTAGATATCGTGGAATCACAAACGATGAGACGAAGGTGTTTGTGATTACTTTTTATTTTGCCTATCGGAGGTTAAATCTTGAGAAAATCTTAGAGAAGATAGTACTCGGACGATAAAATCGGAAAGATCGGAACCCGCAACTACAGAGAAAATAGTTGGTTCTAGCTCCACAATCCCGATGAAGTATTCAAGTCATCAACCTACAGGGTCTCGTGAGAAACCTAAGGTTAAAGGAGAATCGACTTTAGCTATGCAACTAGTAACACACAAAAGTGTGGGGATTAGGTATCCAAGTTGCTAGAGTTCTCCTCTATATAGTAAGTTACATTGGTAACAAAGCAATCAATATTCACCGTTAGATGAAAAACCCGATTCAACCAAGCTAATATCTTTCAACCGTTAGACCGAACTTAGCTTGTTACACACAAATTAAATGTACCCTCATTTAGGTTTATGTAACCGTACCTAAACGTGTACACCATGTTGGATCAACAATAGCTAACCGAAGTTAGCCATATGAACACTCTCATATCAACCTTATTCATCTTAACCATAACTAGTTCAAATGACTCAAATGAAACTAGTTGAAGAGTTGTTTAATTGCTATCTTTCTTTATAATAAGGGACCCCCAAATGGCCACATGTCGACTCCACAATCATTCTTCATTTTGGTGAAGCCACATCAGCACTGCCTTTCCCTATCAGCATAATCCAATTGGCTATTCCAACAATCACTCCAGTCCAGTTGGCAAATTCAAGGGTCACTAAATCAAAAATTCAAAAAGAAAACGCATCCCTTCGAAGAGAAAGAATACACAGAGAAAACACAACCATTTACCGCCAACAGATACAACCCCTGACCACCAACAGTTGCCAGAGTATAAAACATTTCAGCATTTAACTGCCATAACCACCAAACTTATTACTTTTGTATTAACAAAAAAGAGAAAAAACCTTCACTTCCATTTGAAAGGATTCTCAAAACAATAATGAATCATTAACTAAGCGTTGCCCCAGAAAAAATAAGAAGGGAAGAACGGAGACTACTTTTGTCTGAAGTCTAACCAGGAACAAAAAAAAGAGTTCGATTCACACAGTAAAGGTAATCATTTGGAACAAAAACTACTACACCGACACATATATACGCATACAACATTTATATTTTATGGTGCAACAGTTCAAAGGAAAAGAAAACTGGGAGCATGATGCAAATCAAAGGGCCTCGAGCATTTAGGAGCAAAAAAATTAGAGGCGCAACACAAGGTAAAGTTCATCACATATTTTCCCGTCATGGTGTTCATAATTAAAGGTAAAAACACCTTAGCTAATCAACCAGAACATACTTTAGACAACCTAACACATACCAACCAGTTCATGATAATGAAATGATAATGCTATGTGAAAAGGTATGTACATAATCGGAAAACAATTCCTTTATCTACATTGTAAAAAAACAGAACACTTTACCATTATAAATAGAATGTAATGAATTGTTTGATATTTCATGCTCGCTTTAGACCACCAAGTAAAGTATGTTCGAATGTGAAGCTATGTATCTTGCGGTATAAAGAAATAAAACCGATTTGTTTATCTTTTTGTAATCGGAAGCTTTTTGGTATGTTGTCAAGAAGGATTGGCCAGGTTAACTCTGGTTAAGGAACATCCCCCATTTTTGAAATTTTGGGCTACAAGGGCGGATCAAGGTCAACAAAAGATTCAAACAATATTAGATAATACAATTCAATGTTTACTTTCACCAATGAGTGCAACAGGAGAAGAGAAGAAAATATAGGATAGAAATGCGCCTTTTTTTTTTCAAATGTGGTTAGAATCATCATAAGATTATTGGCACACTGCTACTGGAAGATGGCAAAGATCCGAGATTCGCACAACCATACATCATGCTTTGAAATTCAAGTAACTCGAAGATGAGTGTAATTGGGGCATGAAATTATAAAAAGCTGTCTTGAAAAGATTTCATCAACAATGTCATCAAGATTGCACAAGAGTTCGAGAATGGTAAGAGATGGCAATCGAGAATCAAAGGGTGCCGATTAGACCTAACGTCGCCTCAACCAGGGGGTAAAAAGTCTGAAGCTTAATGCATATGGCGCACAACAACGACCAAATGAAAGCCTCATTATAAATTTCAGGGAAGTTGTCTATTCCAATAATATAATTTGGCGAAGACTACAAATTGAGTTTAATTGGGAAATATCAAAAGAATCGAGCTAGACTTTACAACCGTTTGAAAAATGCATTCATGTCAAGTGGCACATCACCTCTGTTTGCTGGGAAAAAAGGATTGTGTAACCACTTTAGCTAACCAAAGGCCCGAGATACATGTACAAAATTATCATGATGCAATAGCCATATGCAGATTTATGGGACCTTCAAATCTGCTCATAAGTTTCACACGTGACCAGCCTAATACTATCTCAAGATTAAATTAAACTTTTTTTTTTTTTGAATTAAACTAACTAATGTAGGACTTGCGAGAAGGAAAAACATCCGGCAAGATTGGGTCAGGTGCGTAAACTATTTTATAACTCAAAATAACGCATGCTATGCGACGATATCTTACTTATTTGTAATTTATTTCAACAAATTACACCATTGGATTGCAAAAGGGAGAGCTCCGTATGCGCTTATTTTGTTGTTCCTTAATCATTAAGATGAACGGAAGTCAGGCTCAAATGATGATAAAATCAACTCGGCAGAATACCAATTAAAGATGCCGACTCAAAGGATATTATAGTTCAAACTAATAAAGTAGGGTCAGATCGAGTTAAGGCGAATTTTACGCAAAAACACTTTGCATTAGCCTTCAGTGCGTATGCACCAAGTTAGAGGCTTGTATTCTCATAGAAGTATACAAGAACACAATTGAAAAAAAAATCGGTTTGATTCACTCGAATCAATACATGAACATTATAGCCACAATTTGCAAAGATTGCATTCCTTATTATATAAATGTTTAAGTTCATGCATGTACACAACCGATTTTAGAACTTTAACCTTCAAGTATGCAAACGGGTACGCATACTTTAAATACCCGGACCAAGATTGGGTTTTGCCAGTACGCAAACGGGTACGCGTACTTCCAATCCCAACAGAAATATTCGGACATGAACCATACTCCAGTACGCGAATGGGTGCGCATACTTAGGTTCCCGGATTTCTCAAGCCAACAGGTACGCGTACGGGTACGCATACAATGGTTCCTGGATATGGATTACATATGTGCAAGAGTATACAACATGTCATATCCAATAATGGTTAAGTTTTCTCAACTCTTATTTCAATCATTAAAACTTTCTTAGAGGATGACAATAGCCATTTTCACACACAATTAGCATCAAAGCAATTTTCAAGTTATTGAAATAATCATAACGAAACATTCCAATTCTACATCAAATGATTGTATCACACAAACCAAGTAAGATGTTACTCGGCAATTTTCACATGATCATCTTTTGACTTGTGTCAAGAATATAAGATTAACTTGGTCGAATCTAAAGCTTTCTAACACATATTCCGAGAAATATGTAAGCGAGTTTAAACTCATCTCGAAATCTCAAATGTGTATAATAGAAAACTATATCGTAACACGACTTATGTCTCAATATAGGAGATAGGGTAGAAATAGACTTTCCAAGTGATAGATGAGTTTCAGTCTCCACATTCCTTTTGTTGATGAAGTTCCACAAGCTCTCCTTAGTAGTTCTTGGTCTTCAAATGATGAACGCCGTGAAGTCTAAGGCTCAACTACACGATGTATGTCATATTCCGAGACATCTATAAGTAGACTAGAAATCAAGACTTATAGTTTTGATCACTAACCTTGACAAACATGCTTGAGATAGCAACGCATGCGAGTTCGACCGAGCAGTGCTCTAACAATCTTCCCCTTTGTCAATTTTAGTGAAAAAACTATCAATACATATGGATTACAAATTAAATAAAACTTTGTAGCTTCTCATCCAAATGCTTGACCTCCTTGGCATCTTCAACACGACTCGAAATCTTCGTCACTTCCAAGTACTCCATGATCCTAAATGTGTTCAACTCAGCATCATAGTTGTTAAAGATCCGTAGCGATAACAATGAGAAAACAAATGCTCTCAATCATTGTTATATAGTGTCGTAGTATCATTACACAACATCAAAGTTCAATTGTATCACAACTTTGACAACAATACTATGGTGATATTTATCACTCCCCCTTAGTCAATACTTCATCTCGACATGAAAATCACTCCCCCTTACATAATGATCCGAAAACCATATGTATTTGTAGTATGAAACTACACATCAATTCTCCCCCTTTTTGTCAATATAAATTGGCAAAGGTACGAAAACTAGTGGGATCCTCATGAAATTTTCATAGAGATACTTCATGACCAAAAGAGAATAACATACCAACTTATTTAGATGCAATCATATAGCCGAAGCTAAATGCATTCATCAAGGAATTTATAAAGATACAAAATAACCCCTACAATATTCCACAGCCGCACTCCCCACAAAGATTTGGAAATTAAGCACAAGTTCAAAATGAACTCTCCCCCATAAAATGTCATTCCCGAAAGAACAACAAGAGCGACCTTACTTTTACGAGAAAAGAAGGATTTCTTTGGACATAATCAAATCACATGAGAATCATGAATTTGTATCCAAAAATCACAATTGAATTGGCCACGAAAATGATCAATTCAATTGGCCATGCTCAACATAAGAGAACTTACGGAGCAACACAGTATATGCACAAAGATGTGGATCAGGGAAGGATCAATACTGCGGAATAAACAAAGATTCATTCTATTTTTCATCACTCTTTGCACAATGACATATAATAGACTTAATCTTTGTAAACAAAATTTCATCCTATCTTCCATCAATAAAGACATAATAGGCTTAACTTTTGTTGTCAAAAGTTCAATATAACTTTTATCAATACATTCATATCGACATATAATAGAGATAACTTTTGAACAAATATGGGACAGTCAAGGTTCACAGACGTAAATAACATATCCCATAACAATTTGCAATATATGAAATCATAAAGAATAATACTGCAAAAATCATCTTCCAAATAACTTAGAATTTAAATAAATAAATCTAAAAACATTGAAGATGAAAATGTTGGCAATAACTATGTGTACTCACAATAATGGCTATTCGAAACCCTAGTAATACTTCTCAAAAACAAGAATAAATTCTCATAAAAAGTTTCCTAGACATCAAAACAAACTCGTAATGCACATATAAGATGATTTGTCCTTAGAGGATGGAATCAATCTTTTTCGCCCAGATTTACACCAAGAATAGCTACCAAAGGCGTATAAAAATATTTTCGTAACAAAGAAGAACATACAAAGTCATTATCGACCATGCACCATTGTTCACATAAAATGATTGTGAATATTCAAGAATTCTATAACAATGCGTACTACTTCCCATTCTTGAACTTCCTTCTTTGTGATTCACCAATATCATTCTTGTAAAAGCTACAAATGAGCTTAGAAGAGGATTACTCCAATAATCCAAGTGCCCAAGTCTAAGAGAAGTAGAACAAGTGCGACGAAACAGAGCAAAACACTCAAAAACAAGAGACAAGACAATGACCAATCTTAACTCATCCAAATTCAATAATTCTCATCTCCAATTTGATGATAATTCAAAGAGTAAGAGAATTCAAAAAAAAATGAGGTCATTCTGAGTTCGGACGAAGAAGTTACGGCCAAAACAAGTTTACCTAATATCAACATCTATAGCAGGCCTGTAATAACCCCCAAATTAATAATAATAGTCCGGCCGGCCCTACATTGCCAATTCAAGGTTTCACTATTTGGACTTGCATCCATCTAGCATTCACAACCAGTACATACCAAACTAATAGGAATAAAACAAACAAAAATTCACTTTTACTGAACGTGATATTTTAACACATCTCGAAATTATCAAAGAAGAGTTTGGAGAGAAAGTGGTATCTCAAAACTACTGAAAAATAAGATCTCAGTTTTGGTACAAAGTACCGGTGTCTCTCAGTGCACTCCTTATTACATAAATAAGGTAAATAAATACTAACATAACAGCTGCGAGGAAGGGGTCCTTCTTCCTCAATTGACTGCAGCACCTAGCTCGAGTAACCCACGACTAAATCACTTATTCACCCCCCCCACCGAAAGGGGAGAATCAACGCAAGGTCGAGCCTTGTAAAAATAGCAAGTTCACCCTTAATTCATCAATTTAACTATTGAATGTAAAAGCCTTGCGATAACATGAAAGGTTAATCACACCCACTGCGATACATCATTATATATAGAGTTCAGAAATACAAAACCTTAAGTTACCAAGATAACTTCCTTGAAACCACATATGAGACGAACACACATATTATAAGACTATTTCCCACCGCGACGCACAAGATATTTACATCACACTTGTGGCCCCGAACTCAGTAAAGTAAATAAACGTATAAAACCACAACTGCCCACCGTGACTCCCATGCTATTCGTAAAATAGATGTAGCTTTGATTTCAGCAACAAAAAAAATTGGAACCAATGCCCACTGCGACGCACAAACTATCTTGCAGATAGATGTGGCCCTGATCTCGGCGACTAACACAATACCGAATGCAAACAAGTTCAACAACTAATACATACTCAACCACAAACTTGGCATATCGAAAATAAACAACGAAAATTGTACACTCAAGTGGCCCTGGTTAGTACCAATGGTACACTAACCTGATCATTGTAAGAATTTTACAAGAAACTCATATAAACACATAGTATAGTGTATAAAAATTTCAGATCAAGATAACGGTCGGATTCTGTAAAATGTGACATATAACATGCCTGGTCTGGGTAGAAATCTGTAGGCGCAGTCAAAAATGTAAGAGCTTCTGCAGTACTTATATATGTCGAATCCCTATGAAATTTTTAAAGGATATTTCAAATATATTAAATCAACACATACCAAAATTCAGAAAGTTCTAATGGTTAGATTACTAAATACAAGGTCTCAAACAGACACTGCTCGGAATTTAATCCTGAAACACAAGTAAGTTCAGTGGGTTGATTCAGGATCTTAACATAGTCCGATCATTCTCAAATTTTAACCTAAGATTCCAGGAATACACAATTACATCATACCAAAAATTGGCTGCAAACTAACGGTTTAATTGTTAACTAACAGTAATACTATTTTATAAAAAAACTAGGGTTTCCAAGAACACACAGGTTTAAGGTTTACCAAATCAATATCTATGAACAACCAAAGTAATTGAGAAGCTTCAACAATCACAAATTAAATTGATAAAGCAAGAATAAACTTTCCTTTGAATATAGAGAAGAGATGAATCAAAACCAACAAGAAATGAAATAAAAAACCAATATATCTCTCGCCCTTTCTTTGGTTTCAGTTCGAATGTTCCCCTTTCCTTAAATTTTCTGAACGTAATTTCTCATTCAAAGCTAGGTTAATAAGCTGTCTTAATACTCTAACTAGACATCCTATAATCAGACACTACCAAAATGATAAGGGAAAGTCATTCTAGAGAATTTTAGCCTAAAGTTAACTTACACCGATACACTCCTATAAGACCTAAAGGACTTAACTAGCCGTTCCTAAATATTCAAGTGAGGGGTATTACAAGGCCAATATGCATATCGGTTTGCAAACGAATTTTCGTGACCTGAGCAGTATGCAAACGGGTATGCGTACTAAAATTCCCTGGATTTTGATTTTAAATGATGGTATGCATACATGGTATGTGTACCATGAAGTCCAGACATCCCGAACTACTATTTTCAAACCTAAACACTTAAGAATCTTAAACACCGATCAAGTTAGGTAGAAATGAACGATAACCAAGGTACATGAATCATTATAAGTACTCTAAGCAAATAAAAGCATAAATATTGCTCAAGTTTATAGACATACATTTTTAGAGGAATCCAATCGAATTCTACAGCCTTACCAAACATAATCTGTGCGCCCCAATTCTCGTGCTTCCCTCACCGTATACATGGCAGGGCATTCCTTGGTGAGGATGCACTTATAACACAATCAAGTTGTGTTGAGGTGAACAATGTATTGCTCACCACAAGTGACTGAATAAGACTTTTCCGTAACTATGGAATTTTCACCATCTATAGTTTTTGGCTTATTCTGTTTCATTTTTGGATTATCATGAAGGGATCGCTTATAGAACCTTTCACATCCAAACCCATCTTTCCAAAGAACTTTTTAAGTTCCAACATCATGGATACTTGCCTTTTCCACAGTCATGGAATTTTCCGGGAGATTATTCCTTTTCACACTCAAAAGTATCATAGGCTTTCTTTGGTACCCACTTCGAGTGCGTTTGGGAACAATATGAACCTTCTTCCCATTACTCTCTTCTAGATTTCTCAAAAGAGAATTGGAATGAGAGCATCGGATATTGTCTTCGTCTTTACGAAGTTATACTTTTGATAACCATTACGATTGTGAAAAGGATTCGTATGGCGTTTATAGGCAAATCTAGGTTTATCAGAACACTGATTCCTTTTCCTAAAGGTTGGATAGTTACAACCTGTAACGTTAAGGGGATTAGTCTTAACATATGATCTTGGTTTCACAACTTCTTGTGATGCCCAAACGAGAACATCATGAAGTTTCTCATTCCTTATACGGAAACGACATCTCTTTTCCATGTGACCTTTATTTCCGCAATAGTGGCAAACATAAGGAATGTTCTTACCTCAATCCGCGTGTGCTGACTTTGGAGGTTGAAATACTTTGCTATTTCGAACCTTAATTGTCGGTGAAGGTACTTCACTTTTGCCATCGATGGAAACCTTTTGTTGAGAAGAATCACTAGCCTTGACAAATTTTACCTCTTTGATAATACTTGGAGCATATATTCCCTTATAGCCCAATCCTCATGTATCACTATGATTTTTACTTGCTGTTAGCATAGTGATTAATTTGCTTGAACTAGTGTTGAACTTTTTCAAGTCATCTTCTAACATCTCGATTTTATCAATAGTAGCAATGCTAAATCAGCCTCAAGGCGTTTTCTCGAGCGAGATAAGCGCTTTCTCTGTCATCAAAACATGTTTGTTGAGAGTTAATCCTTGCTTCATATTCTCGCAAGTTTCTCTTCCAACGAAAAGTACTTTTGATAAAGATTATTACATTCAAGTGACTTCATATGTAGGTTTTCCTCAGAATCCTTGAGGATCGATTCGTTAGAACGATTCGAAACATAAACGCCAGTACGCAAACGGGTGCGCATACTTAGGTTCCCGGATTTCTCAAGCCAACAGGTACGCGTACGTGTACGTGTACGCATACTATGGTTCCCGGATATGGATTACATATGTGCAAGAGTACACAACATGTCATATCCAATAATGGTTAAGTGTTCTTAACTCTTATTTCAATCATTTAAACTTTCTTAGAGGATGACAATAGCCGTTTTCACAAACTATTAGCATCAAAGCAATTTTCAAGTTATTGAAATAATCATAAAGAAACATTCCAAGTCTACATCAAATGATTGTATCACACAAACCATGTAAGATGTTACTCGACAATTTTCATATGATCATCTTTTGACTTGCGTCAAGAATATAAGATGAACTTGGTCGAAGCGAAAGCTTGCCAACACATATTCCGAGAAATATGTAAGCGAAATTAAACTCAGCTCGAAATCTCAAATGTGTATAATAGAAAACTATATCGTAACACGACTTATGACTCAATATAGGAGATAGAGTAGAAATAGACTTTCCAAGTGATAGATGAGTTTCGGTCTCCACATACCTTTTGTTGATGAAGTTCCACAAGCTCTCCTTAGTAGTTCTTCGTCTTCAAATGATTAACGTTGTGAAGTCTAAGGCTCAACTACACAATCTATGTACTAGTCCGAGACATCTATAAGTAGATTAGAAATCAAGACATACAGTTTTGATCACTAACATTGATGTAGGACCAGAATATCGCGACAACAATACTTTGCGAGAGTAATAAATGATAACATTGCGAAGGTGTCGCAAGGAAATAATTTAAATGACGCATCAGATGACGACAGCCAGAGCATGAGAAAAGTGTGAAAGTTTGGCGAGATTTAGGAGTGTTGCGAAGTCTAACACTTATATACTTGCGACGCTTCGCGAAGGATTCCCGAAAATAAAGGACAACTTAGTTGTCATCCACTATGTAATACCCTATATAAAGGGTCGAGTAAGTCTGTTATAGGGGGATCTTTTTGAATTGTTAAGCAAGTCATTAAGAGAGAGAAAACAGAGAGTAATTGTAATTGCTTTGGTTTTGTTCTAATTGCATTTGTAAACAGTTCAAGAAGATAATCAATAAAGTTCAAAGTTAATCATCTTTCAAAGAGTTAATTACGTTGAATCTAATGAGGGGTGTAGTGTGGGATTTCCTGCAACTACATATGCGCTAGAAACAGGGAGAATTTGGAGTAAGAAAAGAGAAATTTGATACAATTTTTAACAATTTACCAAAAGAAAGAAATGGCTAGAAGGAGAAATGTACCAGAAGGACCAACAATCGTGAGAAGAAGCGGGAGACTTGCCGGTGAAAGGAGAAATGAAAGGGGAGAATCATCAAGGATGAACATAAGAAATGATGAAGAAAATCAAATTCAATCGCCAATTCAACCGATTGCAAACACAACTACAGATTATGATAGAGTAAGTGTACACACATGGAGATCGGATTCTCAGGAGGAAAGAGAGGAAGAGCAACAACAGATAAACAATGGACGAGGAGAAAGAAATCGATAAGAGATGGGAGAAACAATTCGTGGAAATGAAGAAATTGCAGCATTAGAAACATTGAGACAAACAATGTATGAAGAAAGGCGGTTAGAAGCAGAGGAACGTGCAAATTTAACAAGGCAAAATCATGAGCTGAGAATGGAAAATCTGAGGTTGCAAAATAAAAGATCGAGAAGTAGTAACAGGTCAAGATCCGGATCGGTCAGAGAAGATAGGAGAAGAACATTACCTGTAGAAACTATTAATGAAGACAATTTGGAAAGAGAACCAAATGTTGGTGAAGGATATCGCGAGAGAAGAGAAATAGAAGGAGATCGTCATGTTCCACGACCTGAGACTGTACAAAATGGCCAAAATAATGGAAATCAAGGAGATAGGCAACCTCAAGAGCAGAATAATCCAACTGACGAAGAAAATCGAGTAGAAGGAAGAAGAATATTGCATGGGAGAGAGGCACGAAGGAAACAAAAGGAGATCGAAGATGACATTGAAAAACACTATGTTGAGCAAGCACGTTTGGCTTGCGAAAGGGAAAGATTGAGGGCAGAAATAGAAGAACGTGAATTTGAAGAGGCAATTCGGCAGAATAATCATGACAACCGAGAAAGAAGACGCGAGCAAAATCGCAACAATGGAAATATCAATGAAGAATATGAAAGAGTGCAAAGGAGAGTCGATAGACAACCGAGAAGAGAAATTGATAGATATAATGGTGTACAAATTCGCGAAAGAGATGAGGGAGAAAGCCACAGAGAAAGGAGAGAAGAAAGTGATGAGCCAGAACATATAAGTAGACATGAGCGCAGAAGAAGAGAGGCGGAATTAAAAAGACCAATAAATTCAAATTCTGAGGCAAATGAACAAATCTTGAGAGAATTGGCAGAGATGAGAGGAATATTGAACAGCAGAAGAGAAGGAGGAAGAAGACAGTTAGATGAAGCCATCGCAGAAGCTGCGAAAAATCCCTTTACATTAGAGGTGCAGTTAGGAGGAATACCCCCAAAATGTAACTTACCAGCATTAACCAGCATTTTTGATGGGACAACTTGTGCAATACAACACATCAAGGCATATGTAAGATGTATGTTACAATGGGAAAATCACGATGCCATATTGTGTAAATACTTTGCATCAAGTTTGACTGGAGAAGCGTTGAAATGGTTTGAGGGTTTACCAAGAAACACTATCACGTCATTTAACCATTTGCAAGCTATATTTTAGGGGCGTATATAAGTAACAACTCCTCGCGACCAGGTATTGAAGATGTATTCGGGTTGAAACAAAGAGTTGGAGAAAGTTTGAGACATCTAACTGTCGGATGGAAGACAATGTGCAAATGAGATGGCCGGAAGGGTAGATGAAAGATACCTCATACTGTCATTCATAAATGCTATGTTCGCAACCAATCTATTGTATGTTCAGGTTTTTAGAGTCAAGAATACGATTACAATGACTGAATTACGAGAACTCCAGGAGGAATATATTGCTTTAGAAGAAAGACAGAACGAGATGGAATCTTACCCAGTGGCGAACACAAATTCTAGTATCGCGAATGGAAGTTTATTACCTCAACTTATACACACAGTGGCGAGCACATCGCAAGGTCAACAAGAAAGAAAGGCAGTTGATATAGAACCAAAGTTAGTAGCCATGGGAAGTCGAGATCAGGAGGAATTTGAGAAAGAAAGGAACTACTACAATCGTGGTGGGAATAATAAGATCCAAAGGCTCGATCATCCGCAGGAAACTTACGGAGGTCGAAGGCAGAATTATAACTATCATGGAGGGCAGCGAAGTCACAGAGTAGTGTGGGAGGAAATTAAAATGCCGCCATTGAATGCCAGTGTGGAAAAAATATGGGAAGCAATACTCTTGATGGAAAACATACCTGCACCATGGAACATGGGAAGTGAACCACCACCTGGAGATAGAAGTCACGAGTTCTGTTCTTACCACCGCTTTCATGGGCACCTAACAAATGACTGCAGAAACATCAAGAGAATTATCCTAAGAATGATTGATCAAGGAAAGTTGAATCACTTTTTAAAAGAAGAAGAGAAAGTTCAACATTTACCACCACCACCGGCAAAGGGAAAAGAAACATTTGTTATAGAAGTTGGGGCAAAGGCTAAAATTTGTTTTGCAATTCCATTGTACATTCATACCGCACAATCGAAGATTTTCATGACAGTGTACTTATTAGAGTTTTTGCGAGGATGTCGATGATAAAGAAGTGATGAATGTTGCGAAGACATCGCAGTTAAAAGAGTGGCAACTGCATTATTTCTTTCTCGGCTGAAGAAGTACCCAAAGGAAGAGAAATACATGATAACCCATTGGTTGTAAAGCTGGAAATTAATCCAAAACCTATTGATGGCGAAGATGATGAAGCGGAAAATTGTTGGGCAATCAATAGAATATTGATTGATACTGGCAGTTCAGTCAACATTCTTTTCTACCATACTTACAAAACTATGGGAGGAAAAGATGAAGATTTGATCCCTTCAACATACAAAATATATGGTTTCAATGGTACCGCAAACAAACCCAAAGGAGAAGTGCACATGAGGATACCCTTGCAGGGGTTGTCAACTGATATTTTGTTCTGTGTGGTTGATGTGGAATCTCCCTACAATGCCTTGATTGGAAGACCATGGTTGCATGAAATTCTGGGGGTAGCATCGACATACCATCAGTGTATAAAGTTTCCGCATCCTAGTGGTGTCGGAATTATAAAAGGAGATTGGATAGAGGGGCAAAAATGTTATGAGGTTGATGTAGAGAGCTGCGAAGAGAGAACGACAAAAAGGAAAGGTTGGAGGAAGAATGTAAAGGATGAGCAAAGAAAAGAAAGGCTAATGGTGGATACCATAGAAACAAAAGAAGAAGAGATGTTGCGAAGTGAATGCACGAAAACAATTGAATATCATGATGAAAAGGAGACATTGAAAAGTTTGACTGACGCGGAGGCAGAAGGAAGTAGGAGTAAAAGGTGTAAAAATGAATAGTTGCGAGAAAAGATACCAATTTAGTGATGAAAACATGATAAGGATAAGAAGCAGAGATGATGGTTGCAGAAAAGTTGTGCGAAAATATCGCCATGAAGAATGTGTAAAAATCTATTGAATAGTTGAAATGAGATTGTGCGATAGCTTCGCAGACAAATTAACAAAAGTCAAAAATGAATGATTGAATAAATTGATAAAATGAATGAGTGAGTGAATGGGACGAACCTTTATGGCGTACACCCTAGTTCGCGAATGATATTTCGTAAGAGGCAAATGTAAGACCTAAAGTACGTCATATAAGGGGTATCTCTTGACATGGCTCGGGGAAAAGGTTACACCGCTCCCCGGAACCTGAGTCATGGAGATTTGGGGCCCATGAAAGCCTATCCGGGAGAGATACCTTGGATTCCCAACTATATATATAAGGTTATACCCTGGTTGGGCGACCGAGGGTCTCTTCCAAGGAGTCAGTGTATGACCAAGGCGCCGAGGTACACGGTTGAGTCAAGAGTGCGGGGAGCATGGAACTTCCTTACCACTCTTGACAAGTCTTGGCACATGCTGCACTCGGCCCGAAGAAAACTCCACTTAGGGTGCAGTCTCGTAACCATAAGCCCTATAGGTATAAGGGATAAGAGGCTGCGAAAACAACTGCTTGCTGTTAAGACCGGATGGGAGGAGATAGTCTTGTATGGCCGATGTACGCCTCCTTGAAGGGGCAACCAGGGAGAAGATAAGGGCGGCACCCTCCATTAGGGAGCTGATAAGTGTCAAAAGACGCAAATGTCATGAGGCTTTATTTTCGCAAGAGAATTTAGGCTTGTCATATTTGTGCAATGATCCTGCAGAGAGTAATAATACTAACGCGAGGGTAAGACGAGATCAATGGGTTTTTACATGAAAGTGTAAGAACGTCCCCGCGATTTCGTCGCAAAGACGACAATGTCATGGGATTTTATGGTCGCAAGAACATTTAAACCTGTCATATTGTCGCAAATATAATGTCCTGCAGAGGCAAAAATACTTAAGAAATGATAAGACAAGGTCAATGGGTCATTACATGAAAATGTAAAGACGGCCTGCGATCTTGTCGCAATGAGGGGTGGCAAAATAAGACCTTTACTTAGGAAGGCAAAATAAGACCACACAAATAATGATAAGGCAAGATCAATAGATTTCTTAATTCATGAGGATATCTTGCGATCTTGTCGCAATGATAAAATGCAAAGTTTAAAAAAAAAAAAAAAAAAAAAAAATTATATCTCGCAAGAATGATTAATTCACAAAGTTTATTATATCTTATGGACAGAGGCAAGTGTGAAGTTATAATTACAAAGAAGGGTTGTTTGATTGATATATCCGAACAAAGGAAGCAAAAGTTGAATTCACATTCAATAATCAAAGAAATTTATAATAAGGAGTTACAGAAATGGAAGATTAACAAAGATATATGTATACAGATACTACAAGAAATGAAAGAAGAAAAAGAAATTATTTCTTTGTTGGTTCTTCTTCTTTATCAGATTCTTTGGTTCCATCACTCTCGTCGCCAGATTCTTCTTCTTCTTCATTAGCTTCACTATCAGAAACATCTGAGACAGGCAAGTTCTCGGGAACTTCTTCAGCAAGAAAAGGATATGAATGAAGAGGAATGTTGTGATCGTTACAAACTATTTCCATAGCTTGATTGCGAAAACGAACAGCATCATTATTAAAATTCGCCACTGTAGTTTGGAATTGCTGCTTCAATTTAGAATATCTATTCTCGCGAAGAGAGAGATCCATTGCGAGTCGTTCTTTTTCGGTTTCAAGCTCTCCAATCCTTGTCTGAAATCTCTTTTCAGATTCTGAAAACATGAGAAAATGAATTAATGATAATAGTACAAAAAGAAAAAGAGCAGAAAAGTAAAGAAGTATAACAAACAACCTTCTCTTTCAAAGATCATATCCTTGATTAAGGTAGTTTGCTCGGCGCGAAGACTAACATCGACACCTAAGTTATTTCTAGCATTATCTAGAACCTTCGCAGCCCATGCAAACTCATCATCATTATTTATGACAAAAAGTGAACGAATTTGGTCTTCTCGCTCGCTAAGTATGGTATTCTGACGAAGGAGTTCATCTCGCTCAACTTGCACATCAAGGAGAGATTTTTGAAATTTTGCTAATGCCTGTGCACCTCTGTTAGTAATGCGATCTTTCTCATCTATGAGATCACTAACTTTCTTCCTTAAGGTTTTGGCTTTCTTCTTGGAATCAAGGTACATTCGTTTAAATTGATTAGCTAAACTTAAACTAGCCCTATGCTCGATCTCTAAGAGATGATATTTGGATTGAAGATCCTTTAATGAAAGAAGGTTAGTCTTATTTGAAGAACTACTTAGAGATTCATTGAGATGAGTAAGAAGGACATCATCATCCATGGGCTCGGGAAATGAATGGAGAAGAATGGATTCTTCAGAGAGATTATATATGTCTCAAAAATAGTAAGTCGAGGCAAAGAAAAGCAAATGATAAAATAAAAAGGATTTGAGGAGTAAAGATTGCTATACCATAAAGTCAGCGATTTGCACTTTCAAGAGTAGATACTCTATTCTCATTGAGAAGTAAGCTCAGCTTCCAGTTGTTTAATTCGTTCATCCTTCTTGCGAGATGTCGCAGCTTCACTCTCTAGTTCTCGGATCTTATCTTTAAGTTGCAAATTTCTCTTTTCAAGATTGCTGCGTCTTTTCTCAAGGTCAGAGGCGACAACAAAAGAAGCTCTCCCAGACTACAAAGAAAAATATGGGAATGATTAAGATAGAGTTTATAATTGAAGTCACAAAGAAATAAAAGGATATAAACATACCAAAGCATTAAGAGCGTTTAAGAAGCTAGAAGTCACTGTTCGGGAAACCCCGCGAAATGACTCATTATCCTCCAGCAGTGGGGCATCGCAAATCTTAGCGAGAGCTTCGCAAGTAGCAGTTAAATGCTCGTCTCCCAATCCTTGCATGGAATCGGAGAAGATGCTAGACAATTGCGCCATAGCAGAGGTGGTTGAGTGATTCTCCCTCGCAGAAGAAGTACCAACCTCATTTTCATTCTCGTCAGAGTTCTCGCCTGTTTGAGAACTACAATGAGAAGAGAGATGGGTTTTCCGTTTTTTAGAAAACGGAGCAGAAGACTTGTCCTTGTGCAAAGTAGCTTTATCCTTGCCTTTAGCCTTCGCAGCTTCAGCCTCTTCAACTTCAACCTTCGCATACGCATGAAGATAAGAAACAGAGGCAACAATATTGTTTAAAATAACAAAAGAAAATGTTTCTTACTTCATCCGTGAGCGATCGAAGTATCGCCAGTGGTACCGCTTTGGATTTTCTTTATATTTCTTCCTTATTCTGGCGATCTAAAATTTTTGAAAGTTAATAGATAAAAGAGGAAGAAGATGTCGCAAAGCAAAATTGAAAAAAGGAAATATACCTCATTTGACTCCTCAGGCCACTTAAACTCCCAAGGATGATAGTTCGCGAGGTGTGCAGGGAGAATATATGAACCTGCGATGTAAGGTCCACTCAAAAGTAAAGGAACAACCCACCATTTCTCATCTTTGGAATGACGGGGAGTACTATTGTTGCCCGAATGCCAATCAATATCTTGCATAAGCAATTTGTCAGCATCAACGTTATCATTCTTTTTCAGGCGAGCACCCCAGCGAGACTTATCATTTCTCATATTTATAACAGAGTAATTCGCAAAGAAATTGTCCACGGTATACTTCTCAGTAACTATTTGTAAATATGCAAACTTAGGATCCCTAACATTATCAGGATATAAAGATCCTTTACCAGCGCCACGATGGGCAAATTCAAGCATTAAACGGATGCAGTCGCCACTCAATTGATAGACAGCTCGCGAGAATTTCTCATGAGCAAGAATTTCATAGAATAATGGCAACTCGGGATTGTACAAAGGAATGGGGAGTCCTGCGAGGAGTTGACCCAGCGAGATTATGATTTTATGATCATCACATTGATGATCAGAAAACAATTTTGCAGAAAGAATAGATGAAGATCCTTGATCGGGAATAGTTGATAAAGTGAAACCCTTTTCCTGTAATTTCTTTTGAACATCAATAAAAGGAGGAGTGTATGAACGACCAAGTGAAGCCATTGCTAGAAGTATGGGAATGGATAATTGCAGATCAAAAGAATGAGAAAGAAGTAGAAGAATTATGGTAGCAGAAGCGCAAATTGCGGAAGGAGAGAGAGAGTTAAAGAAAATTTGCAGAAGGAAAGTAAAAAAGAAGAAAAAAGGAGTGGGGAAGCTATTTATAGAGAGAAAGAATCTTCGGGAAAATAAATGCATTTAATGCGAGATGGGACGTGAATGGTTAAAAATAAGTAGTTGAAAGAGACGTGTCAAGAAAAGAGTGGAAGAAGAAACACCTGTAATAAATCCCGTACATGAATAAAACGAGCAAAAATGAACAATGGCGAGGTAAAGATGAGCGGTTGCGGCATTCTAAAATATTGTTCTCATGACATTCTCTTCTTCGCAGAGAATACATGAGAAGAGGCAAGATGTAGGACCAGAATATCGCGACGAAGAATACTTTGCAGAGTAATAAATGATAACATTGCGAAGGTGTCGCAAGGAAATAATTTAAATGACGCATCAGATGACGACAGCCAGAGCATGAGAAAAGTGTGAAAGTTTGGCGAGATTTAGGAGTGTTGCGAAGTCTAACACTTATATACTTGCGACGCTTCGCGAAGGATTCCCGAAAATAAAGGACAGCTTAGCTGTCATCCACTATGTAATACCCTATATAAAGGGTCGAGTAAGTCTCATTGTAGAGAGAGATGTTTTTGAATTGTTAAGCAAGTCATTAAGAGAGAGAAAACAGAGAGACATCAAGAAGAACCTTATTCTCGAGAAATAGAAATAACTTCTCACCTGGTTGCAACTAGAAGTAAGGTACTCAGTACAGAAAGGAATGTGCCAGTAATAATGCTTAACTGTTATGATAATTTCTTGAAGCGTAAGACTACCACGGACCTTAGATATAAGCAATAGAAAATGCAATAAGGAACCTATTCGCAAGGGATAAAAATAACTGCTCACAATTGTGGGAACTATAAGAAAAAACACCAAGGAAAAATCACACTTTCTCGAAATAATCTGAGGCACAAGTCTATTTGTCCCTGACTTTTCAACATTCAGCTTACTACTATCCTTACCCAGTATAAGTTGCAGGAAAAAATCATCCCTCTCAAACATTGTATGAAATAACTTGATATCCTCGCGACTTCCCATATGTTCATTTCCTCTCCCACGATCAAATACGCTACCGAGATGAAGTTGACGCCAATGTAAGTAAACGGTTCACCAGCTAATTGGTGACTGATAAACCTTTGAAGCATTTTACCAAATGCCTGACAAGAAGTACTAGAAACACCGCCTTCAGTTAACATACCAACAATTGATTCAATAAACAACCAATATGATTGGCACCCATGCTTGTTAACCAAATCGAAGCACATTTTCCATCGTAATTAACCACTAATAAATTTGACCCATCATAAACAACCGAACAAGAAGTAAGTAATTCAAAATAGAACTTAGAAATGCTTATAATAACAACACAATAATGATACCTTCCAATAACTACAAACCCTTTACCACGATCATATACTCCACGGGCAGGACCATCCATTAGATTCAAAATAGAAATTAGATTTGTTCAGGTTTCATAAGTGGAAGCTCCATATAGTGCACATTACCGCTGCCTCAGAACCTTATCCTGCAGGAAAAGAACAACATTAATGCTTGTTCTTGCATTGAGGGATTGCATTGAGGGATGTATACAATCAAATTAAAAAGATGCATACCAATATGTAACTCAATGAAAAGCTCAATTCAAGTATCACCCCATTACACACCAATTCCGTGTAACTCAGCACAACACAACCCTAAGCTACAACTACAGCTTCATTACATACCCACCATATCCTCTCCAACTCCTCATTGCCTCCACCAACAATTCCCTATAATTGAAAATTGAAATCCTTCTCCGGACTCAACTTGATCCCATTTCATTAATTCAAGGTTCATAATATCTAAATTATAGCTATCACAAAGTAATGCTTAAATGCACTGAGATGATAAACACAATCACAATTCACAGAACATAACAGACTTCAATTAGGTAAAGAAAGTATACCTTAAACTAAATTCCTAGAATGAATTAGTTGATCTTGATTCCTTGTTTTTCCTCAATTGAACTTCGAATCATCACTTTAAACCCTAACCATCAATTTCATCTTCAATCACCAACATCCATACTCGAACCTGAAAATAATTCCCAATTCCTTCTTCTATCTAATCAAAGTTCAAAACATCGATTCACTTCTCAAACTACCGAACCCGTCTTTGATTTCTTCTTACCTGCCACTAAATTGAACCTTAATTTTATTTCCAAACCCTAACTTCCTCTCACTGATTCACCCTATCCTTTACAACCCGAGTTAATACAACTCCACTATTTTCTACTTATGTTATTCAACCCACCAATTCTTCCTTCGATTTTACACAAACTCAATACTAACTCCAGAAGCCCTAATTTTATTTCTTACTGATTCGCTGTTCTTCAATCAATAAGAACCTTAACCAAAATCAAATTCACAACCTTAGAAACAGCTTCCTGATCCATTTACTTCTTCAGATTTCTTCTTAACTGATATGAACGATTTCTCAGTTCATACTTCTGAGAATAAATAAAAAAAAAACAAAGAACAGAGAATAAGAAGAAGAAGAAGAAGAAGAAGAAGAAGAAGAAGAAGAAGAAGAAGAAGAAGAAGAAGAAGAAGAAGAAGAAGAAGAAAGAACAAGAAAGAAGAAGAAGAATAAGAGAAATGAGATTCTAGGGTTTTAATTTGGAACTGCTGAGTATCTGTTTCTTCTTACTGGGTAGAGAGATGAAGAGGGACGATGAAGCAGTGAGAAAGAGATAGAGAAAAAGAGATGGAGATGAAATATGAAGTGGGAATAAAATCTAGGGTTTTATGGCTGAGATGCATCTCGAGAATAGAAAGAACGGTAGAGATATTATTTTAGGCGTATACGGTGTAGATGAAAGGCTAAAAACTACGCATGTGAATGGCACACGCACAAACTGCAGGTGTTACGACCCAGTGTGACCAAGCGTGTGAGTGGCACGCCTATAAAAAAATTCATAACGGCTACGCCCTGTTACGAATTTTTAAAAATTTAGTAACGGCTCCTGCCTGTTACGAATTTTTTGTAACGGCTGTTTGTAACAGGAAATTTGTAACGGCCCATAAGCCGTTACAAATTGTTGTTACTAATCCGGGAATTTGGTGTAGTGTTATCTTTCAAAGAGTTAATTACGCTGAATCTAATGAGGGGTGTAGTGTGGGATTTCCTCGCAACTACAATTGACAAACATGCTTGATATAACAACGCATGCGAGTTCGACCGAGCAGTGCTCTAACATTCTGTACTGCACTAGCTGACATGGAGTTGACAGCCTCATCTTGCTCCTGTGTTGTTGTGCCATTAAACGTGGAGGTCTGCAGTTGCTTAAAAAGAGGTTGAGTATTCGTAATAAATACCCCAGCTATCACTATAAGGTACTTGATACAGTTCATACAACCTATAACCCAGTATAACTGCTGCCACTCAAGACTTGAAAGGAACTCAAAATCACCAGCAAAATTTGAATTATGTAACCTGACTCCATACTTATCGAAGTAGTTGCTTTTGTACCTCAATATATACAAGGCTAAGGAAGAATTCGGTACCAAACTTGAAGCAACCCTTGACAAAATCCAGTTTTCCTAGACACCACATGCCACCAAATTGTATCATATTATCTTTAATGAATCCTTGACATGAAGTCCTTCTCATTCTTCTCAATATTAACATCAGTTTTGCATGAACTCGCACTTAAGATCCTCACCTGACTAAAAACAACATCATTTAGTTACCATATCAGCTTACCCACTACTTTCACAGTATTTTCCACTCCTCTATAAGCCCTCTTGAGACAAACAAATATCCTAGCAACCTCAAGGGTGTTGAAATAGAACAAACCAGGACCATAGTTTTCTGCATAAATTTCCTCAAGAGTCTACCATCACTCTCAACAGCTAGAATAATAACCATAAGAGAACAAACCTGGAGCCCCGAATTCCATCTTGTAGTTTGAACAAGATAATCAATTGTGACGACCATATACTTGTTGGATTGTAAACTTGCTTAGGAATTACGATCACTTGTAGTATCAAAACAATTTCCCGAGAATATCACCTTACTTAAAGAATTCATACAACTTGCTATAATTACTTATTATACTTTCTTTAGTAAACACACAACCCCTAATATATTGATAAAGAATTACCCTAACAAGGAAAGTATATCTACTCATAAGATGAAACTCTTTTCCTAGGTCAAATACCCTAAAACAATAATTCGACCATGAAAATTCAGAAATAAAACACCCTTTCCATAAAAGTAGTTAGATTGTTTAATGAATATAGGGATCAAGAAAACACCTATAACTCTTTTCGAAAGGATGTGTGATTGATCATTTTGTTTATTGGCTTCAACATAGATCATCAAGGATTTCTCATACAGAATTTTCAAATGACTAAGTAACTCGCACCACAACTGCAAGTTTAGAGAACCTTTATGACCACTAAAACTCCATATTCTGCAAGGATGCATTTGATCAATTGGTTCATGCGCTCTCTCCAACACTCCAGCTGCGCCTTCTGAATCACTACTTGCAACCATATGAAATAACTCGTATACATTCATGCCTGTGCAATTCAGTAAATGTTGAATTGAATTTGAAATTTCTGCCAACAAACCTTTCTGAACCTCTTCCATCTGAGTTAGAAAACTGACCCTTCTAACCAAAAATTGCTCAAATAATTCCTGTGAAAGCCCATTCTCAGTTTTGCTTGACATTTGAAGCACTAAATCAACCCATGGAAAAATGCCTTGTGTTAATAATATAACAAACAACTTCCTGGTATCACCACTATCACCTTGCTTGACGATTAAAAACACACTTGAATTCATAAACAAGGATTCTAATCGGTACCAATGTTGAAGAGTAAGCTCATAAAAACATTTATCGTCATATTTCTCCATTGGAATAGCCAAACAAGAAGCAATCATTTTAATACAGAATTTAAAATTTCTCCTAGCACAATAAGAACACATCTCCCTAACTATATTCTCTTTACCATGATCAAAAAGCATACGACCGCAATGAGGAATGGGTAAGACCGCACACAAAGACTTATGAGACATATTGAGAATTATGAATATATACGAAAAAGACTCATTAAGGTTATCATCAGAGACACACTTCCGATAATCAAACTGCACAAATTCATCGTTGAGATTCTGATTTAATGAGTAGAAATCCTTTACCTCATTAATTGTAACTACTATAACTTGAAATTTCACATCGTCATCAAGGAATTTATTATTATAATTGGAGGGTTTACCTTCTTTGTAGTCTAGGAACCTCGAATTCTGGTATTTCTGAGCTTCACCTAGGGCATCAGCTCCATCGAACATAGAGAAATGGGTTTTAGTTTCGGATTTACCATTACCTTCTGCCATTGCTGGAGGATTTGAAAAATGATAAGTGGACTCACTCACCGATTTGTAATCGGTGTCGATTTTGGCTATAGTTTCGGATGAGGGTTTTGGTAAGCATTCATCCACTTTCAATTTGCTCAAGCGATCCTCTACGATCTTTAATTCAAATAGATAAACTCTTAAAGCGGCGATAAGCTATGGAGAAGGATTTCCGTAAGTATCCTTCAATTCCCTAAGTAAGTCTTCCTGAAGTCTCATCATAGAATCAACCTTCTTAGTTAGCTCATCAAATTATTTTTAATTTTCAATTGTAACCAGTGTTTGTAGGTGAAAATGGTTTCTGCTGATTTCGGTAATTGCGGGTGTGCGGGTGAGAAACAATTTAAACACTACAATGGAGTACTTTAGATTCGAGAGATCAATCTGTACAAGTCCGGCCTAAACCAAGAAATGGCCGTTCCAGACTTGCTTCGGTCAAAAAATGGAGGAGAATGGGTTGGTTTGGGGAGGGAAGCAAGGAAAGTGGTGAGACCAGAATAGTTGATTCTGAAAGAGTAGTTGGGTTACTACGACTTGTTATCAGAAAAGTGAGAGAGCTAACAAGGTGAGCTGGCAAGTAAGTATTTCTGAGTGTTGTATCTCCCGTATGAAATTGTTGTTCAATGGAAATAGGTAAGACCTATTTATACAAGTCGTAGTAAAAACGTACCCGGTCTCATTAAGGAGTGGGGGAGTAAATGGGAGGAGGTGGTAACCGTATTCATGGAATTGATGTTCCATAAAGTGGTTAACGCATGAAACCGGTTTTCATGAAACTGCTAACGTTATGGAATTGATGTCCCATAAAGTTGTTAACGCATGTGCTTTATGTCCCATGAACGTTTCACACATAACTTCTCGTATTTACTAACCGCCTCACCCTTATAACACTTTCTTATGACGGGCGTAGTGTACGCCGCACGCCGTAAACTTGCCAAACCAATACCCAAAGAGGATCCCCCAGTTTGTGTTGATGTCTCGAATGTTTTGGAAAACATGTAGAACGTTGTTGTGGCTTGGAAAGTCAAGCTCGGGAAACTTGCCAGCCTGGTGACCTTTGACGGTCGAGATTTTGCATCTTGAGAGGAGGGGCAACCGTTGATCGTTGCACGCCTTCGTTTTGGTAGCCGCGTAGTGAGGGCCAACGTGGTGGCGCGGCTAGGTTGGCATGCCGTTGGCATGGCAAGGTTTGGCGTGGCCAAACTTAGGTTTTCGGGCCAAAGGTTACCGTGTGTCGTCTGCGGTAACCTTGGATGGCTAGGATTTTCTCCGAGATTGAAGGGCAACCGTTGATTGTTGCACGCCTTCGTTTTGGTAGCCGCGTAGTGAGGGCCAACATGGTGGCGCGGCTAGGTTGGCATGCCGTTGGAATGGCAAGGTTTGGCGTGGCCAAACTTAGGTTTTCGGCCGAAGGTTACCATGTGTCGTCTGGTAACCTTGGATGGCTAGGATTTGCTCCTGGGATTGAAGGGCAACCGTTGATTGTTGCACTCCTTCGTTTTGGTGGCCGCGTAGTGAGGGCCAACGTGGTGGCGCAGCTTGGTTGGCATGTGGGGCCAAGGGTTCGCCTTGGGCGTGGCTAGCTTTGGCTAGGTGCGATTTTGGCTTGGCATGTGGGGCCAAGGGTTTTCCATGGGCGTATGGCGTGGCTAGGGCCAAGGAAAGGGCGTTTGGCTTGGCATGATGTGACTAGCATGGCTAAGGCTAAGGCAAAGTGCGTTTGGCATGCCGCGGCTAGCTTGGATAGGTTTGGTTTGGCTTGGCATGTGGGGCCAAGGGTTCGCCTTGGGCGTGGCTAGCTTTGGCTAGGTGCGGTTTTGTCTTGGCATGTGGGGCCAAGGGTTTGCCATAGGCGCATGGTGTGACTAGCTTGGGCTAGGTGCGGTTTTGGCTTGGCATGTGGGTCCAAGGGTTTGCCATAGGCGCATGGCGTGACTATCTTGGGCTAGGTGCGGTTTTGGCTTGGCATGTGGGGCCAAGGGTTTTCCATAGGCGCATGGCGTGGCTAGCTTGGGATAGGTGCGTGACCAAGCTAGGGTTTTGGGGCAAAGGTCGTTTGGTAACCTTAGACGGCCAGGATTTGCTCTTGGGATTGAAGGGCAACCGTTGATTGTTGCACGCCTTCGTTTTGATAGTCGCATAGTAAAGGTCAATATGGTGGCGCGGCATGGGGCCATGGCGAGGTGCGTTTGGCATGGCGCAGTAGGTGTGGCTGGCATGATTTGCCATTGGCACGAAGGTGCAGCTAGCATGGCTGGCATGCTTTGGTGCGGTCGGTGTGGCTGGCATGATTTGCCATTGGCACAGAGGTGCATCTAGCATTGTTGGCATGCTTTGGCGCGGTCGGTGTGGCTGGCATGATTTGCCATTGGCATAGGGGTGCAGCTAGCATGGTTGGCATGCTTTGGCGCGGTCATTGTGGGCGGCATGATTTGCCATTGGCACAGAGGTGCGACTAGCATGGTGGGCATGCTTTGGCGCGGTCGGTGTGGTCGGCATGATTTGCCATTGGCACAGAGGTGCGCCTAGCATGGTTGGCATGCTTTGGCGTGGTTGGTGTGGCTGGCATGATTTTCCATTGGCACGAGGTGCGGCTAGCATGGTTGGCATGCTTTGGCGCGGTCGGTGTGGTCTGGCATGATTTGCCATTGGCACATGTGGGAATTAGGGTTTGGCTTGTCGTAACCTAATTTGAAAAAAGATACCCCTAGAATTATTTAGGGACACATTAAAGGTTTCAAAGAAATGTGCCTAGTAAATGCTTGTTACTTTAAATGTTGTGACATCACTGTGCTCGCTAGGGTTTAGTATTTTACGATTTTAACCCTAAACTAAAAACCACCATCAACATTAAGTCCCCGCTTAGCTCGGAACAGGTGCCTTGTTGCGAGGTAAGCATATGATGGTGACATAAGGACTAATCGAGGTGTAAATCATTGCGAGAGATGGTCGAGAATCCGACTAACACCTTTGTGTGGTAAAGAGAGTTTTGGCTTCCCGTGTTGGCGGCCCAAGTAAGTTGTACTGGGAATGCATACCGTGGAGTGGTGAGATGAAAGTTACCGGCTTGGTTTGGTCGTACATCTCCAAGGCAAAGGGGGGCGCGGTCTTGGAAGGCGACGCAAGTGGACGGCTTGGCTCGAGGGGTCAAGAGGTGGCGTGGTCTTGGTGAGGCAAACGTGCATGGATGATAGGGTGGCGACAGTGGAGCAGGCGGCTTGGCATAGCGTGGCCTTGGCAAGACGAGACGTACACGGGACGGCTAGGCGTGGTGGGTCCGCGACAATGGAGCGAATGGCTTGGCGGGGTGGGGGTGGCAAGGTGAGACGCTGTTTGATGAGGTGAGGCATGCATAGGCGGCTTGACACGGTTATGATTTGTCTGTGTTGTCTGATTTCTTCTTGTTCGACGCCCATGGGGAATTCTTTCCTCTCTTTTTTTCTCAAATATTAAAGTATCGCGCCCTCCCATCCCGCTCAACTTTCATTGGGGTTTTGATGAGGCATTTTATTTTGAGGCTGGTCTCCTACCGTGATTCCAGCATGTTCCGCCTATTCAGCCAAGCGTTTCTCCTTCTTCCTTTAGGGCTTCCAAAGTATTTACGCCTAGTGAAGTTATGTCGTCTTCTCGGTTTTCAACAAAGATTTCTTCTCGTCAAGTCCAACTTTCATCATGTAGATCGTGCGAATCTTCCTCGAGTCGACTGGTTCTCCACCCAAACGTGCTAGGCTTGATTCTCGCGACAATTCCCCCATCCAAGTCATTCGGGTTAAGAAGGTCATACCAAGATGTTCTCATTAATCAACATACGTTTCTTTATTTGACGATGAATAATGGAAGTTTTCCTTCTCGTGTAGAGGTATCCCGTTGGAGCATGTGTTACCGTCATTGATGAAGATGACTTGGTTACCCCTTTTTCTTCGAGCTTGATCTTTCCAAATTCCGCATATCCGGAGAACGCCGACTTAGGAATTTCTTGCCATGAGTATCCAAATGCAGGCTTGTTGTTCTAACCCGCATGAGGTGCCTTTCCTCTAACTACCTAACGTTGGGGGTTCCTTGTGCGAAAAGAATTCGTAACTCTTTACACAAAAATATGGAAGATATACGTCCATATTGCCACCAGAACGTGATACAATATTGTTCGTCCGCTTTGGTTTCTATTGTGAATTGTCTCCTGCCAATGGTTGTTGAAATGGAGAATATGTCTATCCGTGCCGTCGCGGAAGCAACTATTCAAAAGTGGGAGAACATGTTGTTTACCTGTGAATCTCTGAAGTTCAACGTTAGTTGGTTGCGGCATCATCTTGAAATTGTGAAGGTCGATAGGGATGGTATTCTTGCTGGCGTGGTCCCTGCTACAAAAGCTATTCTGAAAGAGAAGAAAGCCTTGGCCGTGGAGTCACAAAAGGTGGAAGAGTCAATCCGGAATTTGAAGAGCAAGACTGAGAGGTATCAAAGTCGTTTGAGGATGATGCTTTCTAGAGATTACCATCTTTTGGACGGGCTTTTCTAAGTTATGTGGTTGTGATATGTTTGGGTTTCTTTCTGGGTTTTGAGCATTTTTTTTTTTTTACGTTATTTTTTTGAAAGAACAAGAAAACTTTATTGATTTGCTTCAATCAAATGAAATAAAAACTCAATATGGTATGGAAGAAAGTGGAAAGATGCCTGGCTATCCGTGCTTGTGATACGGTGGGGTGAGGCGGTGCTCAAGCGTAGTATGCCTTTAGCCGTTTCCCGTTGATGGCCGCTTCCAGTTTTCCCCCGTCCTCCTTAATGACTTTGTAGTACCCACTGCTGTATGCTTTCGTGACTATATAAGGACCTTCCCATTTTGCGGAGAATTTTAGTGCAGATGCGTCTTGGCTGGATGTGTTTAGCAGTCTTGACCAAGTCTCCTATTTGAAAAATTTGAGGTTTCACGGTCTTGATGTATGCCTGGAAACCCCGTTCTGTATGCCTGTGCGTGTTCTTCCGCTTTGGCCCTCCTGGAGTCTACGGTGTCCAATTCCGTAACCCTGGCACTTAAGGCTTCAGCTTCATTCCATCGAACTCCGCTTGCTTCGGCAATCCTGGCTAATGGGATTTTAATTTCCGTCGGGAGGATAACGTCTGCGCCATAAACAAGATAATAAGGAGAGACCCTGTGTAACTTCTTGGTGACGTCCGACGCCCAGAGTGCCATGGGCAGTTGCTCATGCCATGTTCGAGGATTATCGTGCACTGTCCGACTGAGGATTCGAATCAGAGTTTTGTTGGTGCTTTCAGCCTGCCCGTTCCCTTGAGGGTAGTATACGGTGGAGAAGACTTGTTTAATCCCGTATTCCTCGAGCAACTCTCATACTTACCTGTTCGCGAAAGGGGTGCCATTGTCGGTGACGATATGTTTAGGCACGCCAAAACGACAGATAATGTACTCCTTAATGAATGCCGCAATCGTGGTTCCGTTCGTTCCTCGTAAAGCTATGGCTTCGACCCATTTGGTAAATTATTCGGTTGTTGTTATTACATACTCGTGATATTTCGAGGATGGTGGGTTGATCTTCCCAATGATGTCGAGTCCCCAGCTATGAAAGGGCCATGGACTGCTTATCGAATGCAGGGTGGTTGCCGGTACATGAATAAGGTTCCCGTGGACCTGACACTCCTTGCACCTATGTACGAAAATAGCTGCGTCGTCCTCCATGGTCGGCCAATAGTACTTCTCGTGAATTTGGAGAAATAACTTCCGCTTTCCTTGGTGTTCTACTTCAGCATGATTGGGACCTCTACCTCGTTCAAACATCGTAGAAGACTCCTCCAAAGCTTTTACGATATAAGATCCCTTCGTGGAATACGAACCTCTTGGACCTTTGTTTTATTTTGGATGCCTCCTTCTCATTGGTTGGTAGTATCCCGTCGCGAAGGTAACCGGGCGTACGGCTTCCGCCAAAGTCCTGTGTGTGACTAATGTTGAAAATTTCTAATTGATGCGGCGGCGCTTGATGTTGGAACATGTTCTTTGAAGTAACCTAGCTTGGACCTCCATCTCCGCCAATAATAGCCAAGGCGTTGTAAACGACGATGAGGGTTACCACCAATGTCTCCGTCCGCATACCTCACCATGGATGCGATTGAGATGTTGTTGTGCTTCCTCTTCTCCGAGGCATCTTGACAAATAGCCGTCTGATTTCGATGATAGAGTACCCCTCGAAGCATGAAGAAGTTACGCAAGGTTTTAAGACCCACCTTTCCTTGAAAGAGTGAACTGCTAAGCTCTTGGATAATCGGTATTCTCCAAGTCATCAACTTCATCTTTTTCAGGTTGTGAAAACCACGTTGAAGCCACGGTCCTTATTTTCACCGCCGAGTTTCCTCAAGGCCTTCAAATCGCAGTTTCGATGCTAACGTTGCTAGGCAATGGCATGTTGGCTGGCTGCCGCCCCGATATGAGCTATTGTTGCGTCGGCGAAGTAGTTCGCAATTTTTGCGCTTCGGATCTATATGGGGATAAGGTTACCTCCTTCATCGCGTATACTCCGTTTAGTTGGTTGACCAAAGAGTTTAGAGTCCCCTCTTATTTCCGGACGTGTGGCTCCGGCTTGTTTATCGAAGGAAAACCCAATGAGGAAGGCTTCATACTCGCTGAATTGTTGGTGCAGTGGAAGTCTAGCTTGAAGGAGTGTGAGAAAACTTCACCAGTTGGGGATACTAGAACCACGCCGACTTCTCCCGCATCATTTGTTAGGGGTGGCGAGCCGTCGAAAACAATAGCCAGTGTTTCCTCTTGGATGAAAGAGATTTCCTAAAGTCCCAGGAGGTCTTCACGTAATGTTACAAGCATTTTCTCATGGAAATGCCGCCAACAAATCTGCCAGAATCGCTGTCCTTTGATGGCCCTCGGGGAAGCACATATTATGTCGAATTCGATATCCGGAGGAGCCATTTGGCCAGCCTTCCTATCGAAAGGTTTTGAGAGGAGGAACTTTACAGGATCGGATTTGGATATTATCACCACTTTATTGGACACCAGGTAGTGCCTCGAATTTCTGACGGATGGAGTAGACCAAAGCTAGGCATGCCTTTTCTCGCTTTGGGATACCCGAGTTCCTGCGTCTCTCAAAGTCCGATCTGAAATAGTATATGGGGTATTGAATCCCTTCGTCATCTTATTGGGCGAGGAGAGCTCCAAATGCAGCAGTGTCACCGAAAGCGGTGTAGAGGTGTAGCGGTCTTCCTTGCAAGGGTGATCTCATGACGGCCGGGAAGATAATGTTCGTTGAATCTTCCGAACGCCTCCCGTTGTAACGTGGTCTATACAAAGCTTGCTCCTTTCTTTAGTAAGGGGGTAAATAAAGCAATAAGTTGATCCAATCCGGGTATGAAGCGGCGGATGTAGTTTATTTTGCCCATGAAACTCGGAGTTCCTTCACGTTCCGCGGTGGTGGCATTGTGAGGATGGCTTGTGTTTTGGTTGGGTCAACTTTGATCCCCTCAGCGGTTACTTGGAAGCCTAGGAACTTGCCCGAGGAGACACCGAAAGCACACTTTAACGGATTCATTTTTAGCTTGTATTCGCGGAATCTTTCGAACACCTGCTGTAGAATCCATCGTGTGAGCCCGCCCGAGTTTTTGACTTGACCACTATGTCATCTACATAATCCTCAACTTGCTTGTGCATCATGTCGTGAAAATGGTGGTCATGGCGCGTTGGTATGTGGCGCCAGCGTTCTTCAAACCGAAAGGCATCACAGTATAGTAAAAGTTTCCGAGAGGAGTTTGAAAAGCCGTCTTGCTTGCATCATGCTCATACATCTTTATTTGGTTGTAGCCGCTGTACCCGTCCATGAAAGAAAACATGCCATGTCCACTGGTGGCATCTACCAACATGTCGATGTTGGGGAGCGGAAAATCATCTTTAGGGCAACATTTATTTAGATCCCTAAAATCGACACAGCACCTGATTTGAACATTCTTCTTTTTTACCGGAACTATGTTTGCCATCCAGATGGGGTGATGGATTGGTTTGATGAAACCAGCCACCAATAACTTTTGAACTTCCGCCTTAATCTGCTTCTTCAATATCATGCCGAAATTGTCTTGGGGTCGCTTGACCTGGCTTGGATCCTGGATATCACATGTAAGTGGTGAGTAACCAACTTCTCGTCCGTGCCGTGTATTTCCTCGTACGTCCATGCGAACATATCTTGATATTCCTTAAGGAGGTCTACCAACTTTGTGCGCTCGTCTGTATGTAGAGTCGAGCTTATGGAGATGAGTCGTGGAGATTCCTCATTCCCGATATTAACAATTTCAAGCTCGTCCGTGGTTGAATTGGTGCCGTCTTGTAGCTGTTGTGGTGTGTCAGGTATCTCCTCTCGTGGCTCGTCACCAGGCTGGCATTCCATTAGGCGGAGAGACTGTGTGGTAGTCTCCCATGTTAATTGCTAACAGCGGCGTTGATATACGGTTTTCCCTTTTTCGTCGTGACCCGTAATGAAAGCCTGTCCTCGCTTGGTTGAAAACCGGACTCCGGTCTTCGTGGATGGAGGCGAGTGCGCCTCTTTCGAAGGTGTGATGTGAGGCCGAGTTTCTCCGCGGGGTTGTGTAGGACTATCGCTTTCTTCAATGGTCATCCATTTCATGGCGGTGGGGTGTGGTAAGCCTTGTTGGTTATGACTTGCGCCCCTGTCTTGGCTCAAAATTTCCATGCCACGACATTGGCGCATAGGGAGATGATGACGCTGCAATGCGAAACACTTCTCCGTTTAGCGTGGGTTTCAAGCACTGGTGATACGTCGAAGGAATGATCATGTTGTCGTGGAGCCATGGTCTCCCCAGTATCATGTGGTAGTCCGCTCCTTTTCAATTACCTCGAATCTTACTTTTGACAAGGACGGGGTCCTACCGATAGATTCAAATTTACATACCCATATGTATTGGTTTGGTTACCCTCGAAATCGGTCATGGTAGTAGGTTGTCGTGTAACCCTCGCTTGGTCGTACTTTAGCCGTCCCGAGCATCCTAAGGGTGACAACATTGGAGGACGCTCTGTGTCGATGAGGGCCCTTTGAATTCCACGTTTTTGATTCGAGTTGTGACGTGTAGGGCGCGCGGTTATGGCCTTCCTCTCGCCATCATGCCGTCGTCGGTGAACGTGATATTATTAATGCACGAATCCTCGCGTTTTTGCTATTTCCGAGCATGGAGGAACCAAGGGCACGCTTAACATTATCCGATTGATGGCGGTGAACGTCTCCATCCGTTGATCCCTTGAAAGATATAATTGTTCACATAAGTTTTCCACCAGGAGGCCGCTTCTTGGCTTACTGGTCTCTCGATTGGTAGTGAAGTTGTTGGCTTGAGAGTGATCATCCGGACGCCGCCCCCTCTCGAAGTTTCCAAGGCAGGCGAACCACTCATCTCTGCCGTCAGGTCGATGAGGAAATCCAATATGGCGTTGATTGCATCTCTCATCGACCCATGTTTTTTGTGTGAATCCCCTGGACCCGTACTAGGTCAATCAGCCTTGGAACTCCTTCGTTGGCCGTGTTGTTGGGCGATGAAATGTTGCCATTTTCCTGAGTGGATCCGAGGACACAGATTCAGTCCAAAGACCAACCATCCTTCCTTGTTTAGAGAAACGTATTCAGAGACTTATATTGGGACCGATAGACCGATCTCCCACTGTGGTCACCAATTGTTTGTAGGTGAAAATGGTTTCGCCGATTTCGGTAATTGCATGTGTGCATGTGAGAAACAATTTAAACCCTAAACAATGTACTGCAAGGAATACTTTAGATTCGAGAGATCAACTGCATAAGTCCAGCCTAAACCAAGAAATATCCGTTCCCAGACTTGCTTCGGTCACAAAGTGGAGGAGAATGGTTTGGTTTTGGGGAGGAAGCAAGGAAAGTGGTGAGACCGAGAATAGTTGATTCTGAAGAGTAGTTACTTACTACGACTTGTTATCGTAAAAGTGAGAGAGCTAACAAGGTGAGCTAGAAAGTAAGTATTTACGAGTGTTGTATCTCCCGTATGAACTTGTTGTTCAATGGAAATAGGTAAGACCTATTTATACAAGTCTGAGTAAAAACGCACTCTGGTCTCATTAAGGAGTGTGGGAGTAAATGGGAGGAGGTGGTAACCGTATGCATGGAATTGATGTTCCATAAAGTGGTTAACGCATGAAACAGGTTTTCATGAAACTTCTAACGTTATGGAATTGATGTCCCATAAAGTTATTAACGCATGTGCTTTATGTCCCATGAACGTTTCACACATAACTTCCCGTATTTACTAACCGCCTCACCCTTATGACACTTTCTTATGACGGGCGTAGTTTACGCCGCACGCCTGTAAACCGCCAAACCAATACCCAAAGAGGATCCCCGGTTTGTGTTGATGTCTCAAATGTTTTAGAAAACATGTAGCACGTTGTTGTGGCTTGGCAAGTCAAGCTCGGGAAAACATGTAGCACGTTGTTTTAGAAACTTGCCGACTGGTGACCTTCGACGGTCGAGATTTTGCATCTTGAGAGGAGGGGCAACCGCTGATCGTTGCACGCCTTCGTTTTGGTAGCCGCGTAGTGAGAGCCAACGTGGTGGCGCGTCTTGGTTGGCATGTCGTTGGCACGGTAAGGTTTGGCGTGGCCAAACTTAGGTTTTTCGGGCCAAAGGTTACCATGTGTCGTCTGGTAACCTTGGATGGCTAGGATTTTCTCCTGGGAATAAAGGGCAACCGTTGATTGTTGCACGCCTTCGTTTTGGTAGCCGCGTAGTGAGGGCCAACGTGGTGGCGCAGCTAGGTTGGCATGCCGTCGGCATGGCAAGGTTTGGCGTGGCCAAACTTAGGTTTTCGGGCCGAAGGTTACCATGTGTCGTCTGGTAACCTTGGATGGCTAGGATTTTCTCCTGGGTTTGAAGGGCGACCGTTGATTGTTGCACGCCTTCGTTTTGGTGGCCGCGTAGTGAGGGCCAATGTGGTGGCGAGGCTAGGTTGTGGTTAGGCTTGGCATGTGGGGCAAGGGTTCGCCTTGGGCGTGGCTAGCTTTGGCTAGGTGCGATTTTGGCTTGGCATGTGGGGCCAAGGGTTTGCCATGGGCGTATGGCGTGGCTAGGGCCAAGGCAAGGGCGTTTGGCTTGGCATGAGGTGACTAGCATGGCTAGGGCCAAGGCAAAGTGCGCTAGGCATGACGCGGCTAGCTTGGCTAGGTTTGGTTTGGCTTGGCATGTGGGGCCAAGGGTTCACCTTGGGCGTGGCTAGCTTTGGCTAGGTGCGGTTTTGGCTTGGCATGTGGGGCCAAGGGCTTTCCATAGGCGCATGGCGTGACTAGCTTGGGCTAGGTGCGGTTTTGGCTTGGCATGTGGGGCCAAGGGTTTGCCATAGGCGCATGGCGTGACTAGCTTGGGCTAGGTGCGTGACCAAGCTAGGGTTTTGGGGCAAAGGTTGTTTCGTAACCTTAGACGAGATAGGATTTGCTCCTCGGGATTGAAGGGCAACCGTTGATTATTGCACGCCTTCATTTTGATAGCCGCGTAGTGAAGGCCGGTATGGTGGCGCGACATGGGGCCATGGGTAGGTGCGTTTGGCATGGCGGAGGCTATCATGGCTGGCATGCTTTAAGCGCGGTCGGTGTGGTCGGCATGATTTGCCATTGGCACAAAGGTGCAGCTAGCATGGTTGGCATGCTTTGGCGCCATGGTGTGGTCTGGCATGATTTACCATTGGCACGGGGGTGCGTCTAGCATGGTTGGCATGCTTTGGCGCGGTCGGTGGGTGGCATGATTTGCCATTGGCACGAGGTGCGGCTAGCATGGTTGGCATGCTTTGCGCTATCGGTTATTGTGGCTGGCATGATTTGCCATTGGCACAGAGGTGCGGCTAGCATGGTTGGCATGCTTTGGCGCGTAGGGTGGTCGGCATGATTTTCCATTGGCACGAGGTGTCTTTGCTTAGCATGGTTGGCATGCTTTGGCGCGCTCGGTGTGGGCGGCATGATTTTCCATTGGCACAGGTGAATCTAGCTAGCATGGTTGGCATGCTTTGCCATGCCACGGTGGTGGCTGGCATGATTTTCCATTGGCACACGTGGGAATTAGGGTTTGATAATTTGAAAAAGATACCCCTGTAATTATTTAGGGACACATTAAAGGTTTGAAATGTGCCTAGTAAATGCTTGTTACTTTAAATGTTGTGACATCACTGCCTCGCTAGGGTTTAGTGTTTTACGATTTTAACCCTAAGCTAAAAACCACCATCAACACCAGTGTCTCTCGAATCGAGTGCTCGATACCATTTGTAACGATCTACGTTACAAAATAGCATGAAACAACTCCTAATCTCTAAGGATAAAGATTGGATTGGGGAGAACAAAATTCGAGGGAGAAAGATATTTTTACTCGATTAATTTTCATAATGAACATCAATCAATATAACTAGAATATAAAGACTACCCTATGACAAGAGACCATGTGACTCACACTATGACTACTAAACATGATTAACAACGACTCATTATGGAGTAATTACCACTAACCAACTTAGATACCCCATAGTAATGGGTCGCCATTAACAACTCGAACTCGTGAGAACAAAGTTCATGACAAAGCTAACCTATAATGGTTTTAGAAAACCTAGGTTAAAGGATAATTGACTATAGTCGCAACTAGTATCACATGTATAAAAGGGATTATGTTTCCCATTGCTAGAGTTCTCCCTTATATAGTCTCCAAATCGTGGTTTGTTTACTTTGGGATAAAGCAACCAGATTCATCGTTAGATGAAAACTCGATTAGATTGCAGCCAATATCTTTCAACCGTTAGATTGTCTTGGCTTGTTACACACAAATGAAATGCACTTTCATTTAGATATGGGTAATCGTATCTAAACGTGTACACTTAGTTGGCTCAACAAAGAGTTAACCGAAGTTAGCCATATGAACACTTTCATATCAACCGTGTTCATCTTAACACAACTAGTTCAAATGACTCAAATGAAACTAGTTATAGATTTGTTCAATTGTTTATATTCTCATAGAAGTATACAAGGCACAATTGAAGCAAAATCGGTTTTGATTCACTTAAATCAATTCATGAACATTATAGCCACGGTTTGCAAAGATTGCATTCCTTATTATATAAATGTATTTGTTCATGAGTATGTAAACATACATTTCCGATTTTAGAACTTAACCCACTCAAGTATGCAAACGTGTACGCATACCTGAGTTCCCGGACTTGGCATGTGTTTGCCAGTATGCAAACGTGTACGCATACTGTCCTACACTACCAAAACTCAGTTGAAGTAAGTATGCAAAGGTAATGATACTATAGTTCCCGGACTTCAATCTGTTGAATCAAGTATGCATACGGCTATGCACACTAGATTCCCTGGACTTGGAATAACTTGCAATAGTTAGCATACAAGTACGCATATTATGCTATATCCAATCAAAGGTTAATTGTTATAAAATCCCATTTCAATCATTGAAACATTCTTAGAAGACGACAATAGATGTCTCACACATACTATTAGCTTCAAAGAAATTTTCAAGTGATCAAATGATCAATACAAAACATTCTCGAGTCTACATCGGATGACTATCTCACACAAATCATATAAGATGTTACCAAAGCGATTTTCACATGATCATCTTTGACTTTCACAAGATTAAAAGATGAACTTGGTTAAAGCGAAAAGATTACCAACACATATTTCGAGAAATGGATAAGCGAGTTAAACTCAGCTTCAAAATACCAAATGTGTATAATATGAAGTCTATATATTAATACGACTTTTGTTTCAATAGGAGATAGAATAAAAATAGATTTTCTAAGTGATAGATGAGTTCAAGTCTCCACATACCTTTTTGTTGATGAAGTTCCACAAGCTCCTTAGTAGTTCTTCGTCTTCAATCAATGAACGCCGTGAAGTCTAAAGCTCAACTACACATTCCATCATAATACAAGACTTAGCTATAAGTAGACTAGAAATCAAGACTTATAGTTTTGTAACTAAACTTGACAAACAATCTTGAGATAGCAACGCTATGCGAGTTCTAAAGAGCAAAGTGCTCTAACAATATCTTTTGTCGGTAATTGTAAGTCACCATATACTCCATATATTTCTCCCCTTTTTTGTCATACAATGACAAATGAACGAAAAATATAACAAGTATTCCAAAGGACCCTCAAGTTCTTAAGAATTCAACTTCCGAAAGGACCCTCAAGTTCTTATATCTCTTAAAGGTTGTAACTTGGGCATTATCTAACACAAGAAACTGATTTAAAAAGTTGGTGTGTATCAATCCATATTTCAGTTGTTGAATTTTGATTTGAAATTCCTACTATGTCTCCGCTTTCTATTTGCCAAGACGTCACCACCAGTTACCGTATTATTGTTCTTTTGTTCTTTGTGATGAAGTATTCTTGTTTTTCGTGGTAATTTCTTAGAGTATTAAAAAAAAAAAACTCACATGGACATTTCCACAAATTGGGAAATACTCACGGTTACATGGAACTGGATTTTGGCTAAAGGGTATTTTTCATTTGGCGTGAATTGTCAATACCATTTTTTACCCTAATAAAAAATAAACCGAAAAACCAAAATTATTTAATTTGGTATTACAGCTCAAAAATTGAGGTTATTGAGGTACAATATTTCATATGGACACAAAGAAAAGAAAATATGTATATCGAGCCATATACGTATACTTTAATCCTACATACTATAATATTTGTTTGATTTCTTTTTTTTTTTTTTCACTTCAATGAAGAAAAAAAGTCTTGGTGGCTTAAAATCATAAGGAGTATTTTCCATGCCAAATTTGTCAATACTGCTTTTTACACTAATAAAAACAGAATAGAAAAACCTAAATTATTTTATTTGGTATCACCCCTTAAAAATTGAGGTACTATATTTCATACGGACACAAAGAAAAGAAAATACGTATATCCATCCATCCATATATATATATATATACTTTTAATATTACAAACTATAATATTTGTTTGATTTCTTTTGTTTCACTTCAATAAAAGAAAAAGTCTTGGTGGTTTAAAATCATAATGATTCATATTCAATTACTTCGTTGAGAAGATCTTGAAATTCAATTCCTTGATCCTCATCATCTGATTTCACTCTCACCAAATCATTTAAACTTAAATTTTGATGGGCATATATTATTCCAATCCAACTCTTTTCTTTTCTATCCTCGTTATTAAGTCTTAAAATTTATTTTAAACTATTTTTTATTAGTTTGAAGCTAGGTTTAATATTAAAATCAGTTAATGAGGTTATTCTATGATTCAATTCATTGACAAACTCTAGAATTCTCATTGGAAAATTCACCACGATCAGACATTCGCGCGATGCCTTTACCTATGCCGACTGGCTGCCTGATTACACTTTCATGTTGAAAAGTCACCACAATCGGCATTGTTGGCAATGTTTTACCTATGCCGATTGTGGCTATATCCAGATTGCGCTTTTCTGCTGGAAAATTCACCACAATCAGCATTGCAGGAAATGTTTTACCTATACCGACTGTGGCTATACCAATGTCGGTTTTAGCTAAACCAATGCCGATTATGTGATTTGCAATGCCGGTTTTTGTAGAGAAGAGGGTTCCCCAACATCAAAATCCTCACTAGAATATTTCATATCAAATCTCCTAAATTCCCCATCTTCTTCATCTTCTCGCTCTTTTTACTCTATAACTAACATTTAAAAAGATAAAATCAAAATCTAGAGTCTAATCTTAACACACTTGGGGATACTCAAGAGTAATTTAGCCATTACAAAAAAATTGGATAAGAGTGTTGATGGTGGATTTTCATTTAAGGTTAAAATTGTAAAAACCAAAAAATTATGCGCTAACATCTTGTAAAAGATAAAGCCATTAATAAGTGTTGAATACTTCTTTCACTTTACTAATTCACCAAGAATGGAGCATGTGGCAACAATCCCATTCTCAGTGAATTAAATACACGAAATTCATCCGAGGTTGGAGCATGTAGCAACAATCCCATATACCCTGTGAATTTATAGCATTATTAATTAATGCGTGAGCAAATTTGTATTTCGTACTCATTATCGGTGCGGCATGACGACCGAGTGTTGCTCTCAATAGAGCAACACGAACCTCGAAGCATTATAATGAAAGCATGTATGAAATACCCGTACATGTCAGTGAACTCTCCTGTGTTATACTATCCCGATTGAGAACTCTCGTGTGTTATACTAGCCCGATTGAGCATCCTGACTGTCCGTATTAGTCCGGATATGATCTCGTTCATCCAACCTCACCAGCGTGATTGGATGGCCCGATCGATTCCATAACCCCCAAAGCTGTGTATGGAATATTCATCGCCAACCAACGCGGACCCCGCATGGTCGGCCTCCCAAAATATTGGCATATCTTGCCAAAACGTCCAAAACAGAGCGTATGGACTTAAAACTCTAAATTAGGGTTTGCGGCATATTACATGTGTCGCAAAATGGGTCTCAACCATCCATCTTCGCAGGTATAGATGGAGGGCGTAGATGTAGATTCAAAGGGCCCAGAGCATGTCAACACAATCACCCGTGGGCCGCCACATACCTGACCACCTGGTCAGGACCAACCATGGTTGGTCTCCCAATTTGTGCGCCCGAACAGAGCATGACGCACGGCCGTGAAACCCAAAATTGGGGTTTTAAGCATCACGAGCGTCCATCTTCTCCTAAGACGAATGGAGGGTCCTGGGACAGATTAAGGTGTCCGGTCATACCAAGATGATCACCATGGGCCCGCTCTATCCCCTCACCTGATCGGCCAAGGCATATCATGCCCGGCTATCCCGAAACGCGCGGTCCAAACTTGTGTGGTCACACTTCCCAAAATGCAACCGATCTCACCACCAACTTCACCGGACGATTTGAGTGGCTTAGATCATGTTTTCATGGGACAGTCAGGTATAGGCCTGAATACCAGCCTACTACCTACACGCCGGATGGCTTGGGCAAGACCGACCAAGCTTGGTCGTCTTGAAGAGCGCGCCCGAAGTTGGCACGATGTGCGGCTTTTGCGGCACCGATTTGTTAAAAATCGATCTCAACCACCCTCTTTGCCACAAATAGAGTGGCCTAGGATCGCGCCTTTATGGGGATGTATAGGTACGGACATGTACACCGGCATGTTGTCTACACGCATGCCCTGGTCGGTGCTTTCCAAAACCCTTCCCATGCTTAGTTTCGACCAATCTCAAGAGTGATGCCTGCGCACCTCTTCAAAACCCGATTCCATCAACGGTCACGAGATGAGTGTCTCAAAGATCATCTCGTCCGTCCAACTTCACCGGCTTGGTTATACAACCTCGGTCGAGTTAATTGGTCAAGTAAGGCGTCTTGGTGATCACCACCCGTCACTTTACCACACCATGATGCAAGACTCGCATAAAATACACACGATACTTCACAAGTATCGACCTCCCGAATAACGACGTTATTCAATTTAAAGATTACATGCTACTTTATGTGGGTTCCACGATCCACACACTCGAGACATCAATCATGTCACAAATCGGGGATACATACTGGGGTATTGGTCTCGAGGTTTACAACAGTAGCGCGCAATGTGCCATCACAAGAACGTGTCGAAGTCATGGACCATTAGTGATGATGGGAGAAGTGGGCAAGACTGGTCGTGTGACACTAACACACGACTCCACTACTCCATCACTCCACTTTCTCCACTTCCCACGAGATACGAAGGTTCGGCTAAAAGACTTGTATAAATAGGTTCTCCTCCTATTTTCAAAACAACAGAAAAAATAAGGAAACAAGTCCAGACGAGACAAACCAAGTGTTAATACAAAACGTATTCAAACACCCGAGCCCGGTTTGCATCAATCGTAAGCCCGCTCACCTTCTCACACAATTCATAAGCAAGCCAACACCTTCACAATCTCAACACCTTCTTCGCTTCCCTCCCTAAGATCAACCCCATCTCCTTCACTTTGTGACCGAAACAAGTCTGGAACAACCATTTTTTGGTTTAGGCCGGACTTGCACAGATTTATTTCCGAATCTACAAGCACTCACCGCGCAGTGCATTTGTTTAGGGTTTAGATTCATTCCTCATCCACACACCCCAAATTACCAAATCCGGCAGGAATAGTTTTCACCCATAAACAAAGAGGTTTGTCAAATTACTTCATAGTGTTTTTTCACGTGTTGAGTATCCCCCAATTGTGGGTTCTTTTTTATTGTTATTATTATTTCATTGCTGAAACAACCATGCCATGTCTAATTGTATGCAATATTCATAAGCTATTGTGCTAGATTTGTATCCCAATCTTCCTTACAAAGAAAAGTAGTTGAATGTTTTACAATCAGATGCGCAACACTTTCCCCATTTTTTCAGCGGATTTTACATTCGCATGCTCACGTTGTAGAGTAGCGAATGCATTAATCAATGGGAAAAAAAAAGAGAGCAGTCAAATAGACTAATGCAAATACAATTAAGGACTAGGTTTATTTACTAAATTGCTTTAGCACATGGAAATGCAAATCTTATCCATCATTAAGGAAATATCACACGATCTACATTGCGAAAAAAAAACTTTATCTTTTACAAGTATGCAGGAATGGCAACAATGTAAGCCTCCCTAGCTTATAGAAATATTGCAATTGTTAAAACTTTATTGTCTCAGAATGTTTAGTTTAAATAAAATAATTTCTTCCGTATTAAAATAAAATGTGCAATACTATTAGCGTCTTCTTGAAGTACACATCCTAAATCAAACTTTTTATTAATTGAATGCAGTCTTTATCAGTTGTTATCTCTTGACTACATCCCTTCGATCATTGATAGGATTAACCACATTCTTGCAATCTCCCTCTAACCTGATTCTTCTAACTCCTTTTCCGTTTCTCATTGCATCATACATTATAAGTGCTTCACCTTCTCTCGCATCTATCGTTGTTGATGGGATGCCTTGATGAGTGCCAAATAGTGCATATTTATACACCTTTTTATTGGCATTTTACTCATCTTTTGCGCTAGAAATCGTATATTATCCCATTCTCGTATTTTCTTTTTGTTTTCAAGAATAAATATTTATATTAATTAATTTTGTGTTTTTAGGTAATAAATAAAGCTCAGAAACCGAGGAGCCAAAGAGCGAAGAATTGAGTCGAGCATCTATGGAGCAGAAGCCAAAGCTCCGCAAGCAAGTCAGCTTGCAACCCATCCACAAGATATGGGCTTGAGCTAGACCCATCCGAGCTCCGTCCATCCCCAACCGTTCGCATCTTCCCTGGGCCAGATCCTACGGCCGCCTGTTTCCACGCGCGCATCGAAGTTCGCTGCCCCGTGCAACACCAGATCACTCCCATTCTTCCTTAGCCGCTCGTATCATTTACTCCTCATCCAACGCCGCTCTGGCTCGTCCCATCATCATTCGCTACACCCGCTCACAACCAAAACACGCATACCCCTATACCCTATCGAGCAACCCATTCCCTTTCTTCTTCTTTCTTCTTTCTTCTCTTTCTCTCTTTCAACACTCTCCGCAGAGAACCATCCCCTTCACCGCCTTCACCCATACCAGTTCACGAGACCCATCATCACCTTCTCCATCACCAACAACCCCATCAAGAAAGCACCTTTTTCCGCCACACCTAAGTCGTGGTTATCTCTCACATAGCTTCTCATAACCCTAAGCTGTTAGAGATAAACAAGACTAGGGTTTTCTATCACCACAAGCAAGGCTACCAAAGACGAAGTGACAAGAGGAGAGCTCGATTAGGAGGCTATGTAGTATGGGTTGCATTCAATTTGTGTTTTAAAGTAAATTAGGGTTTGGGATATTTTCACATGTATAAATAGGAGGTGTCTGTGAATGTTTTTGGCATGCCCGGCTAGCCAAAGCTTCAATTTAGGTTTAATTTGTAGTTTAATTTCATTTGATGTTTTAATTTAGTTTGTTGGGGTTTCAATGAAACCCTAATTCCAAATTGTGTTTTAAACTGTGTTAAATTGTTCTTGAGTGCTTAATTGACAAGATAGCTTCAATTTTAACACCTCAATCCTTTTCTCTCACACGGTCGTGCCAAGTATGCATTGTAGTTAGGTTAATACTGAGTTGAGAGTGTTTCAACTCTTGCTTCTATTTTTAATACTAATTCCCACGACTAGTTGTGCTTAATTAGACAACTAGTACTTAGGGTTAGTACCTTAGCTGATATTTGAAGTATCATTAGGTGAAACTCCGTAGACAAGCGGCGTAATTGACACATTGCCCTTATGTCTCCATAGGAACAAGACATTCAACTCAGCTTGAACTCACAATAGGAGTTAGAGGTGAATTTGAAGACCTAGCAATCCCTTACCCTCACAGGTTTACCTTAGTTTAGAGTCACTACATTTCATCTTAGCCGTATCGACAACCAAAACCTCAATTTATGTTACATACTTCCTAGAATTCAGTTTAGCATAGCCTTAGATCAACTTCGGAGCACCACAAGTCTCGTGGTTCGACCCGCACTTGCCGCGTCTCCGATAGACGCCGTGCACTTGCGGTTTATCACAAGTAGGCTTAAATTTAAACACATCCCGAGGCCTACCAAGTTTTTGGCGCCGTTTCTTTAGGGACTTGGCGTGTGCCCCCGTGATTTTTGGTTTGACTCTACTGATTTGTACATTGTACATTGTATATTAGCATCCGTGCCGTGATCTGTCTTTGCATTTGTGCATTGTATTTAGCATTCTTAGTAAGCTCATCTGTTTTATCATTGCATTCTTTGTTTTTAAGTCATTTTTTATAGTAACTTAGTGGTTAACCATCTATCTTTGCATCACTGTTACAGAGTTGTAACTTAGTAACCATCTTAACCTAGTAAAAACTAGTTAGTTCATTTCATATAAACTGCATCTCGGTTCATTTGCACTTTGGCTTTGATCTTGTTCAGTTAAGTTTTCTTAATCCCCGTCACCAAAGAACTAAACCTTTCTCACAAGCTAACAGTACAAGGCGAGCTCTTTGTCTTCTTTGTGCCTATGAGCAGTGAGGCAAGCCAAAGGAAGGGAAGACAAGGATCAACATAGCCTAAATCGCCTGTCACATTGCGCCGAGCTGCGATTTGAGGTTAGCCTAAATTGCTACCAAACTATGCATAGCTTAAATTACGTGTGATAGCTTGTTGTGTGCCTTACCTTACACAGCCAGAGCCAAGCTCACCCACGAGGCTGTGAGCTTGAGCACCAACCCACATAACCTAGCCTGACCACGAACCGCAACTGTGTGCTTACTGTGCTTTCTAGCCGCAAATCATGTGATACCCCTTGACACGGTGAGCTACCACCCGGCATGCTAGACCTGTGATTCGTGACCCAATGTTTTACATAATAGAATAGCTTTCCTGCAACCCTTGCATGCTATACTCACCAACTGGAAGCTAAACTCCAGCCCCTGCTGTGAGTTAAGCTGCAGCCCTAGAAAACCAAATGAGACAACTCACCTTATCTGCCCTGTACCTTGTGTGAGCTATTCACTTGCCAAATCCCTTGCGTGCTCAGTCCCCTGTGCCATTTGGCTTTGATATCCTTTGAGTCATACTCACTAGCCACAAACATCTGGGTGATAACTTTGAATGATATGCCATGCCAATACACTGTAAATTGTGTGTGACCCGTGATGTTTGAGTGAGTGTCAAGCAGCAGAATTGTGTTAGTAGCTAGCTTATTTTTCACACACAAACCCAGCATATGCAAAGCCCTGTGCACATCACTCAATAGTTTTGCTTTCCTAGGCTGTGCATAATCTGTCCTGTGATATATAAACTGGCCAATTTGATCTGCCAACTCCCACTGTGTGCTTAATCTATGAAAACTGAGGTCAACTGACCTTGTTGGCGTTAACGGTGTGAGCATCAGTTTCCATAATTTGTTGTGATTCAGCTTTCGCAATGAGTGAGGCATTTGAGTGAGTGTTTGTTAAGTGGCAGAGTGTGACTAGCAGTTAGCAGTGAGCATATGCTGTTCTGAGCACATAAACTATGCTGTACCATTTTGTGTGAATTTGTGATGTGCATCAGCTGTGCTGTGAAATGTTCAATTTGTGAATCTGTGTGAGCCTGTTGTGTGTTCTGTGCTGATTAAGCCTTACCTTCCATCAGCCCTGAGCTCCAGCCCCTGTGCTGTGAGTTGATCTACAAATTGGATAACCCCCGAGCTGTGAGCCTTCTACTTTACACTTTTGTGTGCATAAGCTCTCACTTGTGTCTTTGTGTAAAAGTTGAGCTTCCTTGAGTTGTCCTTGCTCTCCGCAACTCAAATTTGTCTTTGAAACCTGCACAAAATCCTAACCAAATACAACAAGCTCGAGTCTTTGTGTTGATAAAGACAGTTCCATCAACAGTGCCCTTAACACTAAACTTTCAGCCCACATACCTGGGCTGTACCTTTTCTCCCAACAACTGGGCTCTATTTTTGCACCTGCCTGAAGCCCACAACCTGGGCTGATCATAACCTAGAGCCCACACCCAAACTGGGCCGTGCAAACATCTGAGCCCACAGTTCCACTAGGCTGTACATTCCCAACAAACCAAACCAGCCCACTGTGCACTGGGCTTGCATAACCTCTGGGCTGTGCATTTTCATAATCTCATTCTGTAAATAAAAAAGAAACCCACAAAACCAAATGAACCCAATAAACCAAATGAAACCCAATAAACCAAATTAAGTCCACTACAATCAAGCTTGAGTTCAATTTGAGTGCTAAATCATGTCGGGATTTTGGTATGCAAATCGGGATGGAAACAAATCCATTAGAGAGCTTGCTTACGGGCATGCTTCACCATATGAAACCCCACAGACCATAATGATTTTAGGAGTATTATGAGCCTTCTCGGGGCCACGACCTTGAGTATTCATACCCTAACCATCATGAGCACATGTATCGGTCACCACGGTGGGGAGATGAACAATTTTATACTCCCCGACTCCTTGTTTACAATCACTAATGGAAACGCTCATGGAGCAAAATGCTAGGGCTTGAATTGAATGCAATACATGACCATCCATATAGCAACATGCATGATCATCCCTTCTCTAGCGAACCATGTGCACAACCATTTAATGATTATTCATATGAAACATGCATACCCACTATTGAAGACTCTCCCTCCATTGAACAATGTCACATGTTCTTAAAGATGAACCTTATTCATTTAGAAAAGGAAGAATGGAGGGCAGTTCATGATAGGATGATTATTGTCCCTAATAAAGTAAATCTTGAAAATAGTGTTTCTAGTCTTACTCATGCAACTAACACTGAATATGAACCTAATCTAGAGGTAGATGAGTACACTAAAAATACTACATTTTTGAATGGAGAGATGAATTCTTGCTATGATGATGATGATGATGAATATGAAGAGCATGTGTATTTTGAAAATGTAGTAGAATCTTTAGGTTCGAGACATTAAGTGTCTCTTACAGAACCCCATGAATGATGCTTCTTCTAATATTCATATATGTGATGATGATGTGGAACCTGTGCAATTGTCCTGTGAAAATGAACATGATTTACCCTCTTCTCGACTTTGGGAAAGTGTGTGATGGTACAAATGATTTTATACATGAAAATAACTTAGATGTACCTAACCTCTCTCCCGAGTCACAAATTGAAACTCCTCCACCAAACCTAGGTGTAGTTTGTAACAAAATTGCAAAACCAACTTTTCTCGAAAATGCCTAATCTAGGCCTAGAACTTTGTGCTTCCCAAGTCCTCTTGGACTATTTTGCATCAAAGTATAACACTCTTAAGGAGCCACAGTTGGAATGTGTATGTCACTGTTCATATTAGCAAAACTCATTTTGAGTTAGACCTTTTGCATGATGTACCTTTAATTTTGCAAGATTTTGTGCTCACAAACACATCTGTTCACAAGTTTAGGTTTGGGGAAAATCATTCCCCCAGTCTTACTTGCACTCTCATTTTATATCTATGTAAGGTTGTTGATGTTTGTATATATTTTCTATTGGGTTGATCCTCAACTTTAGATTATTAGTGTATGGTGAATTTTCATTGTATATAATCCAAGAGAACTTGTTAAATTTTTTTGTTGAATCGGTTGAGTCTTCTTGCGCATATATTGTGCTAATCCGATATGATCTCCACCGAGAATGTTGGATTCTAGCCTTGATTAATCAAGCTCAACCTTGCTCTCGCCGATATCCGGTAATCTCTTCCCTTTTCTCTTATCAAAGATAGTTCTCTCAGATGTGACTTGTTTAAATTTTTCCTATCTCAGCCGACACATTGAGGACAATGTTTGATTTAGGTTTGGGGTGCATTTGCATTTGCATATAGAGTTTTTAGTCTTTTTGTTTTCCTTCTCATTTAAAAAAAAAAAAAAAACTCTTTTTTGTAAAAACCTCCAACTTTTAGAGATTTTAGAGTCACTAGCATGCTTCTAGCTATGTTTACATAGAGTCTCGACCGAAATAATGTAACTTGGAAGTCTTGGAGAACACAATCGGGTTCCTTAGTTGATTAGAGCGTTAAAGTTGGATTTAACCATACCCCAGGGCGAATTAGGTCTTGTTTAGATATTCTGTAGTAGAATTGTGATCACCCATAGTGGAGACTACCCATTTGACATCAAGTGAGGCACCAACCTTCAATTTTTGCAACTTTCTAGAAAAGTCAAGTTAGAGTGTGTGTCACCGTACATCAATTCCGGGTAGGAATGGTGAGCTACCCAACTTCGCACCAATTTCAAGACTACTTTTGATCTCTTGAGTGCTAGTTTTTGTCAATCATGAGGGTGACGTTTAAAGAAGAAAACTCCTTCTAAGTATCGATTCAGCTTAGCATCACTCTCTCTCTCAATCAGCAAGACCCATAGAAACACATCATCGTCGCAAACGGAGCATCATCGTAATATTGAAAGAAAAAGTTGATATAGTCCAAGGTTTATATGCAACAAAACAAATAAAAGAAAATAGGATTAGAATTAATGAAGCTTGTGAAAAATTGAGTTTTATTGTAAGTTAAAAAAAAAAAAAAAAAAAAAATTGTCAAGTTTTTGTAAAGTTCAGGTTCATCATCAACAAATAAGACTCAAGATTGAAGACGTTTCTATGGTTTCTTATGAGAGTGATATTAATTGCCGATCGGGTGAGAAGTGAGTGAGTACTCCACCCTTGCTAATGGTTGATTTCCTTCCTTAGAGATCATCAAAAAAGATTATTTTTGTCCACACTTCGTGGAGTCTCCAGATTTTATTTCGGAAGGTTATCCTTCTTACCTACAACGTGTGCGGGATTTCTCTCTTTATTCCCGCCTCACACATGAGAGACTAAAAAGCGGTCTTTTTGAGTGCAATTATCATAAAACCCTAATGGTGAGGCGGGTTGAGACTTATGATCACAATCGAATCCGAATTCTTTCATATGGTATGGTTACTTCTCGCTCAAGACTTAAGGATGAGAATGCGTTCTTTTGGTAGTTCCAACTTCTTACTAGCATGCGAAACTCTATGTCCTCATAGCTCCTTGGATGCTTGAGACTCTTTTTACACTCAAGTTGGAGAAGGTTTTGTGGGTACACCTCTGCAAACCCTCACGAGACTACAACTCGTCCACTAGGGACACCTAGGGGTTTAAAGGCTTAGTGCATACGCTAAATGCATTCGAGAGACCTGCTGACAGGGGTATAGTTAGGATTTCTTCATTTCGTTTCACTTGAGGACAAGTAAAATTCAGGTTTGGGGGTATTTGATGAGTGCCAAATAGTGCATATTTATACACCTTTTTATTGGCATTTTACTCATCTTTTGCGCTTAGAATCGATATTATCCCGCATTCTCGTATTTTCTTTGTTTTGAAGAATAAATATTTGTATTAATTAATTTTGTGTTTTAGGTAATAAATAAAGCTCGAGAAATCGAGGAGCCCAAAGAGCGAAGAATTGGAGTCGAGCATCTATGGAGCTGAAAAGCCCGCGCGGCGCAATGATTTGCAACCCATCCACAAGATATGGGCTTGAGCTAGACCCGGATCCGAGCCCGTCCATCCCCAACCGTTCGATCTTCCTTTAGTTGCATCCTACGGCTTTGCTTTCCACGCGCATCGATCGTTCGCTGCCCGTGCAACACCCGGATCACCCCCATTCTTCCTTAGCCGTTCGGATCATCTACTCATCCAACGCTCGCTCGGCTCGTCCCATCATCATTCGCTACACCCGCTTCACAACCAAAACACGCATACCCCTATACCCTATCGAGCAACCCATTCCTTTCTTCTTCTTTCTCTTTCTTCTCTTCTCTCTTTCAACAAACTCTCAGAGAACCATCCCCCTTCACCGCCTTCACCCATACCGTTCCACTCCATCATCACCTTCCTCCATCACCAACAACCCTATCGAAGCACCTTTTTCTGCCACACCTAAGTCGTGGTTATCTCTCACATAGCTTCTCATAACCCTAGAAGCTAAGTTAGAGATAAACAAGACTAGGGTTTTCGCTATCACCAGAAGCAAGGCTACCAAAGACGAAGTGACAAGAGGAGAGCTCGATTCAGAGGCTATCAGAGTATGGGTTGCATTCAATTTGTGTTTTAAAGTAAATTAGGGTTTGGGATATTTTCACATGTATAAATAGGAGGTGTCTGTGAATGTTTTTAGCATGCAGGGCTAGCCAAGGCTTCAATTTAGGTTTAATTTGTAGTTTAATTTCATTTGATGTTTTAATTTAGTTTGTTGGGGTTTCAATGAAACCCTAATTCCAAATTGTGTTTAAACTGTGTTAAATTGTTCTTAAGTGCTTAATTGACAAGATAGCTTCAATTTTAACACCTCAATCCTTTTCTCTCACAAGGCATGCCAAGTATGCATTGTAGTTAGGTTATATGAGTTGAGAGTGTTTCAGCTCTTGCTTCTATTTTTAATACTAATTCCCCGACTAGTTGTGCTTAATTAGACAACTAGTACTTAGGGTTAGTACCTTAGCGATATTTGAAGTATCATTAGGTGAAACTCCGTAGACAAGCGGCCAGATTGACACATTGCCCTTGTCTCCGCATAGGAACAAGACATTCAACTCAGTTGAACTCACAATAGGAGTTAGAGGTGAATTTGAAGACCTAGCAATCCCTTACCCTCACTTTGTTTACCTTAGTTTAGAGTCACTACATTTCATCTTAGCCGTATCGGCAACCAAAACCTCAATTTATGTTACATACTTCCTAGGAATTCAGTTTAGCATAGCCTTAGATCAATCGGAGCACCACAAGTCTCTCGTGGTTCGGACCCGTGCTTTCCGCGTCTCCGATAGACGCCGTGCACTTGCGGTTTATTACAAGTAGGCTTAAATTTATACACATCCCGAGGCCTACCATGCCTCTATCTCCATTATTGTCACCAATACAATCACGGAAAATTAGACTTATCTTATTTTACAGTTTCCTTATAAAAATAAGCATCAAGATTGAATTTTATAATATCAGGAGAATGAGGGATCCAACGGAATAACTTCATTCATGATAGTATTTTGTAGTATTTTTTTTGCATCTATCAGAGCCCTCGACCAGACTGCATAGAAGGAATTCACTTGTCTCGTTATCGCAACCAAATTAACATGTAAACTCTCAAAAATCAGAGAGCACCTAGGTTTCCAAATATGCCATAACACAACGACCACTTTCTGAATGTTATTAGAAGCAGTAAATGATAAATTATCCTTTAGCCATTCCACTAACACAATGTTATCAAAATCATTTGCTAAGGCAGTCTACAATGATCAAATAGATTTAGACCCCACATCGTCACAAAAAAATGTTGCAAGTGCATCTTCTTAAAGGACTCGCGCCAACATGCCGAATGCATGGGACTAAAGAAAGCGGTGAATTGGGCTAAAGAACTGAAGCCGGAAAGACTACACTTCGAGCTCGACGCAAAGACAATTGTGGATGCCATTAATAATAAGATCGCAATAGATTGGCGGTTATTAAACATGGTTAAATACATTCAATTGATTTTTCATAGTTTTACTTCCCGGAAGTGTTATTACATTCCTAAGGAACGAAATAAAGTAGCGGATATTCTTTCTAGACTAGCTGGCGTAAGGCTCTCTTTACCTGGTCTAACTCATCTCCTGAAGAGATCGAAAATCAGCTTTTAATAGACAGAAGTCATGTACTGAACTAATTCTCCTTTAATACAATTCTTTTCGTTTAAAAAAAAATGGCATATGTTATCACAATTTTGGATATATTTAGCCAGTCTATCTCTGATCATCGGGAGGTAATTTTGATAACGTTTCCAGAGAACATGAACGATCTTTCGGGGTAATTTGGTTTTCCAAAAAAAAAAAAAAAAAATCCAATATAGAGAGTTACGTAAAAATGATATTGTAAGCATATTTCACACTAAAATTATCACTATGAGTAGGTTTCCGTGATACTTAAATTAACTAAGGCTCAATCTAATCTTTCTAAAATAAGAGCGTGATCATTTCTCTTATTAGTCTAAGTATAAGGATTAACAATGTAAGGAAGACTAAGTAAACCATTGTCATCCAAAAGTTGATTTTCGACATCAAGTAGGGTTTGACTGGTAACATTACCTCCTCCTTATCAAAGATGATTGATAATGAAAATAAAAATCACCTATAACAATCAAAGATGGAAAGACATATTAGATATATCATGCAAAAAAATCATAACTCGAGTCAAGATAGTCAATTAGGTTCACCAAAAAATGCATTAAGATAATTATATTGGCAATAAAGTTTCTCATTTTAGAAGTTTGATTTTTGTAATTTTCAATGAAAATATAATATCATGATTATAGGATCTACAGAGCTCTTTAGTGACAACTACAAAGGTCAAGATACTTTGGAGTATACCAAAACATTCAAAAGTGCATATTTTGCGAACTCAGAGAAACAATTCGACACTCTTTTAAAAATTTGAAGTTTACAAAAACCTTTATGTCTAGCACAGTTTGCCAACTCACAATTATGCTTCGCAAACTCTAATACAAGCTGGAGTTTGAAAATGTCCATGTTATGCTTAGTTCACGGACTCATAATTTCAGTTTTAGAACTTATGCAACTTAAAGTTTTAGAAGCAAACATAGATTATGAACAATTAATGTTGTTTCACAAACTCAAACGTGATAAGTCCTATGAACTTCTCTTGCCCAAGTCCTAGTTTCAAAAACAATCAAGAACAAGCTCATACTCTAAAATTTACAAGATAATCCCACGAAGCTAATATATGATACAATTATTTTTAATTTGTATCTCATTATACACTAAAGCAAAGCGACATTAACTCAAAGGATAAATAGTGTCGATCATTAATATTCAAAAGAAGCAATGTATCACCCAATAAATCATGAATATTGTAAATTAAAAGTACCCGATTCTTAATAATTGACTAATAACTTGTAGCCTTATAGCTCGGGTGATTTTATTATATATTTGAGAAATATGAGTACTCACCTCTCAAACAAATCAATAGAACTGTAGGCTTACTATGTTTCACATCCACAAGCATCTACAAGAAATTTAAGCACACTAACAAAGTTTTTCCGATTAGAAAAGAATGTAAAAATAGTGACTTACATAGGATAGTCAGTTTTCGCACTGAAGTTCTCGTTGATATCTTCTTGTGATATTTAGTCTTCAATATTCAAGGGTATTCAGCGGTTTCTCAAACCCAACTACCTAAATCTAATCATAAGTCTAATCAAGAAATATCTTTGGTCATCTAACACTGACAACAAGCTTGACATACAACACTTACATGTTCAACTGAGCAACACTCTAACATAACATAATCCAAAGTGGACAAGAAGATTTGTTAAATAAAAATTGTTGAAATAGTCGTTCCACGATTTCCTATAGATCAAATTTTATTTATATATTTTTGGTATTTGCTCTATTTTGAAACAAAGGTGAATAATTAATATCTATAAGAAAGACAACAAAATATATTCAATCACATGAACTTCGTATATTAATAAACACATACATATACATGAAGAAATAACTTATTATGAAAAAGAAAGGAGGGCTAGCTTTGGAAAAGTCCAAGTCATACTACGGTGTTTTTTTCATGAAAAGTTGTAGGTAAACCTTGGAAAATATGCTGGACAACACATGACGATGCCGTTTTGATTATTCTAATCGGATAGTGAAAAGTTCCTATTAGTGAAGACGAGTTTAGAGATTCGGTAATAATCTGTAGAGTTTAGAACCTTACGACGGTCAAAGAACAAATTTATGTTAAAATCTTGAGTTTCAAATCTCTCTTGAAAAACCGTCAATTATTTTCCTCTCATATAGCAGAGAAAACTTACCCATTTATTCATATTCAGTTTCAACAGTTTTAGTATAACGCGCTATCTACTGGTGTTTCAAATGATCTTGGTTTTTATGATCTATTTAAACAACAACATATGTTAAATTCCTTATGATCTTCTGGTGTTATTTGTTTGAGATAAAATTTTATTTATTTCATGTTTTAGAACAGACAAAGAGAATGACCTTGAGAAATGCCATGCAACCGCAAGAAGTTTGGTTCCATCGATTCGTTCTTCAAAGATATATTCTTAATTAGTTTTTTATGCAATTGATTCATTATTGTGTTTGTGGTCATAAAATGTGCATTTGAACCAATATACATTGCTAAATTCTGTATATAAAAATGTTTTCTGTACATCTACTCATGTCTCTTGAATGTTTAATGCTTTCACCCAGTGTCGGATCGGCAATCAATTACGATGAAGCTAGTGTGGATAATACTCCCTATGTCGATGTACCACGGTGGAGCTACCGTGGTCAATACATCTTATGGATCCGTCACTTCTGGCAGTGCCAGAAGCAGGAGATATTCCAGTAAGTGTAACACCTCCCATCACTGTGAGCCCGGAGCGCGCAAATCCCGGCATCTCATCAAGTGTAACACCTCGGTAGTCACCCGAGCAACAACTTCCACTCCTTCGGGACGATGAGCCGAGGAACGAGGAGGACCATCCCCCATTACCATTGCGAGACTTGATGGAGACGCAGGAAGTTCTTGATAAGACTCAAACGGATATGGCCGCAACTCGAAAGAGGTACTCACTTTTCTTAAGACATTAACCGATCGATTGCCACAAGAGCCGCGACAGCCCCGGAGCAAAAAAGGAACGCATTCAACGCACCGGGAGAAGGTACTTGGCGCGCACCTCCATGGGCCCGATCAAAGAAGCGACATCGGATATGAGTGGTCCTGTCATGGAGACTCCTACACCGACCGATCCTCACAACGATCTTCCTCAAGTCAATAGTTTCACTATGAACCCGAGAGGCCGGTGGATTGGGAAGCGGTTTCTCTAGTGGAAAGTTTATGCGAACTTTCATACCTCTCGAAGAATCGGCGCGTGGAGACGTTTTGCTGCAATCAACCGAGAGGAAGGTCACGACCGTGCCCTACATGTCACCGCACGATCAAGGATTCGAGTTCAAGACGGCCTTTATCTACACAGAGCGTCTTCAATGTGATTACTCTCAAGACTCTCGGGACATCCAAGGTTCTCCCGAGACAAGGTCGTCACGGAAGCCCCCACAACGACGGACTTCGAGGAAACCAAACCAAAGACATAAGGGAGAAGCTCCGCGGAAAGAATCGCACAAGTTCGTTGCATCCCACTCCCCACGTGGGCGTGAATTCAGAAAAAGAAGACCGGCTTGCATCATTGAGGGCTAAAACCCACGATGCATCTTTGTTGACGACATTCTTCTCCATCCTGTGAAGCCACGACCCACGTTCACACGAAGAGGGGAACGAACTTTTGTGGCGAGTCGTGGCGAAATGGGAAAATCGGTTATCCGACACCTTTTGCCATTATCAATTAGCAGGGGATATTGTTACAGTCTCCACCCAATGGAATGCTACAACAAAGAATGAACCACAAGAACAAGTGCTAGATGCTCCACAACACTGCGAGATGGCACCAACTCCACAACCGATGAGATTGAAATCGTTGAGGAATCTCCGAGGCCTATCTCCATCAGCTCAACCTTGTGTACGGATAAACGCACAAAGCTCGTGAAACTTCTCAAAGAGTACCATGACATATTCGTTTGGAGATATGAAGAAATGTCGGATTTAGATGAAAATTGGTCACCCATCATCTACATGTCATACACGGATCCAAGCCGGTTAAACGGTTTGTAGTTCGGACACGAGAAAAATGGATAGATCAGGTGCTACATGAACTTCGAGACTTGAACAGTGTCTTTGTTCCAAAACGATCCTCCTCTACCTAACATCGACATGGTAGTAGATGCAACCCATGGGACACGGCATGTTCTCCTCCATGGATGGATGTAGCGGCTACAACCGGATAAGGATGTACGCAGCATGATGCAAGTAAGATAGCTTTTCAACTCCTCTCGTAAATTTTTATTATACCATAATCCCATTCGGTTTAAAGAATGCGGTAACGAATCAACGCTCTATGACGACAATCTTCCACTGGAGCCGATACCTCAAGGGAGCAGCCTCAAGAAGATAACGATGTCCAGGCGAGTCACTCTATCATACAGTGGTCGAACAAGATCCGGGCGAGTCACTTTATCAGAAAAATGGTACATGTCGATCATGCTATGTTGGAGAATCCGCGCTTTTTGGTCATCCTCTGGAGTCAGTTGAACACTCATCTACAACAACATATGCCCCGATAGAAAGAACCAGGGCCTGCCGAAATGAAGAGCCTCATAATGTTTGTAGGGGCATATATCTCACTAACAAGGCGATACAACCTTGACCTTATGTAAGCGGTTCACTGAAGCGGAAGAGGAAAACCACCGAGATACAACATCATGCGCGTCCGTTAACTCCAACTCCGGTACCACATGCACAACTCCCACAATGATGAAACAATGTCCAAGATATTCCATATCCGGATCGACAACAACCACTACGAACAAACCATGTAAACCACGCTTGGGGATCGAGGCTCAAAGATGAAGTTCCTTCACCATCGCTACCAAGGAATTCTTCAACATGAGAGAGATTGTCGGTCAAGAAGCATGGAATTCTCAAGGGTAAATCGAATCAAGAGGGAAACACTTCAACGCTCCCGCTAGCGTAAGCCGCTTCAATGGTCTATTCAAGAGCCGCCTTAACGCTCTCTCTCCGGACCCACGTTCGCCTGAATCCTACTTCAACACTCTCTCCAGATCCACCTCAACGCTCGCACCGAAACCACTTTAACATCCTCTTGAGCCGTTTCCAACACTAAGGTGCATCAATAATATGCGCTCGGTCAAGTTATCTTTGATGTACTCATTGCTCAACATACGTCTCATCCATCCTTCATGAGGGCCCCGGCTGAGCATGAAAACCTTGAAGTCGATAGGAGAAGGGTTATCTTATGGAACGGATATTTTCATATAGTTGAAAGGGCGCGGTGAACAACTCATCATCAATGTTCTAAGATATCTTTGAAAGTGTCAACACCTCCCGACTTGGCACTATCATTATCCCCGAAGACATCTCAACGGAGTTCTTTTCTTCATTCTACAATAAAAGACATGAGTCGGTGCATTTGATCAACACAAGACTGATGTTGATCAAGTCACAAGTCCTAGAGATTGATCAGGTCACAAGTCCTAGATTGCCAAGTCTCAAGTCCTAGTGTTGATCAAGTCACAAGTCCGTATTGCTCAAGTCACAAGTCCGGTGTTGATCAAGTCACAAGTCCGGTATTGCTCAAGTTTCAAGTCTGGTATTGATCAAAGTCACAAGGCTGGTATTCGAATAAAACAGGCACATCAATCCCACGTTCGATCAAGCAGGTGCAGTAGCCCCACGAACGAAATAGGTGTAACGGTCCATCGAAGCAGGTAAGGCCGACATCATGCTAGGGGAACACTCGCCTGGACGCCTCTTGAACGTGACATGCTCCAAGGACAGATGACCCGTCTCTCCCGGTAACATCTAACTTTGTCTCATAAGCTTTGTCTTTAATCGTCACCCATCTCATGCCTACCCCACAATAGTGTAACCATTATGTGCTAGAAGTGGGGACTTAATGTTGAAGGTAGATTTTCATTTAAGGTTAAAATTGTAAAAACCAAAAAATTATGCGCTAACATCTTGTAAAAGATAAAGCCATTAATAAGTGTTGAATACTTCTTCACTTTACTAATTCACCAAGAATAGAGCATGTGGCAACAATCCCATTCTCAGAATTAAATACACGAAATTCATCCGAGTTGGAGCATGTAGCAACAATCCCATATACCCTGTGAATTTATAGCATTATTAATTGATGCGTGAGCAGCCTTGTATTTCTGTACTCATTATCAGTGCGGCATGACGACTGAGTGTTGCTCTCAGCAGTGCAACACTAACCTCCAAGAATTATAATGAAAGCATGTACGAAATACCCGTACAGGTTTCAACTCTCGGTGTGTTATACTAGCCCGATTGAGAACTCTCGGTGTGTTATATCGCCCGATTGAGCATCCTGACTGTCCGTATCGATGCGGATATGATCTCGTTCATCCAACCTCACCAGCGTGATTGGATGGCCCGATCGATTCCATAACCCCTGCGTGTGTGGAATATTTACCGCCGAACCAACACGGACCCCGCATGGTCGGCTTCCCCAAAATATTAGCATAGCTTGCCAAAAACGTCCAAACCCCGAGCGTATGGACGAAAAACTAAATTAGGGTTTGCGGCATATTACATGTGTCGCAAAACAATCTCAACCATCCATCTTCGCAGGTATAGATGGAGGGCGTAGATGTAGATTCAAAGGGCCCGAGCATGTCAACACAATCACCGTGGGCCTTCACATACCCGACCAATCTGGTCGGGACCAACCATGGTTGGTCATCCCACCATCGTCGCCCGAACGAGCATGACGCACCGGCCGTGAAACCCAAAATTGGGGTTTTAAGCATCACGAGCGTCCATCTTCTCCTAAGACGAATGGAGGGCCCCGAGATTAGATTAAGCAGTCCTGGCCATACCATCATGATCACCGTGGGCCCGTATATCCCCTCACCCGATCGGCCAAGGCATATCATTCCTGGCTATCCCGAAACGCGCGTCCAAACTTGCGTGGTCACACTTCCCAAATTGCAAACCGATCTCGACCACTCAACTTCACCGGACGATTTGAGTGGCGCGCTTTAGATCACGTTTTCATGGGACCCAGTCGGTAGGCGTGAATACCAGCCTACCACCTACACAGCAGACGGATTGGTCAAGACCGACCAAGCTTGGTCGTCTTGAAGCTGCCAGCGCTCGAAGTTGGCACGATGTGCGACTTTTGCGGCACCAGATTGTTGCAAAATCGATCTCAACCACCCCTCTTTGCTTGGCCAAATCGAGTGGCTAGATCGCGCCTTTATGGGACGTAGAGGTACGGACATGTACACCGGTCGGTCCTTTCCAAAACCCTTCCCATGCTTGGTTTCGACCAAGTCAAGAGTGATGCCTGCGCGCACCTCTTCAAAAACCCTGATTCCATAAACGGTCGCAGATGAGTGTCTCAAAGATCATCTCGTCCGTCCAACTTCACCGTCTTGGTATACAACCCACGGTCGAGTTAATCGGTCGAGAAAGGCGTCTTGGTGATCACCACCCGCTTTACCACACCATGATGCGCATATGCATAAAATACACACGATACTTCACAAGTATCGACCTCCCGAATAACGACAATTATTCAATTTAGCATTACATGCTACTTTCTCAGGTTCCTTGATCCACACACTCGGTGACATCAATCATGTCACAACCTGGGGATACATCTTGGGGTATTGGTCCAGTTTGTTTACAAATTGATGGTGGTTTTTAAACAAGGGGTAAAATCGTAAAACCCCATGACCTAGTGTTACCCGCAACACATTAACTAAGAGCATTTAACCTGGTGTAAATAATTAATAGGGTATTTTTTCAAAATACCGATTAGGGTTTTCGACAATAACCCTACTTCCAAAACCAAACCGCACATCACAAGCACCATGGCAACAATGCCAAAACCAAGCCGCACACCGCGCACCATGGCAACAATGCCAAACCAAGCCGCACACCGCGCACCATGGCAACGACGCTAAAACCAAGCCGCACACCGCGCACCATGGCAACGACGCCAAAACCAAGCCGCACACCGCGCACCATGGCAACGACGCTAAAACCAAGCCGCACACCGCGCACCATGGCAACGACGCCAAAACCAAGCCGCACACTTTGCGCACCATGGCAACGCCAAAACCAAGCCGCACACCGCGCACCATGGCAACGGCGCCCAAAACCAAACTTCATATCGCACTCATTGGCAACCATGCCAAACTAAGCCGCTATGCCATTGGCACATGCCAAATATAGCTCCCTAGGCTTGCAAAACGTGCAACTAGGTCAACATGACCGCACGATGCCATTGGCACATGCCAACACGCACCACAAGCCATATTTCCAAGCCGCTATGCCATTGGCACATGCCAAATATAGCGCCCTAGGCTTTGCAAAACGTGCAACTAGGTCAACATGGCCGCACGTGCCATTGGCACATGCCAACACGTACCACAAGCCATATTTCCAAGCCGCTATGCCATTGGCACATGCCAAATATAGCGCCCTAGGCTTGCAAAACGTGCAACTAGGTCAAGTCGCCACGCATGCCATTGGCACATGCCAACATGCTCACGGGTAGGTTTTCCTATCAAGGCCACAAACCTAATGGCAACGTATGCCATTGGCACATGCCAACATGCTCGCTGGTAGCTTTTCCTACCAAGGCCACGGCCCTAACGACCACGCATGCCATTGGCACATGCCAACATGCTCGCTGGGTAGCTTTTCCTACCAAGGCCACGGCCCTAACGGCCACGCATGCCATTGGCACATGCCAACATGCTCATTTGGGTAGCTTTTTCCTACCAAAACCACGACCCTAATGGCCACGCATGCCATTGGCACATGCCAACATGCTCGCTGGTAGCTTTTCCCTGCAAAACCACGTCCCCAATGGCCACGCATGCCATTGGCACATGCCAACATGCTCGTTGGTAGCTTTTCCTACCAAAGCCACGGCCTAATCGACCACGCATGCCATTGGCACATGCCAACATGCTCGCCGGGTAGCATTTCCTACAAGGCCACGGCCTAACGGCCACGCATGTTATTGGTACATGCCAACACACTCGCTCGGTAGCCTTCATCACCTAGTCGTGACCCTTAATGCACGCTGGTAGCCTAACTCGCAAACCATGCAACCTACCACCAAGCATTCCGCACATGCCATTGCACATGCCACGCACGCCACTAGCACTCTCGCATTGCCACTTGCACTCAACGTACAACCTACCACCAAGGCATTCGTACATGCCATTGGCACATACCACGCACGCCACTAGCAGCTCTGGCATTGCCACTTGCGCCGAGGTACAACCCGCAACAAAGGCATTCGTACATGCCAATGGCACATGCCACACGCGCCACTTGCACTCAAGGTGCAACCAACACTCGAGATATCAACACAAACCGGGGATGCTTTCCAGGGTTTTGGTTTGGCGGCTCACAGCCTTTTTGGCAGACACTACGCCACATTAAGAAAGCGTGAAAAGGAATAAAGCGGTCAAATAAATGAGGAAATAATGGTAAAACGTTTTCACCCATTAACACCATGTGGTTACCACCTCCCTCCCATTATTTCACCCTTTACTCTCTTCCTTCATGAGGCCAGGGTACGTTTCAATCTCGACTTGTATAAATAGGTCTTACCTATTTCCACCAGACAACAAGTCTCGGTCAGGAGAAAAGTACTACACTCTCAGAAAAGGCAACTTTGCAAGCTCTCCAAAAGCTTTCATCTCTTGCAAGCTTACGAAGCTTCCACTTTAATACAAGTCGAGAGACTACTCTCTCGTAATTATTCTGGTCTCAACACCTTTCTTTGCTTCCTCCCCAAATCAACCCTTCTCCTTCACTTTGTGACCAAGCAAGTCCGGGAACGGCCATTTCTTGGTTTAGGCCGGACTTATGCATTGATCTCTCGAATCTATAAGTGCTCACGTGCAGCACATTTGTTTAGGGTTTGAACCAAGCCACTCACCTACCGAATTTACCAAATCGGCAAACGATTTTTACCCATAAACAATTGGCGACCCACAATGAGGATCGATCGCCGGCTCTAATGTCGATCGGTCGATCTCGTTCTTTTCGACCCCGGATGTCAAGAAGGACTCAATCGCCGACGACCGGTTACGCTTGTAAACTACACCCTCAAAACCGGGACTCGTTGAAGATGCTACCAGCGATTGGGGACTTGCGACTAAGTCCGACTCAACTACCGGACAACCCTTATCGGTTGTTAAAACTACAACAAAATCGGGGACTGCTGAAGACGCTACCAGGCAATTGGGGACTAATCATGGATGCTACCAAAGAAAGCCTCCTTTTACTTGGAGAGGCGTGTTTGCAAGTGAGTAAATTTAGATTGGGCAAGATAAACGATCTGCTTTTTTTGGTTCTTAATAAAACCGTCATACTACCGCGTCTTGTGCCTATTGCTAGCACACACTTTCATAAAAGCAATATTCCTTTCCCAAAACATAATCGAGTCATATTATCAAAACCATTCATCCCGAGAAATAATCCAATATCCTCAAAAGCTACCAAATGCCAACCAAAACCGGTCAAACTTTGAACCAGACATCCAATATGTCTTTCAAAAAAAAAAAAAAAGAAGAAGAACCTAAATGAAAGTTTAACAGAAAACATTCAAGGAAAATCATCCAAATGTAAGTCCGCTCTTTTGGAGAAAGTCAACTTTGCATCTACAAGAGCCGCCTCTTCATAGTCAACATCTTGAAAGCTTTTCGAGTTCCACCTCCCTTGTCGCAATCTTCCTACGGAAAGGCTTTCGATTGCTGCATCTTCAACTTTTGGATCTTAGCAAGGCCTTCGACAAACCACGGCGTGTTGAACTCCTTTTCTACGCACACGTTGCGATGGTGCTCCCGGGGCAATAACGTCTTCGAAATCCGTGTGACCAAGAACCTCACGCATATCCTCGATGGAAGATAAAGCCTCTTCCACACGCTTAACCAGCGAAATCGACTAGTGACTTTCTTGGTTGTGGCCATATGTCCGTACTTCTCCCATTCCGGGTGTACAACGCCTCATGCTTAGACGGAACGCTAAAGCCGCCAACCAAGACATGACCTGGATAAGGAACCAAGTACGGATCAAAAATGGCGCTCGCACCTGGCCTCACGACTCGCAGAGGGTTTTCTTCCATGTCTACTGAAGCAACCATCGAGAATCATCCACCGTTTGAGCCACGTCTGTGTTCGGCAATTGGCTAACTCCCATCTCCAAGTCACCGGCAAGGGCCACCAAAGGCAAGTTTTCGTGTGGCTCTACCTCCCGAATCGTCCTCCAAACAGACTCCTCCCCGCGAACGTGAGTCGACATTTTTCAAAAGAAGAAATTGAAGAAGAAAGAAAAGAAGCGCGGAACTCACCGAACCACTTCCCGAAAAAGAACCAGTGCTGCCAGAGGAATCACTCTCACTTGTCGAACTTTCTTCTTTCTCTGATCATCACCGCTATGAGAAGGCTCGGTCTTCTGAATTTTTTGAAGAAATTGCTGCTCTCCCGGGCAACATGCAAGGGCAAAATAAAGCATTAACACTACCAAGCCTCCTGAAGAAACATGACACATGTTTTCAAGAGAATTTCACGTGTTTTGAGACAAACCAATAAAGAAGCCGACACATACCGGGTTATCGAAGAACTCGAAAGACATAAGAGTCAAAGGAGGATCTTTTGAAACCGCCCCAACCCGCCAAAGACGATTCTTCGTTCTCCGCTCCTTGGCCTGGGGACTTTCCGAGTTGCTAGGCGACTTTCGCTTGAGATCTCTCAACATTGGATACTTCTTCAAAACCGGTGGGAAGGTTTACAACGAACGTTCTCCACCACGTTATTCACAAAATCTTGGATCATAAATAAACTCGTCGCACCATGAACTCAACCCATCTATCAAAAGAACGCAACGGGCTTTGACACATCCTCAAATCAATGTTGGAAGAAGAATATACCCCTTTATGAAGACAATAATCAGATGGTGTTCTCTCAAGCGAACCGAACGTGTCTTCTTTTCATCTTCACCACCTAAGGCAACAAAATTGGCACGAAGCCCGGGTGATTTTTTCGAGCAGAGGCAAGTTTTTCGCGAAGAATTCATCATCCGTGTTCGGTTTGGAACTATGGACATCTTTCGATGAGGCGAAATTTTGTTGTAACATCTTACCGGATTTCTTCATAACAACTTAGTAACAAGATATCTCGCATCACGAGAAAGACAAATTATCTCCCCGACACATAACCGCGCCTTAACAAAGGAAAAAAAAAAATACAAAAAAAAAAAAAGAGAGAAAGGGCGTATCATTCTTCGGGTTCAAAATTATATATGGAGCATTCTCTACGGTTCAAAAATACGCACGCAAAGATTTTCTTCAGGTTCAAAAATACGACGCAAATTTTCTTCATGGTTCAAAAATACACACGCAAGATTTCCTCCGTGTTTCAAATTATATACGCAAAGATTTTATACGGCTCAAGTGCGTCTGCGATCATTCTTCTGTTCAAAATTATATATGGAGCATTTTTCTACGGGTTCAAAACTGCACGCACAAAAGATTTCTCTCAGACCGAAATTCATATATGCAATATTTCCCTACGTTCGAAGTCATATGAAGCACATATACGTGTATTCTTCTTCGGATTCATATACGTATTCTCTACGGGTTCAAAACTACACACGCAAAGTATTTTCTTCAGGGGTTCAAAATTATACTAGGTATTTTATACGGCTCAAGTGCGTCTCGCAATATCCTTCTTCTGTTCAAAATTATATATGGAGCACTTTCCTACGGTTCGAATAATATATGCAAGATTTCCCTAGGGCGCATACATACAATGTTTTCTACAAGAGGCACGCCAAGAAATTATATGTGCAATATATAAACACCTACTCTTAGGGTTTACACCTACAGGGAAACAAGAGAAGTACTGAAGACATACCTGGAAGCTGGTTTTTCTTTGTGACTCTGCCGCTAGTAGGAAAGGATGAAAAGATGAAAGTGCAAGATGGGAGAAAGGGACTTTGTATATATAGGCGTGAAGATTCTGAAATAGGAAGGATTTCCCTACCAAAATCGTGCGTGTAAGAAACGGGCCCACAAGGGCGCCCAACTTCCCAACGTCGCCTGTTGCACCTGCCCCACCAATCACGCCGACTTCCCAATGGCCGCCTGTCACGCATGCAAGCACGCATAGCTTCCACACCTTGCGCCGATCCCCAAAATAAGCACACTCATCTTCCCAACTCACGCCAACTTCCGAACGACGCCTGTTGCACCGACCCCACCACTTGCGCCGACTTCCCAATGGTCGCCAAGTCACGCCCGCAAGCACGCACGTCTTCCACACCTTGCGCCGGTCCCACCGCTAGCACACTCCCGCTTCCCAACTCACGCCAACTTCCCAACGTCGCCTGCCGCACCTCCCCACCACCAACTGTGCCAGCCTCCCATTTGTGCAAAACTACCGAGGCAAGGATTCCAAATCCTATTTATATAAGGTCAGATGCCTCCTCAATTCTCTTTACTTTTGCTGTTGATAGTTTGTCACCATCTTATGCTTACCTCGCAACAAAGCCCCCGTTCCGAGCTAAGGAGGGACTTAATGTTGATGGTGGTTTTTAAACAAGGGGGTAAAATTGTAAAAAACCCCATGACCTAGTGTTACCCGCAACACATTAACTAAGAGCATTTAACTCGTGTGTAAATAATTACTGGGTATTTTTTCAAAATACCCATTAGGTTTTCGACCACGTAACCCTAATTCCAAAACCAAGCCGCACATCGCGCACCATGGCAATAATGCCAAACCAAGCCGCACACTAGCACCATGGCAATAATGCCAAACCAAGCCCACATCGCGCACCATGGCAACAATGCCAAACCAAGCCGCATATCGCGCACCATGGCAACGACGCTAAAACCAAGCCGCACATCACAGACCACGGTAACGACGCTAAAACCAAGCCGCACACCGCGCACCATGGCAACGACGCCAAAACCAAGCCGCACACTCGCGCACCATGGCAACGACGCCAAAACCAAGCCGCACACTGCGCACAATGGAAACGACGCCAAAACCAAGCCGCACACCGCACCATGGCAACGACGCTGAATCCAAGCCGCACACCGCACACCATGACAAATGCGCCAAAACCAAAACTACATATCGCACTCATTGGCAACCATGCCAAACTAAGCCGCTATGCCATTGGCACATGCCAAATATAGCGCCTAGGCTTGCAAACGTGCAACTAGGTCAACATGGCCGACGTGCCATTGGCACATGCCAACACGTACCACAAGCCATATTTCCAAGCTGCTATGCCATTGGCACATGACAAATATAGCGCCCTAGGCTTGCAAAACGTGCAACTAAGTCAATATGGCCGTACGTGCCATTGGCACATGCCATCACGTACCACAAGCCATATTTCCAAGCCGCTATGCCATTGGCACATGCCAAATATAGCGCCCTAGGCTTGAAAAAACGTGCAACTAGGTCAACATGGCCGTACGTGCCATTGGCACATGCCAACACGTACCACATGCCATATTCCAAGCCGCTATGCCATTGGCACATGCCAAATATAGCGCCCTAGGCTTGCAAAACGTGCAACTAGGTCAAGTCGGCCACGCATGCCATTGGCACATGCCAACATGCTCGCTGGTAGCTTTTCCTACCAAGGCCACAGCCCTAACGGCCACGCATGCCATTGGCACATGCCAACATGCTCGCTGGTAGCTTTTCCTACCAAGGCCACGGCCCTAACGGGCCACGCATGCCATTGGCACATGCCAACATGCTCGCCGGGTAGCTTTTCCTACCAAGGCCACGGCCCTAACGCCACGCATGCCATTGGCACATGCCAACATGCTCGGCCGGTAGCTTTTCCTACCAAACCACGGCCTAATGGCCACGCATGCCATCGCACATGCCAACATGCTCGGTAGCACTTTTCCTACCAAAGCCACACATGCCTTAACGCCACGCATGCCATTGGCACATGCCAACATGCTCGGCCGGGTAGCATTTCTACCAAGGCCACGACCCTAACGGCCACGCATGTTATTGGCACATGCCAACACGCTACATTGTAGACTTCATCACCTGGCCGTGCCCTTTAATGCACGCCAGCCTAACTCGCAAAACCATGCAACCTACCACCAAGGCATTCCGCACATGCCATTGGCACATGCCACGCACGCCACTAGCAGCCTGCATTGCCACTTGCACTCAACGTACAACCTACCACCAAGGCATTCCGCACATGCCATTGGGCATGCCACGCACGCCACTAGCGCTCGGGCATTGCCACTTGCGCTCTGTGTAAACCCGCAAATAAAGGCATTCCGCACATGCCAATGGCACATGCCACACGCGCCACTAGCAGCGCCACTTGCACTCAAGGCGCAACTTACACTGAGATATCAACACAACCGGGGATGCTTTCCGGGTTTTGGTTTGGCAGGGCACATAGCCTGGTGTGGCGTACACTACGCTCACATTAAGAAAGCGTGAAAAGGAATAAAGCGGTCAAATAAATGAGGAAATAATGGTGAAAACGTTTTCACCCATTAACACCATGCGGTTACCACCTCCTCCAATTATTTCACCCTTTACTCTCTTCCTTCATGAGGCCAGGGTACGTTTCAATCTCGACTTGTATAAATAGGTCTTACCTATTTCACCTGCATAACAAGTCTCAGCCGGAGAAAAATACTACACTCTCAAAAAAGCTGACTTTGCAAGCTCTCCAAAAAGCTTTCATCTCTTCCAAGCTTACAAAGCTTCCACTTTTCGATACAAGTCGAGACACTACTCTCTCGTAATTATTCCGGTCTCAACACCTTTCTTTGCTTCCCTCCCCAAATCAACCCTTCTCCTTCACTTTCAGGGAAGGCAAGTCCTGGAACGGCCATTTCTTGGTTTAGGCCGGACTTTGTACAGATTGATCTCTCGAATCTATAAAGTGCTCACGTGCAGCACATTTGTTTAGGGTTTGAACCAAGTTTCTCACTCACCTACCGAATTTACCGAAATCGCGTAAACGATTTTTACCCATAAACAACAGCTGCATTGGCGCAATGTGCCATCACAAGAACGTGTCGTGAAGTCATGGATTTGTTAGTGATGATGGGAGAAGTGGGAAAAGACTGGTCGTGTGACACCAACACACGACTCCACTACTCCATCACTCCACTTTCCACTTCCCACGAGATACGAAGGTTCGGCTAAAAAGACTTGTATAAATAGGTTCTCCTCCCTATTTTCAAAACAACGAACAAAAAACAAGGAAACAAGTACGTATGAGACAGAAACCAAGTGTTAATAAAAACGTATTCAAACACCCGAGCCCGCTTGCATCAAGCGAAGCCTACTCACCTTCGTTACAAGTCATAAGCAAGCCAACACCTTCACAATCTTAACACCTTCTTCGCTTTCCCTCCCTAAGATCAACCCCATCTCCTTCACTTTGTGACCGAAACAAGTCTGGGAAACGGCCATTTCTTGGTTTAGGCCGGACTTGCAATGATTGATTTCCGAATCTACAAGCACTCACCGCGCAAAGGCATTTGTTTAGGGTTTAGATTCATTCCTCATCCACACTCCCCAAATTACCAAATCCGGAAGGAATACACCCATAAACA